>JANIPM010000007.1:37217568-37229024 GCA_027478405.1 Erythroxylum cassinoides
AACAAAGCTTGATATTTTATGCATATAATTTGATTATGAGTGCATAGGTTGCATACTTTATTTATATGGTTGATATATATATATATATATATATATATTGGATGTATGATAAATTGTATGTTGTATACGTGTGATATTTTACATGGAATTTTTGTTTAATGAGATAAATGATGTTAAAATCCCTCGTTAAAATATTAAGTATACATTGAGAATGTGATTGTCGCCTTCGATTGTTATAAGAATAAACTAGATTTCTATTTATTATAAGCTTGTTGAGTAAACTCAAGGCCACTTTAACCTGAACATGTTTAATCTTATGATAATGAGTTCTACTTAACTAAATTTGTGTGATTTGAATGAGCAAATTTATGATCATATGAATTTAGAAGCAATGTTAGGAATAATATTTAAGATATATTTTGGCAAGAGTTGTCACCTAATAGATCTAGAAATCACATGAGATGTGATTCATAAATTTCTCCCTAATTTAGGTCTAGTTAGTTTGTTGAGCAAACTCAAAATCAACTATATTTGAATGAGATCCTAGCCCACAAGAAAGATTAGAGTAATCTTTCCAAATAATAGTGAGGGTTATTATTTCGATTAAAATAGTAAAAGAAACTAAATGCATGATTAATGTCCTAATATTATTTGGTAGTCACGGTATATAATTGATTACTTGCTTTTCTTACATTTATATTTTGTTCTTAATGGAATTTACCTTATTTAGTATAGTTGATATTAAATTAGTGAACCAAATTTCTTGGACATAGGTTATGTTTGAGAAGAGTTCTCAAAGTTAGAAAAGAAAATTGTATGCCCATTATAAAAATTTGTTATGATTCCCATTGAGAATATGGCGACAGAGTTGTAGAGATATGTCAAAATCATTTAGATGACAAAGTTTATTGATATTTTGAGTTGACTAATGTCTTATAAACTTTGATGATGACATGTAAGATGTATGTCAACGCCATGAAAGCAAAATGCAAGGGGTTGCATGGAGTAGGGCTAAAAAGTATAGTAACTTGTTAGAATTATTTCACTTAATTTAGCCTACTAAAAGTATAATTGTGGACTTCAATTAAAGGCTAAGCAATAGTATGATAATAGTTGTCATAAAAAGAAAATGATTGCATGACTTTTCTTGCCTATATATGATTTGATAGAGATCATATATATTTCTAATTCATGCTTATGAGTATTTGATACTGAATTTAGATTCAACATTATTATAATGTTCAATGCATAGTTAGAAATAGATTCTTAAGTTAAAGTAGTTGAACCAAATTTATGTAAATAGTTTGTATATATTGGATCAAGGGAGACTTCTCCTTAACGTAATGGCAAGAATTAAAGTAGGATAATTGAGACAATCCTTTTATGTCATGTTGGTTAAATCAACAAAATAAGAATCACAAAGTTACATATAAGGATACGTGTATCCTTTTGATTATGAATCATCTGAAACTTGTAAAACTTGTCAAGTTGAAGAATAACCAAATCAAACTTTGGTGAAAGGATGATGATGGTATTGAATGGTTAAATCTTATACATGTGTTGTATTGGATGGAATAACAATTCATACAAGGAAAATATTATATTTCATTTTTTTAGTAATGAATTTATGTGATATAGTCATCCAATATTCTAATTGGACAGAGCAAAGATATAGTGTCTACTCTTATCGTCCAATTATGTTCGTTCTTGCTAACTAATAATTGATTCATAATTAAAATTTGAAAACTCTTTTTCGAATATGAATTCATTTTGGCTAGAGAATTCTATAAATCATTACTAATAAAAAATAGTAGAATATTCTCTCTAATTACTTTAGAATTACGAATCCTTTATTGACTTACTCAACTATCTATATATGGTTCATATTGTATTTAATTATTAGCGACAGAATTATCCTAGAACGATTCACAAGTAGCATCAAAATATAATAATTCTTACACTAGATACCTTGGTAATCTCATGTCTGAGGATTAATTACACAATCATCATTCTGAGGATTAATTACACAATCATCATTATGAGATAGTCCATAGACACATAAGTAATATTCTATTTAAAATTCTCATAATAATATGTGATTTATTCTCTAATAATCACCCACATATTAGTTTAAATATCTCTATATTTTAATTAATGAGATCAATTATTTTCTTTATAAGAAAGAAACATAATGTGTGCTAATTTTACCGTTTCAATAATATCCAGTCTTGATGAAACTACAACTAGGAACACTTAGGAATAACACAAAAATGTAAATTGAATCTCATAATTATAATCTTATCATAATTTCAATTACACAGTAATTATTCCAAAGATTTTATCTTTATAAATAATAATTAAATAATTAACAAATACATAAAGATAAAAATATCTTTTATTAATTAATAATAATGTTATACAAATATTTACAACCAAAATAAATTGACTACAAGAGCATAAACTAACAACTCTTGTACTGGTTCGAGGTTACCATCTAAAGGTGTTTAAGACACTATAATAGTCGAGACTCCTTCATCTACAACCTCTTTCCCTTTCTCTTTGTTTCTTCGCCACGATTCCAGCATTTCGATTGGCCTGGTCACCCCTTACTTCAAGTTCTTTCCACCCTTTTGAGTTTGCCAACATTATCCTGAAATCCACCTTTCATTTTCTCCATTTTTTTCTTTTTTGAGTGTTTCCATACTTCCTTCCACATTCTTGGGCGCTATTTCTGTTTGGCTTTGATGTTAAGTTTATATAGTTCAACTTTTCAAACAACTAAAATAATGAAAAATAGTATAATAGACGATTTGATGGAAAGAAATACCTGAGGAAAAGGTGTTAAGGATCTGGAAATGGGTTTGTGATGAAGAAGAATAACTGTAAAAGAAAAACAAGAACAATCGAGAGCCAAATTGAGAGGGCCCACCCTCCTTACAAGAGCAATCGGGAGCCAATTTGAGGGGGCCCCACTCTCATTACATCTCCTTACGGCGTCTCACTGACCAAGTGATCCAGACACCGGAGCAACATAGATGGCTCGGTAAGCTTGTGGGTTTTGACTTTGATATTGTGTATCGACCTGGCAAAAATAACCTTGCAGCTGATGCGTTGTCGCGCATTTATTTTGCTGGATTAATGGCTTGCTCCAGTCAAGAACCAGTGTTAGTTGAGGCTCTTCGCACAGCCAATCAAGTTCACCCTGAGTTACTAGAATTACAGCAACAAATCCGCACTAACTCTGCTTTATACCCTGATTATGTGTTTCGCGATGGGTTATTATTTTTTCGTGGCAGGTTAGTTGTTCCATCTGATTCAAAATTAAAGCAGCAACTCTTATTGGAATTTCATGCTTCCTTGATTGGGGGTCACTCGGGTATCACTCGTACCTTTCATCGTTTGTCGCCAAATTTTTATTAGAAGCACATGCGTAAAGAAGTTAAGAAATTTGTGGCTGCTTGTCAAGTTTGCCAACAAATGAAGGCTTCATTTTTGCCTCCTGGGGGATTACTTCAGCCTCTCCCAGTTCCGCAGCTTGTATTCGAACGTATTGCGATGGATTTTATTACCGAACTTCCTCTTTCTCATGGAAAATCTGTTATTATGGTTGTGGTTGATCGCCTATTCAAGTACGGACATTTTATTGGGTTGCCGTCGACATTTTCTAGTGTGACAGTAGCTAATGCATTTGTGACTGAGACTATTAAGCTACATGGCATACCAGCTGAGATAGTTTCTAACAGCGATGTCCGTTTCATGTCGGATTTTTGGAAAGAGTTGCACCGCTTACAAGGGACTAAGCTAGCCTTTAGCACCGCCTATCACCCACAAACTGACGGCCAAACCGAGGTACTTAATAAATGCCTTAAGATGTATTTGCGTAGTTATGTTGCGGATTTTCCTAAAGACTGGTTTCGATTACTTCCGTGGGCGGAATATTGGTATAATACATCGTTTCAGACTTCGGCTAAGATGACACCCTTCGAAGTATTATATGGTAGCACTCCCCCGACTATAGCGTGTTATATTCGAGACTCCACAGGTAACCCAATTTTAGAAGCTCAATTGCTGCAACGTAATGAGGTTTTGGCCTTACTTAAGGCTAATCTAGCCAAGGCACAAAACCACATGAAATCTTATGCTGATAGGCGTCGTAGAGATGTGGAGTTTACGGTTGGTGAGTGGGTGTATGTGAAGCTACAACCCTATAGGCAAGGGTCTGTTCGTTTGCAACACCACCATAAATTGGGCCGTCGCTTCTTTGGTCCATATCAGGTTCTGCAGCGTATTGGTAAAGTCGCGTATAAATTGGACTTACCTGCCAATGCCAATATACACTCTGTTTTCCATGTTTCATTGCTACGGAAGTGTATTGGCGTGCCAGAGCAGCAAGTTACACCACTGGATTTGGTCAATTTTACCTCTACTTTGATATTGCAGCCTCAGTCTATTCAGGATACACGATCTATTACTCGTGCTGGTCAAGTAGTTGAACAATGTTTAGTTCGTTGGGCAGGCTTACCTGATGAGGCTATGACTTGGGAAGACAAAGCACAGTTCATTAAGAATTTTCCAAACTTCAACCTTGAGGCCAAGGTTGGTTTTAATGGGGGAAGTATTGTTGTGAACGCTGATGATGCATTACAGGCTAGAGGCAATGGGCTGTCAAAGACTGGAGGATCAATGGGCCAAGGTGAACTAAGGAGAAGCTATCGAGCAAGGATTCCTTCTAGAAGATTGGCAGAATATGTGGTCAACGCCACCTCAGCATAATCGTAACGGTATTCGGTTGTAGATTGAGAGAATATAGGAGGTGTGAGAGAATGAGAATGTAGAAAAGAATCTTGTGTGAGCTTACTCCGTTTCTCATCTCCGTCTTCTCCCTTGTATTCCTCATCTCCCCTTTCTGGAAGTTTCAATAATACTGAACCATTTACTTCATTTGGTGTTAATTGTTTTTACTGTCAAATTCAAGTTTACTTTATACTATGATTTCAGGTTCTGGTCAACTTGTTCTACTTCATAGAACAGAGGTTTATTGTTTATCCATTTGACTGAATTTAGCGCCATCGAGTCGTCATGTTTTTGATAAAAATATAGTAAGAGCATAGATAACGTTGGTAGGCCACCCATTGAAACATAACGTCGCATAGTGTTATGTGCATGTACGATGGACAAATCAAATGGTTTTGTTAGGCTTGTGAATGGGCAGGTGGCCAACGGGCCCACCCTGTCTGATCATTGGCTGATCGAGCCGTGAGCCAACCTACAACTTAAATGGTCACAAGTCAACTTGAGTTGGTATATTAATTTTTTTTAATATAATAATAGGGCTACAAATTATGTCAACTTGAAGCCCACCAAATTTTGACCTAGGCTATGACTCATTTGTAATTTAATCAATTTGAGCTAAAATTGGGCGGCCATATTTAAAATCCCAATATCTTGTGATATTATGTTTGTTACAACACTAACAGAGAAAGCATGTATCGCGGCACCTACTTCTGCTAATGCTGGATGCCTAGCTAGGAGCAAAAATGGTTGGGTTTGGGTCTACTTAAACAGAAAGGGACTGGAACACCCTTCACAGCATTTTAAAGTTAGATACCCTCTACCTCGCAAGAAGGCGTCTTGTTCATAGTGAAATTCTAAACTTAATTATAAAGCAAAATAATAAGATAAAATCTTCTCCCCATCTTCAAGCATACAAATTCCCCAGGCCTGTGACGATAGGATTTGCCTAGTTTGTAGTGTAGAAGTTATGTCTCAAGTAATTTAGTTACAGCCTTATGAAACTAGCAGCCTGAATAGACGGAAGCCCAATAACAAGAAGATGGTTATTAAGACACTGAGGTTCAAAGAAACAATATCTTCAAACAAACAAGATGGAGATGGAGATGGTTTTCAAAGAAACAATATCTTCAAACAAACAAGAGTGGGTTGGAAAAAACATGCTCAACATTCTAAAATACCTGAATTAGAATTATCAAAACTCTTGAAGCACATCTTCCACAAATGCCAACATCAAATTCTCTCGGGAATTGTTCTTCTCATCCAGCATATGAACTTCATTTTCTAGAAACTCCTTCTCAGATAAAAGACATGTCAATTCCTTATTTCCTTCCTCGCCGATGTCCCTTTGAAAATCCAGGCACAGATGGATAAACTGTTCCCTGTAAAGAGCAAATCTTCCAATTGATCTATGCGCATGTATTAGCCATACAGAAAAATATAGTTTCCAATCTAATTTGGTAGTTACTGTTTAAGTTTAAAGATCTTTTTCTGTACATAATTAGCAAAACTTTAGCTCCAAATTCTGTAGGTGGACATAATACATTGTCATTATTATTGTATCGAAATCAAACTTATGGATCACATAAGTGCATTATTGGAAACATAAACATTAATTTACCGCCAATACCGTTTGTCGCCAATTTTCTTAAGCATCTCCTCCCGCTTACTTCTTAGACAACTTAGCTCTTCCTCCATAAGTTTAACGTGTTTCCTTGAATCGCCTTGACGCCAAGGAAAAATAAAACGAAGCACGAATGAGCGAGTTAACTGATTCACATATTATCTATACATTGAGTGGAGTTCCGATTACTTATATCCTGAAACTGAATCTTATGAACACGTATAAGGAAATCTGAAAGAAGCAGAAAATAGGGATTACAGGCAACAGAGATCAGTCCGTTTATCTCAAAATGGGAGACGTAAATTGTCTTTGTGAGTTCCGATTCTCTTGCGACCAATGCGGCCTCCATTTCCGTGCATTTAACTATCTCCGACTCGATCTCTTGGGTAATCAGGATATTCGCTTCGATCTCTTCGTTCACCTAGCAAAACTGTTTTAATATATCACTATCGATCAAACACACGATAGAATTAAGCAGTAACAGACTGAGTCGCTATTGGATGGCTAGAAATGATGTAGAGGAGGAGGAAGAGAAGACTTGATCGAGCGCGCCCTTAAGAACAGAGATTTGGCAGAGAATAGTTGATGAATCCTCCATTTGTGTGCTTCGATTTTCGTATTCCAGTTTCCCGCACATTTTGTCATGGCTTTTTGACGCGGACTTCTTTTAAAATCATATAGGTTTTTGGGTGATAGACAACCTGCGTAAACATCGGACCGTACAAGGTTTAGAGTGGGCATTAATTTTTGGAACAACATGTTGGTATTTATGGATTTGGCGTAATCAATCAATTTTTAACCCTTAATTTACATGGCCACCGCATCCTCATATTATCGTCTTTAAATATGTCCATTCGTTTGTTCAAGCGAAACTCTTAGTTGCACGCGCACTAATGTGCCCGCTGCAGCGTGTGGAAACCCTGGTGGGCTGGAGTACTCCTGCACAGGGTTGGATCTGCCTCAATACAGATGGAGCATATAGCACCTCGACATCACAGGCTACGGCAGGAGGTCTCCTCCGGGACCACACAGGGAAATGGCTAGGTGGCTTTGGACACAATATTGGGTATTGTACTTCAGTTTGCGCCGAACTTTGGGAAGTATACACCGGCCTCTTATTGGCATGGAGTCTGGGATATCAGCGCGTGGAACTTGTCGTTGATTCCCTTACTGTTTTCGGTTTCTTAGCACCCTCCACTCCACCACTGGCTCCCTTTAACAACTTTATTTTGGGAATTCACCAGTTACTACAACGCCACTGGATAGTGAAGGCTAGACATATTTACCGTGAAGCTAATCGAGCTGTGGATTGGCTAGCCAATCAGGCCAAGTCTTTACAGGTACAATTTTTGTAATTTTTTTTAAGTATTTTAATATTACCACATTGAATAACTAAAAACAAGAATATGTATTGTATTATATTTTTTTAAACTTAATCCAACCTTGTCTAAAAGAATGATAATAACTATGTCTTGGCTTTTATAAATCAAAATAATAGAGTTATTCTTTTCACATATTGCTTATATAAATAAATATTATATATATTATGTATCTAGCAAAATTTTTAATTAATATAAGAAAAGGCTGTATAATTTTTATACAATTAGAAAAATAAGAATAATACCGAATGTTTAAAATATTGTAATTCTCGACAACAAAGTGTCTATAATAAGAACACCATAACAATAACAGGTCAATGTCATAAACGCAGCAAAGTAAAAGTAAAATTTAAAACAAAAACACTTATATTTATAAATTTCATATTTATACTATATGTTTAAAATTTAACATATATATCAAATACAAGTTAAATCAAAAGTAAATAGGCAAAATGAAAAAATTGAGATTTCATACCATGACTTATCCACTTAAACTCAATTGAGTCAAACTTGTACTTAGTATCAAATCCTTATCGTTAAAGGCATTCTCATTATACCATCACTCCATATCAATGCACTAAATGACAAGTTAGTACTTTTCCATCCAAGATCTTCTTTCAAGTTCCTGTCATTTATAAAATTTGATTAATCTAAAACTAAACAACTAAGAGATCAATATAATCAAAGAAATTGGATCAATAAAATTATGTATTCTATTAAGATTTTTAGTAAACAAATAAAATTAAATTATTACAAAATTATAAAATTATAGTTGATAATAAAATATATATCAAAGATTCAAGTTATATTTGAAAAATCATAGATCATTTAACCACATCTATTCTAATCTATTTTGCATTTTAAATGGATGAACTCAAATGTGTTTCAATTCCTTTCACACCTCTTTACACTTACAAATTGGCTGAGAATTTAAATTGTAAACCTTTGAAATTCTGACATACTAATTTTAACTTAGTCCTACCATACAACTGTAAGACAATAAAAAATTATCATAAACAAAATAAAGTTATAATTATTTTTAAACAAGTAGGCTAAGTGAAGAAATGTATACTTAGATTAAGTTTGTCTCTTTGAAGAATTTTATGGGCATATCAAAATCACAAAATGCATCTTTGTATGCCTCTATTTATGAGTTATGCAAGTCTTATGTCATATCATTTGAAATAATTGTTGTAATTGATAAAAGCATTCACTTTTTAACTTTGGTTGTCTTTGTGAAGTTTGGTTTAAAATAAATACTTAGATTAAGTAAAGCATCAATAGTCAATAAAAGAGAGTAAAGTTATTTTTCTCACATTTCATTAGTGATAGTAAGGTAAAGTATGTCTAAAGAAGGACTATTTAGCAAAGTAGCCTTCATTAAGAATAATAAAGGTAATTATTGAATTCTCATCACTATCAGTTACACAAAGTACTCTTATCAGAGGCTCACAAACTTAGATGACAAACTAACATCAAGATCAAAGTTATGTAATGATAGAAATCTCAATTCCAATAAGCTCATTCTATAGTTTAATAAAACATAAAAGTGATAAGAAATTAGATACAAATCTTGCAGTGACGAAAAGACAAATATTCTTACCATCTGTAAAAATATTTCATTAAATTTGAAATCCATACATGATTATAAATGAACTTAATGAGTTTTCTTGCCTTCTATATGGTTTCATCAATGATAGAAAAGCTTTTATCATCTCCTATGCTTTTTAATATCAAGCTAATACAATGTGAATCACAAAGAGATTCATAATTGTTTTGCAACCTCTTTCAATTTGCTTATAAGTAACATCATTTTCAATGATGAACTATACCAATATTTTTCTGACTAGTTTTAATGATAACATCATAAAAAATATCTAACAGAATATCAATGTTCACCACAAGAAAACAAGGCATTTTATGACGTTAAAAAAAGCCATAGAATTTCCAAAAATGTCACAAAAACTATCGCGGGATGTGGTGTAAGCAAAAGGTTTCTGTGACGTTTTATGTAGAACGTCACAGAAAACATGATATTCCACAATGTTTATAAAAACGACACTAAAAGTTTGGACAATCCGCAAAAAAATGTCACAGATTGTCTAACATTTCGCGACGTTTTTAAAAAGTTGCAGAATGTGAAGGAATCCACGATGTTTTTTTGAAAACATCGCGGAATGTCTTTCGCGACATTTGTAGAAACATCGTGGAATGTCTTCGGCGACATTTTTATTATTATTTGTATTATTTTTTCATTTTTTTGAAAATCATATTAAATTAATAATTTTTAATTTTAATAATAATTTTTTAAAATACAATTTTGTAATATTATTTGTTTAATAACTATTCAATATCTTAAAATCAAAGTTCCAATGGGTTAGAGAGAGAAACTCTTCCTTCTCACTACCAATCATCCCCATCTTTGCAGACCAATCTTTCTTCCTATTTCCATCTCCATATTCTTCTCCTTCTATCTTTCTCCAGCTGACTGCTTTTCTTTCATCATTCTCTTGATTTCCTGCCATCTCCTTCACTATCCTCCCTCCTCCCTTTCCATCTGCATCTGCCTTTGTACAGGGGCTTTGTAGTCCTTTCCTTTTTTCAAATTTCCCGCCCTCTTATCTCTACCATAAACACACCCTATATTTCCTGCACTGCCTACTGGAAAGTAGCCTCCTATCCAAATAAAGAAATTCCACCATAATGATAGATCTACACCCTCCTAAACTTTTTGATTTTCCCCCTCTACCCTCACACCTTTCCCCATCCTCCTCTGCAACTCCCATTCTTGCTCCACTAATCCACAACAATGCAAAACATCCCTCCCCATCAAAAGTTTCTTCAGCCCAGTCATCCTCCCCTCCACTTACTAAAAACAACTCACCTCAACTTCACAGTTTCCTCTTCTGAAACTAGACCCACAACATATGTATCTTCTATAAGAGCTAGAAGGACATGGAAACAAGTTGTTAGAGATAAGACTAACTCCTCTTTGTTTTTCTGCCCCCCAATGGAGTTGGAAGGGAAACTTATAGTAGCTCCTACACTAGAAACTCTATAGGAAGGAGCTAAAACATGGGAGTCTACCCTAGTTAGGTTTTTCATGGATAAAAGACCCACATTTCCAGTGATACAAGCTTGGACTCAAAGAAATTGGAAAGGGAGAGGCTTAATAGAGGTAATGCTCATAGAGGAAAATAATATATCTTCACTTTCTCCTAAAAAAAAGAAGCTCAAAAAATAATTGAAGAGGGTCCTTAGCATATTTCCCAACTTCTACTCTTTCTTCAAAGTTGACAGTCAGGAATGGAACTAGAGAAAATGAAGGTGAATAATATACCCTTATGGGTCAGCATTCACAATATACTGAAGTGAATCACACGTTATTACAATGCTTATTATACAATGTATAAATGCACAAGAAGGGGGGTTGAATTGTGTACTTCCCCTTTTTGAAAAACTCTTCGAAAACGTTTTTGTTAAAAGAGAACTTGTTCTTGTTGGACCAATGGTGGTTGACAAATTAAACCCTACTTATTTTTTGATAATAATAAAATGTATAGAATTGGTTAAGAAATTTATTTAAGGTGTTTTGGATTGAAAGAAATCTAGAAGACATTATAAATCATTGAGGAATCAAGAAGGAAACAATGTCAACATGA
>JANIPM010000007.1:37249656-37266328 GCA_027478405.1 Erythroxylum cassinoides
TTTTATTATGGGCCCTAAGCAGATCAATTTTATTGGAGGATAATTAGGATGAATTTATCTAGATTTGTTCGGAGAACATTAATATAAGTTCAATTCGAGTTTCCTTTTGTGATAAGGAATCCCTCCCTCGTGAGACGCGCCTCCAGGTGTCACGTAGGACGTTGGACTCGCGACTCTCCGGGGAGGGGTTCCAACACGCAAACTTTCTCTTTAATCCTTTAATTATATGATTCATCTTACAAGTTATTTTATTAGAGATTAAATGAAAAGTAATTAAAAAATTATTCTGCTATACCCTTGATATGTTCCTAATTGATTTCACAATAGCAATATTATCTTTCTTGCTTGTGCAATACGGATTCTATTATTGCCAATCGAATTATCCAACACAAAAGTAGCCAATTAAACCAAGTTAAAACTACACACTGTGCGATAAACTCTTGACACACTTTACCAGTAAGGGAGACAATAAAGAAGCGGCTATCAAAGATGGAAAAAAGGTCAACAAGTTTTAAGAGAAAGGGTCAAGTTTTAAGTTCCGTGAAATATGAGAGAAAGAAGTACCACATCAATTTACCGATAAATCTATATTCTATAACTGTAGGTTGAATACTTACTTTCAGGAGTTACATTAAACACATTGATTTTATGTTAGTAACCAAAACATATATATGATAAAGTTATCATATGCAAGGTGAAACTTATAAAAATTTTACAAGTTCTTTCAATTCATATAATAAATATATCCTAGTTAACGAATAAAAACAACAGGAGCTTGTCAGAGGATAAAGCCTTTTAAATGACAGGAGCCTGTTAAGTGATAGGAGCTTTTTATGGGATAGGACCTTGCTTAAATAAAAGAAGCCTACTAAATGATGAATTCTGTTAAAATAGTTTAAAAACAGAAGGAACCTATCAAAACTAAAAGGAATCGTTAGAAAGTTAAAAATAGAAAGGACCTATTATAAAAGTGAAGAAGCCTCTTATTAAAATGACCACACACACAATATAATGCGGAAATATAAAAGATAATGAAAGAGAGAAAAGAAGGGCACGGTCGATTTATACCAGCTCGACTTACATCTCAAGTCTATGTTCAGTCCATAAGTATCCAATTTGAGTGTTGCACTATAAAAATTAAAATATTAAATTTAAAGAGCCTCTCTAAGCTTAAGAGTACATACTTTTCAAGGTTCTCCAACCTTCCACACTCGAAGTGAATAACAAGCTTATAAAAACTCACAGAAAAATATAAAATCAAAAATAAATTCTCAAAAAACAATTTCTCTCTCGATAGAGTGATTTTACTTTCTAACACACAATAAGAATGATATGATTTTCAAGAAGATAGATGTTGCTCAAAAGTTTCGAAAAGTATGTTTGTTAATTCATAAGTGTTGTTGCTCTTTCTTAAATAATCAATTTCTTCAACTACCCGTTGCTTCATCTAACATCCTTAATCAACTGGGTATATTTAAATCTGAATAACTTTGATGTCATCTTTCAAAAATCTTTTAGTAATCACAAGACTAATATATGACCGTCATAATTTGTAGGATCCTTTCGGATAAATCATTTCTAATAAGATAAGTTTATAATGAAGGTTCCTACAAGAAAGAAAGTGTATTTCTTATGATTTTATTTCATTTTGAGAATAAGATCGTTAATTATATAAGGAAATAAATCCAATTTAAATTTTGAAATATTATCCAATTATCATCAAAATCTTTAATCATAAACCTTGAGCTAACCATCTCCCTCCTTTTGATGATGACAAGCAATAATAGATATATTTTTCAAAATTCAAAGAGATAATAGATGATTCTGAAAGAAACCTTTGACTTTTATATGTTTAGACATAATTAGAAGGAGCTTGTCTTTTAAGAAAGGAACCCATCATTTATATATCATAGAGTTCATAAGTTTAACATCAGAAACAATCACACATGTAATCAAGTCAGCATTGAGAAATGTATCATCATATATGCAGAAATATGAAAAAAAAATCCACATAAACCCTCCCCCTTTGTCATTATAAAAAAAGTATAGGGAGGAAATGAAATAAAAAGAATGAAATATAGGGAAAGAGTAAATATTGCATCAAAAAAAATCATTAGTATAAATAAGCCAAGTGGAAAGTAAATAGCAACAGAGTTATTAAAGAGATTTAAGGATTCTTCTGAGAAAAATATATATGTCAAGAAGTTGATTCTGCATGCTATCTATTTGTTATTGTATTTATTCTTGATTGGCTTGAATATCCTTCAACTGTTGTTGAAGATTTGCATTATTTTCATCCTGAGGAAGAACAAGAGTTTGTTAATCTGGAGTAATATCTAAGTTTTCTACTACTCTTTCATATCTTGTCTACCCAGACATTGTTTTGTAATCTGTATCCAAATTGATAGCGAGTGGAAAGGTGAAACTTAGTCGGTGCATACCAATTCAAGTTTACAAACAGAACTCCATAATGGTTGAAAATCTTGGTAAGCAATATTCCATAAGGTAGGCACCTAGTTGCATTCTTATTATTCCTCTTATCTGCCATGAACCTCAAGATCATAACTGGAAGATTCATTATGTTCCCTTTTAGCAAATTATACACCATATAAGTGATTAGCAGGCTACACATTTCAATTGAGCTACTACTGAGAAAAATTGACGTAGTTGAAAGTGATGCAAGGCATCGTGGTATTAAGTCTAATTGTCTACTTCAGGGTCTTCTATCTTGGGTGTTTTCAACATAAAGGTAGATGAATTTGACAACTTTGACTAACTCCATATTATCAACATCCCACTTATGATAGGAAAACTTAGTTCTCCCTATAGGAGCTACTTCAAGTATATTTCCTAAGATTTCCTCAGAAATTAAAATTTCACATTCAAGCACTCATAAGACAATGGCTAGTTTTCCATTAATTTCTTTCTTTTTTATGTGTGTGTAGAATATCCTTATTAGCTCATCACATACTGTCCCATTTAATTTCAAAAAAATTTCCCAACCAATGATAATAAAGTAAGGAGACACATGTATACCTATGTCATCAAACATCATGGGTGTCATGACCCGGTACCACATCGGGTTCATGACAATCGCCGCACAACTGGGCTAAGGACACTCATGGTGTGACATCCCATTACCTGTGGGAAGGTTAGAATGGTAAATGTGAGTGATTATGAGAATTAGAAATGCATCCCCATGTTCATGCATAGTATGTCACACACCTACATATGAATAGTGAAGTCACGGCACATGAAAATAATTGTACATGCATTTATGAATAATTCCGGGAATAATTGATTGAGTTATGATTTTTGAGTGTTTTGAAAATTTTGAATGGAAAAGACTATTGGTTAGTAAGAATATTGTAATTGTGAATTTTGGTGAATTTAGACATAAATTTTTGGAAAATTTTAGAGAATACGAAAAAGACGTCAAATTGAATTTTTGAGATAGTTGAATTGTAAAGATGAGAGTTAAGGGAATTAGTTTCAAAAGAAACTAAGTTAGAGCTTAGATATGAGGAAAGTGGCGAGTGTCACTTAGGCTTGGTACTTTGCTAAGATGTAAGTTACTGTTTCTGACAATTGAAAAGTTAAGTTATATGTTTAGATTCATTCTTGATGGTCATCTTCTTTATAGGCATGAAGGCTTTTTATTTCGTGAAATAGATTGTTGTGCCTACTTGTTCTCGAAGGGAGTTACTGATTTATGAGTCTCATGAAGGTGGGCTAATTGGACATTTTGGTGTTCAAAAAACTTTAGATATAGTTGTTGAGCATTTCTTTTGGTCACATATGAAATACAATGCAGAAAGAATTTGTGAGAAATGTATAACTTACAAATAGGCCAGATATAGATCTTTGCCTCATGTATTAGATGATCCTTTGCTAATACCAAGTGCACCATGGGTAGCTATGTCCATGGATCCTTTTCCAAGCTGGATCTACTAGGTGATTATAATGATAGTGCTATATTTAATATTTATGATCTTTCTCCATTTGATGTAGGTGATGAAGATTCAAGGACAAAACCTTTAAGGAGAGGGGGAATGATAGAAACCCAGCTAAAGACATGCAAAGGATGGTGCAATTTGGTTTAACATATTTTGATGATCCGTTACACATTGGTGGAGGTCCAATAACTCGGGCTAAAGCTAAAAGGATGAAGGAAGCTCTTAATGGACTGATTTAAGATGTTTGGGCTAAGCAAGCAACAATAAAAGTTGATTTGAGCTTGGAGAGATCAATCAACCCTATCACTTTAATTCACGCATTAAATAGGCCTAATTAGTTGTTTATTTGGCCTAATTAGAAGACTAGGTTACTTTTGATTCTTTTAAGGACATTTCTAGTTGACTTGAGCTACCTAAAAGTCGACTTTCTATATTTGGCTTTAGGAATCAGATTTGAAAAGGCTTTCCTATATCTTAGGGATTTCCTTATTTTTAGGAATAAATTATTTCTAGAAGATTAATTAGGGTTTTCTTTAGCCTATATAATTGTTATTTTTAGGAATAAATTATTGCTAGAAGATTGATTAGGGTTTTCTTTAGCCTATATAATCGTTACCTTTGTACAACAAGTGAGATTGGAATTTATTTTACGTTTTTGGTGAGGTTATTCACTTCGTTGGTTCTTCATTGAGCTTAGAACTTGACAAGGTTATTCGTTATGGGGTTCATCTGACTTATCACTTTCAATCTCTTCTTTTCCTAGAGTGTGGCATCAATATCCTTCTTTATAATTTTGGTTGGTGTTTCTTTAATGTTATTCAAGGTTTTTCTTGAAAATTGAAATGATTTAGGATTTTTTAAAGTTCCCCACAATAATTTGTTCGCGGGTTCCTAGATCTTGATTTACAGGGTTCACATCATAAATGGAGATTTTTAAGGATGGTTTTGGTGATTTTGGGAGGTCAATTGCTATTCGTCAAAGAGATAAGCTTAATCTAGGTATTTATTTTTCACTTTTCTTACTTATTGAAAATTAATCATCACTTTATTTTATTTATAATACTACTTTTGCTGTCTAACAGTTACTTGGTTGGATCAATTCGAAAAGTAGTGTTCCTGAATTACAAAGGATTGCAATTCGAATTCTTAGTTAATATATGAGTGCAACATAGTATGAAAGAAATTGGAACACATTTGAATTCATTTATTATAAGGAAATGAATAAATTGAAGCACAAAAGATTGAACGACTTGATCTTTATTCGATAAAATTTAAAGTTTCAAGAAGGGTATTTTAGTATCATTATTAAGTTGGATATAATTTATTATAATTTTTAGTAATTTAATTTTATTTGTTTATTATGACTCCTAATAGAACAACTAGTTCTATAGATCCAATTTTTCTTGACCATATCTATCTTTTATTGGATTGGTTTTTGAGTAATCGGATTTGATGAATGAGCGTGACTTAGAATATAATTTTAGATGAGAAAGTATTGACAAGTCATTTGGTGCAATAAATTTGAATAATGGTGATGATGAGACTCTTCGTAATTAGGGAGATTTTATACTAAATAAGAATTGAGGTCAATCTGATTTGAACGGATATTCTATTAAATGAAGTTCCGAGTTTTCATTTATTCTCTTCCTTTAATTTCACTTATATTTGATGTATATCTTAAATTCTATATATGCAATTTAAATATAATTTTAAATGTGTTTATTCCAGGTTTCACTTCTACTTAGTTATTTCCTCAACACAAACTCTTATTGTGAATCGAATAGAGTCATGAATATTTATTTTTTATTTGATGTTTTCATGTAATTATTATTTATTATATGATGAAATTGTAACATTTTAAATACTTTGTAATGTCCTTAACTTTACATTTGTATGATGATTAAATGATCATTTTCATATTAATTGTAGTTATTATGCATATATAAAATATGTGAAAATAATATTAAGAAAAATAAACAGATTGTTGTTATTTAAAATTTCTATTATTATAATTTTTTTGAGACAAAGTTGATACAATCATAAATTATATAATATACTGAAAACTATTTTGTAATTTTAAGAATTTAAGTGGACTATTTTATTAATTTAAAAGAATGCCTGAAATATTAATTATTAATGGGATAATATTATATCAAAACCAGATTGAAAATCAGTTAATAGTTATACTTCTCGTAAGTGTGACGTGTTAAATGGTCGATAAGGATGATAATAGGTTACGCTATCTCTGGTCCAGGCCCAGCACAAGGCCTAGGACGGGTTTTGTCAACGTGGGTGTGGCCTGTTATTGTGCCAGGCCTAATACTTGGTTGATTCTTAACTTATGCAGGATGAGCACGGAAATGTTTATTTCAATCCAAACTATGAAGAAGACCGCCAATACACAACTGCGAGGAAAGGAAACAAATAATGAATGAAGTTTCAAAGTAGCTGTTCAGCTGTGGTGGCCTTCGTATCTCGCAAAATTTGCAGCAGCCGTCATCACTATTCAACTGCGACTACTTCTGCTAACCTCAATACCTGGTTTAACAAGTACTTCGACAAGAACAATGTCTCCTCCTGGAACTCTCTCATCTCCGACTTGGCTCGTAGCGGTGATTCCAGAGAGTCTCTTGGCACCTTCTTTTCTATGCGAAAGCTCAATATCAGACCCACTCGCTCTACGTTCCCTTGCGCGATCAAGTCATGCTCGGCTTTGCTCGATCTTCTCTCCGGCAAGCAAACCCACCAACAAGCTCTTGTTTTGGGATTTGAATCTGATCTCTTTGTGTCGTCGGCTTTGATTGGGTTGTACTCGAAATGTGGGCATCTGAGAGATGCTAGAATCCTGTTCGATGAAATTCCTCGGAGAAATGTAGTCACTTGGACGTCAATGATCACGGGTTATGTCCAAAACGATGACGCCTATGAAGCATTATTGCTTTTTAAGGAGTTTTTGGCTGAAGAGAGCAAGGGAGATGGTGAATATAATGAGGTCTTCATTGATGATGTTGCTATGGTTTCTGTTTTATCCGCGTGTTCTCGTGTTCCCAGAAAAGGAGTGATTCAGGGAGCTCATGGGTTTGTAATAAAGAGTGGATTGGATGAAGTGGTCGCAGTTGAGAATACCTTATTGGATGCATATGCGAAGCTTGGCGAGGTTGGTGTTTCTAGGAAATTGTTTGATGGAATTGATCAGAAGGATGCAGTCTCTTGGAATTCTATGATTGCTGTGTATGCCCAAAATGGATTATCGGTTCAGGCTTTTGATGTTTTCCGTAACATGATAATGTGTGGTGAAGTCAAGTACAATTCAGTTACATTATCTGCTTTATTGTTGGCTTCTGCACATGTTGGTGCTCTACGTTTGGGGAAATCCATACACGACCAGGTACTCACTGTTTTCCCTTTCCTATGTCAATGATTCTCTGCCCTGTCAATCGTTGTTATTATCCAAGGCCAACCTAACTCACAATTTTTTATTTTTTTTTTTGATCAACCAGCCTGTTAAGGTTTTGTGAAGTGATTCTTCACAGTAAAATGCTTAGATTTTTTTCCCCCTTCCTTGCAGGTTATAAAGATGGGCTCAATGGATAACGTGATTTTGAATACCTCTGTCATAGATATGTATTGCAAATGTGGACGAATCCATATGGCGAGGAAGGCATTTGATGGCATGAAGGAAAGGAATGTGAAGTCATGGACTGCTATGATTGCGGGTTATGGGATGCACAGTTGTGCAAGAGAAGCTATGGATATTTTTTACAAGATGATAAGCGCCAGGGTCAAACCAAATTACATAACTTTTGTTTCGGTCCTAGCTGCTTGTAGCCATGCTGGTCTTTTAGATGAGGGTTGGCACTGGTTTAATTCCATGAAGAATCAATTTAATGTCGAACCTGGGGTTGAGCACTATGGTTGCATGATCGATCTTCTTGGACGTGCTGGTTGTCTTGATCAAGCACATAATTTAATAAGGAGTATGAATGGGAGGCCTGATTTTATAATGTGGGGTTCTCTTCTTTCTGCTTGTAGAGTTCACAAGAATGTGGAGCTCGCAGAGGTATGTGCTAGGGAACTATTTGAGCTGGAACCCAGTAATTGTGGATATCGGGTTCTGCTTTCAAACATATATGCCGAAGCTGAAAGGTGGAGGGATGTGGAAAGAATGAGGCTACTGTTGGAAAATCAGAGAGTTGTAAAACCTCCTGGGTTTAGCTTGGTTGATCTGAAGGGTAATTCGCATGTATTCTTAGTTGGAGATATGGAGCATCCTGAACGTGAGAAGATTTACATATTCTTAGAGGAACTTACTGCAAAGCTGATTGAAGCTGGCTATGTGCCTAATATGTCATCTGTTCTCCATGATGTTGATGAGGAAGAAAAGAAGATGACCTTACAAGTTCATAGTGAGAAGTTGGCTGTTGCATTTGGGGTCATGAATACAGTTCCTGGTTCGGTGATCCAGGTAATGAAAAATCTTAGGGTTTGTGGAGACTGTCATACTTTTATTAAACTTGTCTCAAAAGTTGTTAATCGAGAAATTGCGGTAAGAGATGCAAAGCGGTTTCATTACTTCAAGGAGGGCTTATGTTCATGTGGAGACTATTGGTAGCATATCAATTCATTAAAACAAAGTAAGAGATAGTGTAAAATATTGATTCGTTTGACTTGAATAAGGAACCAGAGCATTTGGATTTTGGAACTACCATGAGAAGCTGTCATTTCAGCATTAAAGATGTATGAAGGTAACTCCATCATGACTTGGTTCTGAATTAAAGTTAACCGTTCAAACCTATGTATTTCAGAAGAAGAAAAGTGAATCTCCTCGTCCGTTAAAATGAAAAACTTTAAGCCAAGGAATTCACGTTTTACACACAAGCTTAGATCCTGATTGCTTCTTATGATACGATGGTCGTTAAAGAGGATACAGATAGCACAAGTAGTAGTGTACTTAGCACATGGGTATGTCTTGAACCTGGTAGCATCCCTGTACCAATCCATCGAGTAATAAATCCATTCAGAAAAAGTTGACCAGGTCCAGCACATGAACCAACTTACCAGAAATAAGGGCGCTTAGTTTTGATTAATTAAATTGATTCCACTTCGTTGGAAGGTCATGTTTTCAGCCTGTAATAGTTCCAGCTGTGACAGAAGTCTTTTAATGGCTAAAACAGTTCTCAATGTTTCTATAAGCTGCCATTGGTTTTCTTCCATGGGCTTTCTGACTTGAAACATGAGGTCAAATCATGCACTTTGTGGCCCGTAAGATTTATCTCAGAGAGCTCCAGCAGTAACCTGAATTACTTTGTGTTGCTCGTATCAATGGCTTACCTTTCTTGACTCTATGCTACTTTGGCCCGTCTGTTCTTTTCTTAAGTTGAGTTGTGATGTTCTCAAGTTGCATGATTCAGTTCTAATGAATTCATATGCTAGCTTGTTGAGGAATTCAACGAATCCCAAGTAAAATTTACCAGTGGAATATCATATATCCAGCGTCAGAGGCATCATTAGATGCTTCCTTAAGCAAATCATAAACTTGGAAGTTTGGATCACGCGAAGCTCTTGACATTTGTTTTTTGTTGTCCTCACTGGATAAAGATAATGTAGATTCAGGATCAGAGATATTAATTAATGTAGACCTCACGTAAGCATCATACTCCAAGGAGTTTCTTTTTCTTTGTTTTTTAACAGAGAATCTATAATCGTTACCTTTTAAATGCGTACTAGATAAATCTTTAGGTTGATACAATAGCTTGCAAATTATGTCAATTGAGTATTTCATACTAAACAAGTCCTATACGACAAGCTCGATTGAGAGAGCATAGGTAGAGAGAATCGAACACAGAATCTTATGACCTCATGTCCCTCTACTTCACCAACTTGACCACCCTCTAAGGAGCCATTTGAAGGAGTTCCATACCATTCTTGTGTAACTTTAGGAGAAGCATCATTATATTATTTAAGAATGCCTACAAATTACAATTGCTTTCATTTTCTTGTCAATTTTGTAGAACGTAAAAATGTTAGTTTATGCCTTACAGTTAATTAATTGATTGTAGTTTAGTGACAAAATAATTTAAAGACATTATATATATATATGGTAAAGTTGATGGGATAATTATATATTGTGAATGAAAATGAGATTATAATTTGTATATATTCCTAAATTGTTTGTAATCATTGTTCT
This sequence comes from Erythroxylum cassinoides, assembly GCA_027478405.1. Lineage (NCBI taxonomy): Eukaryota > Viridiplantae > Streptophyta > Magnoliopsida > Malpighiales > Erythroxylaceae > Erythroxylum > Erythroxylum cassinoides. The sequence continues at coordinate 37,259,800 of JANIPM010000007.1, forward strand.
ATTAAGACTAGACATTAAAAGAATATAAAAAGAGTAGTATATGTTATGTTTTTCCTTATGAAGGAAGTAGTTTATTTCATAGACCAAAGTATGGAAAATACTTAAATTAATATATAGGTACTTGTTAGAGAATAAGTTCATGAACTAATTCAATATGAAATTTTTATTTGAAACATTACTTATATGTTTATGTAATTTTTATTGTGATAATTGTATAAGTGATCTTTTGACTTAAGGTCTCCAAAGTTATCTTGTATAGGGATTGCTATGTTTTGATATTATTTATGACTTATTTAATCATGGGTCATTCAATCGGTAGTCATTAGATGGAGCCTGAACTATATAAAGATAGTTGTGTGATCAAGATATGATTCTATAACGTCATATTTTCTGAGCACTTTGATGATTGTGCTGTATTGAGAGATACTACTGTATATTGATATATACATGATTGTATATGAGTTTAAAGATGAATTTGAATCCTTTTGGTACGTATGCCAATGATTTGTAATGTTATATGCCCTTACATGAACTTAGAGTTCATTGGTAAGCGAAATCTTGGAGATTTCTGACATATAAGCTTTTAAGTATGAAAAATCGAGTTTATTGGATGGATATGTTCACGGTGGTTAATTAAATGTTTTCTAATACCTTGGAGGTGATTAGACATGATTTGTAGACTTATTGGACACTTAGAAAGCTTAATTGAAAAAGTTGATGTACATAAGGGCTTATTTGCAAATTATTAAAAGTCAAAGGACTTTAACGTAATCTTTCAATTTTTAGAGGGCCAATATGTAATTTTATAAAGTTAAGGGGCTTAATTATTATTTCCAAAAGTTCAAGGGCCAAAATAAAAATAAAAGTTTTAGAGATTCCTAAACTTTGGGCTTAATTGCAAATTTAGGAAAGTTTGGAGGGTAAAATAATAATTTCATACAACCTAAGGGCAAAATGATAAATTCGCCATTTTTGGTCAAAGAAGAGTCAAAATTCTAGACTATTCTTATGTATTGACGTGCACTCCCCATTTAATACTTAAGATATTTGTTTTAATTAAAAGAAAGGAGAAAAGAGAGGAAGAAGAGGAAGTTTTGGCCATCATCAAACTTCAACCTTCTTTTCGATTTTTCAACTCCAACCAAAGTATTTTAAGCTAATTTGGGATCAAGGGACTCATATCATTAGATTTGATAAATTCTCAAGGGATTGGAAGATATCATCAAAAGAAGGTTTAGGTAAATTTTGTTTCATCTCTCTCTATATTAGGATTTTGAGTCTAGTGTTAAGATATGTTGTTCTCCATGCTTTAATATGTAGGAAACATGGTTTAGATGAATGAAATGTGTCATGGAGAGGGTTCTCTAAGTCAAAACCAAAATTGTTCCCTTTTAGTCAAAGTTTGTGAATTTATGAATATCTTTTGAAATTGATGGTCTAAATAAATTCTATGGTATTAATTATACATGTATGATGTGAATTAATGACGAAGAATGAAGGAAATGTGTGCTAGTTAAGTTTAGGTCGAAATGATGGAGAAGAGGTGGATTAATGTAATAAGTTGTACAATTGATAAAATGTAGCTTAAATAAAGGAAATTGGTTAGAATAGAGTAGTGGAATGTGTCATTGATTGAAAGTGTTTATTATATGACATGATAGGAGCATGAATTATTATGATAAGGTCATGAAAATGTGACTTGAAAATCGTGCACCTTAGATGTTTGATAAAATGCGTACGTGAACTTGGCTTAGGACTTAAGACTTTATAATGGTATACATCGGAAAACACTTCCATGTTTACTTAAAGTAGAATTGAAATGTTGCCTAGATTGATGAATAATGACCTAATATGCTTGGATAAAGATGTGCTTAATTATAATATGAAATGAGTAAGTTTGGATTAAAGGCATTAAATGCCTTAGAAAATGCAAAAGAAAAGCTAATGTGATGGTGTATAAATATGAAATTGATGTTTTAGTAGTATTTTCATCGTATGCCTTCTTATGTATAAAGGCTCGAAACTGTGAATTAGGGAGCTCTTATCGAGGATTGTTGAAGTTAAAAGAGAGTATATCTTCTTCTAGGTGAGTTGGGGAGGCCATATTTCTCAAATATGATTAGAACATCCTAAGACAAGTATGATGACTGGTATGTGAATTTTGAACCTAGGAAACGTATGATAGACTTGAATTTCAAATTGATGCTAATATACTTAAGTATTTAATAAATGACATTGTTTTTAATAACTCTTTGCACTTGGATTGCAGCTGATGTTTTTATTATGTATTTTGAGAAATGATATTATTTTCCACCAATCTGAACTTGAAATGTAGAGGACAACGTTTTATTTTCTGAAATTACATTTTTAAACAACTTTGCATTTGGAGTACAAAAGATGGTTTTTATTTGATGAGATAATGTTTTGGAATTTACATATGCATAATCGAGTCATGTATGCTGCATTTTCTTATTCTCTTTTGGCTTAGAGCCACGACACGGTTTTATTTTATCGATTGGACCGATAAATAAAGACATGGTGCCTTACTTGATTTTATACTTAATAATTGGATTAATAATTGGACATGATTTGTTTTGTGATTGGTGAGAAAACGATTAGCCAATCGTATGCTGGATACAACTAATTAAGCGACTGTCGTACCCTTGACGCTAGTACATGAAAATCGAGTCACCGTATCGACACCTTTCTACGAGACTCGCGAGTGATTCCACACCTAAGATCTAGACACCAACGAGGTCAACACCTAGGGTCATGATGCTTTTATCGACTATAATCCGGACTCACCACGGATGAAAGTCGAGCCAACACCGAGTATTGGTGGGTATGCACATTAGTTTGGCCAATTAGTGGTGTCACACATGATTGTTTTGGTTTATCCTGATATTAGTTTTCCTATCGATACTTGATTTATACATATGATGTTTTTATGCTTTTGTGTACTGGAACTAGAACCTATGTTCACCGAATGAGTAAGTTGATAGGTTAGGCCTATATGGTTCTTAATCAGTATACGTTGAGTCATCTATATGGTTCTTAACCAGTATACGTAAGTCACAGGCTGGGCCTATGTGTTTTCTATGTGATATATATTCACTTCTTAGGTTATCTACACCGTCTTAGTATGAATCGAATTCTATTTGTGATATATGTCTTTCCTGCTCACTGAGTACCTAGTGTACTCACCCCCTCTGCTTTCCAACCATGCAAGTTAATTTAGTAAGTTTGAAGCTCTGAATGGATCATGTGGCCTTGTGACATTTTCGAGGTATTACCGCACGTGGTTAGTTTCTTGATTTGTATTTTTGTTGTCTAGTGGCTCATGATCTGTGTTTATGTAGATATGCTTTATGATTTTGTAAGATAACTTTTGATTGTCTTTTGTTTTATAAATGACTTTATGTATGAATCTTTTGATATTGTTGTTGAGATTGCCTTGAGTGGGCTTTAAAGTCATGAAGTTGTGGTTGGATGTGAATATAGAAGTGTGTTTGAAATTGTTTGCAGCTTTTTGGGATTTTTAAAACACACCGTTATGCAGCAGTTATCATGGGCCTGATCTGGTATCAGGTCGTGACATGTTTAATGCCACCATTTAGAACAATAGACAAGCATTTAGTTTCTAACCTAAACTATTTAACCCCCTCCCTAAAATTCTAACTTAGAGTCCTTCCTAGAGAACTTCCTTACCAACCAAAATAAATATAATGTGGAGTTCACTAAAAAGATCAAGAAGCTCAACTTTAAGGTCGATTTTATAACTACCCACCTCAAGATATTATAAGCTCAAATTGCCCAACTTCCTAAAAGACTTGAGAATCTTAAAGAGCATTATATGTTTTGTCTTTATGAATATTCTTAATCATGTGCATATATGTTTTAGTATTACTACTTCATTTTGACTTACTTTTTTCCTGAGTTCTCTTTGTAGTCCATTCAGTGCTTCAATGGAACATCAGTTAATGAATCTCATCTAGATTTGACCCATGTGACCCAAAATCAAGCATGTTATCTTATGTATATCCATTTTATATATGGAAAATATTTTGTGATTCAAGTTGAAGTTTGAAGGATCATGAAACAAATTAAATCGAGTTGTGAATTGATACAAGTAACTAGTTGCATAACATTTTAATGACCCTTTATGATTGAATGAGTAATGGAAAAACTTATTTAGTTTATTTTGTGATCATTGTCCTTGTTTTGTCATTTATATTTATTTATTTATATTATTCAATCATCTATAATTGTTACTCTAGCTTGTTAAGTTTTTGAATAATAAGTAATTAACCAACAATCCTCATAGAATTCATCCATATACTCGCAAATGCTAACTGCAACTGCACTATACACTAACGAAACAAACAATCTTTTCTTTCATCAAGAATGAAGAAATTCTCTCCAAGGGTTTTTAATTGATCGGTAACGATTGGCTATCAATTACAATAATAAGGAATCCCTTTTATGACATAGGTTCATATGTTTATCAATTCCTCTTACATAATTTAGAGCTTCGTAGCCCTTAATAGCTTCTATCTTGTACACGTCATTAAGTTACTCTTCTCACTATTAGGAATGATGTCGTCTCCAGCTCATTTCGTCCCTCCTTTAGTTGATTCATGTTTCTTGTCGATATGGTTACGTCTACATTATCCAAACGTTGTCGCACTGTTAGGTCATTTCATTTTTAACGTATCATTTGTGTACTTATCACATGTATCTAAATCCTCCTACAGCAAGAAAACATCCAAGTGTTGGATAGATTTCAGAATCAGAGAATCTAATCCCCTGATTGATTGAATTACTAATTTCATTGTTTCACCAGGCTTTACAGAACAAACGTAAAGCTGGAAAATAGACTCAGCGTCATGTAGAACCAATTGCTACAGTGAGTTACCTTATTCTCAAATATTTCCTGCTGCATTGATCTTGCTTTGCACACTTCACAGAGCAACTTGCGCGGTTGGAACAGGAAGGAAAGTTACCTTGCTACAGGATGCTAAGTTCTAGTACACATACTTGTCAAATATCGTATGTTGCATGTGATCGGGATGGTCACCCGATACAAGTCATTTCATTTGTTTTTCGTTAAGAATAGCGAACTTAGTTTTTTCTGGTTTTTTCCTACATAGTTTCTTGCATAGATACTTGCAGAAGCAGCAAGTCCTGCCATCTGAAAATTTTAATGTTAATGTTGTTTATTCGAAGATATTAACCCCCATAGGTTAAGTTCTTTCGTTATAGATTGATAGTTTGTTGGCATTAAGTGATAAGTTTTCTTGACCAGATGCCTAGTGATTTTAAGCATATATATGTTGGTCGTGTGTTGAAAACTTCAAACTTGATAAAAGAAGTTGAGAAAAGTTGAGGAGATGATAGTTTCCTTCTAATCAACGTCACAAAGAGTATTCTATTTTCATCTGCAAATTTACATTCACATAAAGATTGTGTAACAGTGAATCACACGTTGTTTTATATTAAGTAACGAAATAAATATACTGTATACTAAATAAAAGCTCTTTTCTAAAGCCTTTAATATTACAATTAAGTTCCTTTTTAAGTAGCTTAAATTAAAACAATAAATATATTTTTTAAATTAATAAAATCACAGGAAAATTCTACACTTTTATTCCTTTTTCTTCACTTTGTTACACCATTAATATATAGTACGTAGGGTTGGTATTTAATTCTCACTACCTTTTTCCGAGACCGTAAGTAGTCGTAGACCGAGAACGCTAAAAAGTCAACAATCCGTCGTCTAATATGGCGACTGGCAAGTAGTTAATTAATATGATAATTAGTTACTTATAAACATGTAGCCTTTTACAATCCCTTATCTGTAGCTGTCAAGTGTATTAACCGTCATTCTAAATAACCTATATCTAACACAGTCAAAATATATAAAAATTCTTAAAATGTAATTTTTACATTTTTAAATCTCATATATATATGTTTCCTTGTAGGAAATTATAATTTTTACATGAGATGGGCAATGAGGGCTGGACAAAGAAAGTAACGCAAGACACACGGAGAAACGCAGGTGACGGCAGCCAAGGAAAAAAGAAACAAGAGGAATTCACGCAGGGAAGGATTTTGGGAGAGTCACGCACGCCCACAAGAACGCAGAGGAAACGGCGGGTGGATTGGAACAAGTGACGCACGCAGAACAAGAGGAAGAAAATAAAGAACGCGCGCAGCTAAGGAGCAGAGACGCAGACCATTATTCTTGGACTAGAACGAAAATAACGCAGGAACAATGCAAGTCACGTACGGCAAGTGAAAAAAATACTTTGGACTGAAAAAGGAGGGCTGATAATTAAAAAAATCAACGCAATTAGGAGAAGCAAGGAGGGCCCACGTTGCTCACTAAAAGAGGCCATGAAGGAGGGCCCACGAAGATTTGAGAGGGAACAAAAACCTAGACAATTAAAAAGAAGAAGACAATCACGCAGGGGACAATTCTGGCGGCTGCACATAGAACAAGGCAACTCTTAGGACTGAAATTGAAAAG
>JANIPM010000007.1:37349595-37361161 GCA_027478405.1 Erythroxylum cassinoides
ATATGATGTACAAAATAAAAAATATTTTATAAATTAATAAATATTAATTTATCAATAAATTAATAAAATATTTATTTATCGATAAAATAATAACTTTATATAAAATAATATTTTTTTAAATTTTAAAAATATTCATTTATAAAAATTTTACGGTATATGGTCTAGCCGTTACCAAACCAATCATGTAAGCACCCTTACTTTCTTCTTCGAGAAATATATTACACTGCGGAGGAATTATTATTTTTAAAAAAGAGAAACACGTAAAAAAGGATTTAGTATTCTATTTCTATTGTGGTTTGTGGATTACGAAAGAAAGTTTCAACCTTTGGTTTTAATTTTGACTGTTCAGTCAATGTTTTGGATCTCTCAAGTGAATTCTCAACTCCAGACTCCAGTTACCTCTTAGTCTTCCTGTTCTGGTATAAAGTTCTCATCTTTATCTTCCTGCTTCGTTTAATTCTTCTGATCTCTCAACCCTGCAGGCTGCAGCTGTACTCTTCAGACAGTCATTTTAAGCATTTGTTTCGATTCTAAGCTCATTGCATTTTTCTTTGTTCAGAATGTGGTTTCGTTAGTTATCTGTGTATGTCTGTTGAAATCCAGGTCTTTTGGGGTTTAAGGAGTTCCAATAGTTTTAGTTAGATCTCAAATAAGGGCGGTGATGGATTTGCATTTGAAGAATCTGTTTGATAGACTGCAGGAGCAATTTGGGACTGGTCCAGGGCTTGGTCCTGGATCAGCTACCTGTATAATGAAGGTGGAATGCGTTACTCCTAATTTCATTCAATCTGTTTATAGAGCTGCTGCTGCTCTTTATAGAACTGAACCCTGGCAAAGGTTGCGTCCTGGGCATCTTTTTGGTGTCCGGGTTGGAAGAGACTCAGATTGGTCCAGTAAGAAGCAACCTTTTCCGTGTGTTCAGTTCATAGGTGGTGATGGTGGGGATGTTGGGTTTCACATGTTTCGATCTGAGAATGATGCTAAGAAAATGACAGGATCAAGAGAGACAATTCGTGTTCCAAATGTTGAGCTTTTAAGGGTCACATATGAACCCGAGGCTTCAATGTTTGCTTCAAATAGGAGAATGGTCAAGTCTTTGTCATTGGAGGTCTCTGGTACTGACAGGTTTCCCGTGATTGATGTGACAAGATGCATGTCTTCTGGTGACCTTCGGTTTAGGAATCCAACCGCTGAAGATCTCAGGTTCGTTTATGCATTCATGAGAGCCATATCCATGTTGCATCCTTTACTTCAGGAAGATAAAGAAGGGGCTCCAAAGTGGTCAAGGATGACACATTTTGAACCATTTATCGAAACTGTTGATGTTCAGTGGCCTACAGAAATGGTCAAGGGCTCTGACCTTGTTGCAGTTACCATCTCTCATCCACCGAGCCAGACTTATGAGGAAAAAACCAGCTCCACACCTGGCTCAACACCTACCAAGCATGTGGAACTACCAAGGGAAGAGATCTTTGTTGATTTAAAGAACTTGAATTCCAGTATCAGGAAGTGCTCAATGTGCGAAAAAGAAGTACATGGAGAAATGGCACTCTGTTGTGGGCATTGTGGAGCATTGGTCTACTGTGGATCTGTCTGCCAGAAGCAGCATTGGAAAGAATGTCATAAAAGTATGTGTGGTCTCTATAAGAATATGATGGAAAGGGAAGAAGAACTGGCAATGAAAATTTTCAAGTTTCCTTGTTCTGCTGATCAGCCGTGTAAATGGCTTGAGTCATTAGGTATTCATCAGAAGGGTATGTGGAGAAGGAAATGTGGTTGCTATTCTCACTGTCCTTATGGTCTCCTTCCTGTAAAAGGTGGACTCAGTGAATCATGGGGTGGGCTGGATGAAGAAGAACATCCTCAGGATTCACCCTTCCTCAACCATTTAAGAGACGGGACATCAAACCCGATCCTTCTTTCTGGTTGGTCAGAGTATTATAATCTCAGGACACTACCAATGTCAAGCCCAGTGGCAGATGTTCTCTCTCACCCATTGACAGTATATTACATATTAACTGCACTTAGTATCAGTTCAAAGAACCTTTTACTTAAAGGAAGAGAGGTTATTCTCCACTACCTTGGGCCTGAAGGAGAGTTGGATTGGATGTCAGCTTTTGCTGAGATTGGCCATCTACTCAATGGATCAGGTAATATACACATTGTGATGGTTGGACCTGAAGTTCCCACCAATTTGTCAGGCACAACTTCCGGGATAAGCAGCAGAGTAAGGGTGAACCTTGTGAGGGGAATTTATCAGGAGGAAGCCACTTACCTGCCCCCTCCTCATGTTATTGTTGCCTTAAATTGTGGATTGGATGGCTACACAGCCTGGGGAGGAGCTCTTGAATTGATAAAAACCATGGGTGTACCAGCCTTTCTAACAGAGCAATCTGAACTTTCATGTGTGAATGCAAAGCAGGTTGTTCGAGGTGCTGGATTGCATATAACACATCCCGTCACACCAAATCCTTTCCGCTCTCCAGTGAAAATTTATACTGCCTCAGTCAACCTTCCTTCGTACAGCAATGGTTTTGTGCTTGGGGTGAATACATGAGTTGAACCGTGGAGCACTAAACTCGAGTAGCTGCAAGTCTCATAGTGGTAGCAGCAGTGTAATCCAGTTGGCAACTTGTCGCTGCCTTCCATTTTATAATTCCATATAAGAAGAGTTATGGTTATCATTGGCTGTGATTTGAGCATGCTTTGTCTTTCAACTAATCTATCAATTCAGAAGTCCCATTGTACTGTCATCATTTTCAGAATTGAAGTCCTGTTATTCACTCTAGTGACGTAGTAAGTTTTCAGAAGTATGCTGGAGAGAGGCACCAAAATTGGTTAATAACCGGTACAAGAGATGAAGAGTTGTGCAGATAATTTCTATCCATTCGGGATATCGTATCGCATTTTTTGTCCTTGGGATCGGCGGTGTGTTTGGTCCTAATGGTAACCACAATCATCAGGAAACTGTAAAACTTGATAAGCCACGATAAGAAACGGTCCCCACCAACAGGAATCATTATCGTTAGATGGAAACTGGGCACTGGACAAATCCCAATGTGTTTCTTACGGCCGCCCACCATGACACTTGAGAATCTGCGTCTTCTAAGAATGCAAAACTTATTACCAGTTTCCAAGCTCCTTAAAATGATCCCTGACAGGGTTCTCTAGTTGAAGACTTTAATTTCATTGCTTGTTTTCTTAAAACTTGCCTTAACAACAAGTTGGATTCTCTCTAACCATGGTGGTAGTTTAACTTCTCTTGTTTTATATTATGTATTCTTACAAAATTTGAGTCTGCTCAATCATGATGGAGGCTTAGTTTAATTCTTCTTCATCAATAAAGAGAAAAGTCGATTGATCAAGTAAAACAGGAACATCTTCATTCAACTCCCTGTGAAACAAGTGTATGATCAACTTGTCCAAGTTGTTCTATCAAGTTTCTCCAAATCGACCTAGAAAAGAAATTATTTTTGAAGGTTTTCGTTTTTCTCAACCGTATATTTACCTTACCAACTGAGCGCAATTTGCAGTTATTGTTAAAAAGATTTGAGCTGTCATTTCCTGACAAGTTGGGTTGCTTAGGTAGAAGGAAACCCCCTGATTGTTTGAATAACAGTCAACTTCCGAACTGAACTGCTAAACCTATGCCAACTCACCCACCTGTTGTGTTGTGCTCTAAATAATCTTCAAAACCCCTCGAGAATCTGAAAGGCCAAGTAAAACCCCTCTCTCCCTATCAATTCAGTCGACACCCTTGAACAATAAAAGCTCTCGTATAAATCTATGGGATCTCCCATGTTTCAGCCCTCTCCATGGTATTGTCTCCTTGTTTCTCATGGCTTATTATCCTATCCAGTGACCCCAGAGAACTACGTTCACTGGGTCCAAACTCCTGAATCAACGCCCCAAGATCATTTACGAGGATTGGTTTCTTCATCGACCCTGCTGATGTTCCTGAGAGGCTTCAAATTGTTGCCAGAGCTGCTTGAACCTCTTAACGGATAGGCAGGAAGTTTACTAGAGTCTGGACCTTGATTGTTTGCACTAGCTATAATTCACTGCCTACTACAATTAATGTGTACAACATTTTATTTCTTAAGGTTTCAGATTGCAGGATTGGTTCTGTACTATAATCTTAAATCTCTGAGCATAAAGGATTCGAGCATCGTAAAGTTGAAATGTAGACTTAACTGAAGATAGGACAGCCAAAAGATAAAACCAACCAGAACCAAACATGGGCTTTATCAGATAAACTTACTGAGATATACTTGAGAGACAAAAGAATCTGAATCTGAAATTGGTGACCATCGCATTTAATGAGCACCAAAACTTGTCAAATTTGACACTAATAGACTGGTCATTCTCCTACAGCAAGTTTGACATTGATAGATTGGTCATTCTCCTACAGCAAATACCAAAGTTTGAAATTGTCAAAATGACTTTAAGAGCTCGTGGGGCACAAAGTGTTTCTTTGGACATGGGAGCAGAAGCTCAAACTCCTCTATTAACGTTTGTCAGCCCAAGTCCCATGGGAGATTGAGCATCCGGAGGATACGGGAGATGAACGACGCTTTCCTGGCCAAACTTGGCTGGACCTTGTTATCCAACCCGCAAGCCTTATGGGTTCAGGTCCTCTCTGGCAAATATGGTTTTGATGCTTAATGCACTCCATCCTCCCTCAACACCTCCGGGGTTTGATGGTGTGGCGGAATATTGCGGCGACTTGGCATCTCGTCAAGCAAGGTCGGCAATGGCGTATCGAAAATGGCACGTCGATGCGTTTCTGGCTCAACCCTTGGGTCCCGGGGGTTGGACCTCTCCTTTCCCATTCTACTCAGCCCATCCCGGACCGACTGCTTACCCACAGTGTTCATCAATATGTCGATCCCGTGGGACAATGGAATTTGATTGCCTTACGGAGGCTCCTCCCCTCCTTCATTTGCAGCTTTATCGCTGGCATGTTTCCTACTTCCCCTCTCTAGGGTGCTGACAGGATAGTCTGGGGCGCCACGGATCACGGGCAATTTACTGTTGCTTCGGCTTACGACCTTCTGATGAGTCCCACGACTGAGACTCCACATGAGGTATGGAGGGCCATCTGGCAGTGGTCAGGGCCCCAGCGGGTGCGCACCTTTTTATGGTTACTAGCACGCGATCGCTTGCTTAGTAATCAACAAAGGGTGCGGCGTCACCTCACTGCAGAGAGTACCTGTCTCTACTGCGGCCAGGAAGAATCATCTCTTCATGCTATTCGTGAGTGTACGCTCGCTCGTCGAGTGTGGGACATTTTTCTGTCGGACCTCGTTACCTTGTCCGCCTTTGCTCTGCCCACCCGTGATTGGTTGCATACCAACCTACTCCACTGTCGGCGCGTGCATGGCCAGGAGTGGGCTCTGATTTTTGGATTGACCTGCTAGTTCCTTTGGAATTGGAGGAACAAATCCATTTTTGACTCTACTTTCGTTCGACCCAACTCACCCTTGTTTCTTATTTTGTCTTCTGCAACTCAGGTTCAGATGGCAGGAGACCGGCACAGCCTGGGCTATACAGTTTCTCGATAATGCCGGGGTCACCAGATCGGTTGGAGTCGACCGCCGGAAGGCTGGGTAAAGCTGAACACGGATGGGGCTTGTAATCCTTCACAGTGCACGGCTTCAGCTGGAGGTCTTATATGCGATAGTAATGGCAGCTGGAGGTCTTATATGCGATAGTAATGGCAGCTGGCAAGGTGGGTTCTCCCAGCTCATAGGGTGGTGCTCAGCGCAGTCAGCGGAACTCTGAGCAGTTTACACAGGTTTATCCTTCGCTTGAAGATTGGGCTACCGTCGGATTGAACTGGAAGTGGATTAAATGGGGGTGCACCAGCTCCTGTCCTCTGTGCCATCCCGCTCTCAGTCGGGTAACCCTCTTGTTATGGGTATTCGGGAACTCCTTAACCGGAACTGGTCTGTTGTTCATCGTCATATCTACCGAGAGAGCAACAGATGCGCGGACTGGCTCGCTGACCCGGCCCGCCAGAGCAACATTGGCGTCACGTATTTTGATGTACCTCCCTCAGGGTGCCGTAGTCTCCTTGTAGAAGATTTATCGGGGCTCAGCCTCCGTAGACTTACTTAGCTTTCGATGTTTTCTTTTCCCTTTATGCAAAAAAAAAAGAATAAGAGGCACCTAACCTTCTGCCAATTTGTTGTGAATAGACCATCAACGCAGAAGCAGCAACAGCTCAACGTTGATGATGGACCTAGTGCTCCTCAGGCCTTATGAAGAAGCTCAAGGACTAGGGTTGATTCTAGCAGACTTCAAGGTTATGTGTGGGGTGCCAACTCAGCTACTACCACGTCCAAGGATGCGTAACAGATTCATGCAGTACATTTGAAGGCGTTAGAATCATGCAGTACGTTCGAGGGGTTCGTTTATTAGGACAAGTTCACCAGAAAGTTGTTATGATATCACTATTTTGCTATTTGTCTTCTCTTCTCTCATCCTCGATTCTCTCTGTCTCTCATCTCTGTTTCTGAAACTTTCATTATAGCTTGCTGCTGGTTTCATGTAACCCAGCTGAAATCAATACAGTTTCCAATTTCATTGAATTTCCTTGGCTCTTATATATTGTTCTTTATTGTTGTTGAGAAACAAACACAACATTGGTGCTTTCATTGACCCTCTACAAAGATGGTAGAGCATCAAACACGTATGAAGGTTTTAGATGATAACGTCAAATCCATTGCCGACTCTCAGTCTACTTTGAGGCGCGACTTTGATTTGTTAACCTCCGCTGTGGAGGACCAAAAACGCCTTTTCCAAGAACTGTTGGGTTGTTTCTCTGCCATGTCTCCTCACAAATCCTCTGGTCGGCTGATTCAAAGGGTGCTTCTCCTTCCATGGATGGGTCCAATTTCAATCCTCTTGGCTGCCACAAACCCGCTCCAATACAAATGGCTCGTTTTTCTGGAGTCCATCCGGATCGTTGGGTCATGCAGGCTGATCGTTATTTTGATTTTTATCAAATTCAAATGGACGATCGTGTCACTATTTCTTCTTTTTACTTCGATGATGCTACAGCAGACTGGTATGATTGGATGCATCGTAACCATCAGCTCTCTGATTGGCAGCCATTCACAGATTTTAAAACGCTTCAGACCATGTGATCTTGAGGAACCTGAAGGTCTTTTGGCCAAGCTCCAGCAGGTTTCTTCCGTGAGTCACTGTCAATCTTAGTTTGAAGCCATCACCAATCGCACAGTGCATTTGCCCACCCATTTTCTTGTCCACTGTTTTATTTCGGGTTTACGGGCTGACATTAAACACTCTGTTTTAGTACATAAACCCACCACATTGGATGTGGCGATGAGTTTGGCCCACCTTCATGAGCAACGAATACAACTGGAAAAAGGTTTTTCTCAAACCCTCTCTTGGTCATTCAAAGCCTTTGTTACCTAACCCCCACCCACCTCCATCACTACTCATTTCACGCCTACTGTTGCACCACCCACGGCGACATTACCCAGTGGCAACCGAGTTCCCTTTCGCCGCTTAACTCCGTCAGAAGCTGCTCAATGGCGTGCTAAAGGTCTTTGCTATCATTGTGATGAGAAGAACACATGGGATCACAAGTGCAAGGACAAATCACAACTACTTTTATTGGAAGATGATTTTGTCCCCCCAGATTCTACAAATCCGCCTACGCTCTCACCACCCCATGAACCTGCAGTTGTTGACTCTGCATTTTCCAGCCCTATTCCACCTTTCGAGCCACATTCCACCATCTCTTATAATGCTCTCGCTGGGGGCTGTTCTCCTTTCACCCTTCGATTTCAAGGCACGGTGCACGGTAACCCAGTTCAGGTACTCCTTGATGGAGGTAGTACCCATAATTTTATCCAGACCAGGGTGACCAAGTTTTTGAACTTACCAGTCACTACGGCTCCAAGTTTTTCAGTTCTGGTTGGCAGTGGGGAGCGTCTACTTTGCACTGGCATGGTCAAGCAGGTTCCCTTACTCATTCAGGGCATCGAAATTGCTGTTGATTTCTATGTTATTCCTATCCAAGGCTGGGATATGGTTCTCGGTGTCGCTTGGTTATCTACACTTGGGCCAGTTATGATGGATTATAGTGCCTCTATTTTTGAATTCACTCATCACGGTCAACAAATATGTTGGACTGGAGAACCCCCTCCGGTGGCCCAGGTGATTCAATTTAATGGGTTACGTCGACTACATCACATCAGTGCTATTGCCGAATATTTTCGGTTAGAATTGGTCTCCCCAACCGCAGGTAGTAATGCTCCGACTCATACTGACGTTGAGGAATTGTTGGGCTCATTTGCAGATGTGTTTCTTAAACCCCAAGGCCTACCCCCTCATCGCGACTGCCATCACTCTATTCATTTGCTGCCTAATAGCGAGCCCGTCAATGTGAAACCATACCGGTATCCCCATTTTCAGAAACAGGAACTTGAAAAATTGGTCACTGAGATGTTGCAAGACGGGGTCATTCGGTCAAGCACAAGTCCCTTCTCTGCTCCTGTCTTGCTGGTGCGGAAGAAGGATGGCATGTGGTGCTTTTGCGTTGATTATAGGGCCCTGAATGCAATCACCGTCAAGGATCGATTTCCTATTCCGTCAATTGATGAGCTATTTGATGAATTGTTTGGGGCCAAATATTTTTCCAAATTGGATTTGCTGGCTGGGTATCATCAGGTTAGGGTCCGAGTGGGGGACGAGTGTAAGACAACATTTCGAACGCACGAAAGACACTACGAATTCCTTGTTATGCCGCTCGGACTTACCAACGCACCCTCAACCTTTCAGAGCATAATGAATAATGTTTTTTGCCCTTACCTACGCTACTTTGTCCTCGTTTTTTTCGATGACATCTTGATCTATAGTCCTGCTTGGGAGGCACACTTGGAGCACCTTCACCTTGTTTTATCAGTCTTGCTAGCCAATCACTTGGTGGCCAAACGATCTAAGTGCCTTTTTGGCCAAACTACAGTGAGCTATCTTGGGCATGTAATCTCACACCAGGGAGTTGTAGTTGACCCTCAGAAAATCATAGCAATTCAGAATTGGCCCACCCCCAGTTCTGTTAAGCACGTTCGTGGTTTTCTCGGCTTGGCTGGGTATTACCGTCGCTTCATACGTCATTTTGCTTCTATTGCTGGCCCCCTCACGGACTTACTTCGCAAGGATAACTTTCGGTGGAATACGGAGACTGCACATGCTTTTGAAATGCTTAAGCATGTATTGAGTACCGCCCCTGTTTTAGGGCTACCTGACTTCACCAAAGCCTTCACTGTAGAGACAGATGCGTCAGGCACGGGAATCGGAGCAGTGTTGTCCCAAGACAAACATCCCATCGCCTTATTTAGTCAACAACTAAGTGTCCGAATGCAGCAGGGGTCTACGTACCAAAGGGAGATGTACGCAATTACTAAGGCTATTTCCAAATGGAGACAGTATTTGCTGGGGCGGAAATTCACAATTATTACTGATCAACAGTCCCTAAAGACTCTTACAGAACAAGTAATCCAAACTCCGGAGCAACAGATATGGTTAGGCAAATTAATTGGTTATGATTTCGAAATTGTGTATGGGCCTGGTAAGTTGAATGGTGCTGCTGATGCCCTTTCACGTATTCCATTTGCTCAATTTTTGGCCCTCTCGACTGTTGCTTTTGATATCATTGATGAACTTCGAGCATCTAATCTTAATCATTTTGAGTTACTAGCAAGGCAACACTCTATCACCCACGATCCCATGAGCTCCCCTGGGTTTAATTTCCGTGATGGGCTGTTAACATTTCGAGGTTGTTTGGTGTTGCCCGCTGATTCTCCTCTTCGCCTTCGGTTGCTTGAGGAATTTCACTCTTCACCATTGGGAGGTCATTCGGGCATTACTCGTACATTTCATAGACTATCTGCAAATTTCTTTTGGAAATCTATGCACCGTGATGTCAAGCGCTTCGTTAGTGAGTGCCAAGTCTGTCAACAAATGAAGGCATCCGCACTGAGTCCTAGTGGATTATTACAGCCACTTCCAATACCTAACTTGGTTTTTGAGAGTGTTTCTATGGATTTTATAACTGGGTTGCCTAATTCTAAAGGGAAGACTGTTATCATGGTTGTAATAGATCGGTTGTCCAAGTATGGGCACTTTATTGGATTGCCCTCTACTTTCAATAGCATCTCTGTAGCTGCTGCGTTTGTTCAGGAGGTGATCAGGTTACATGGCGTGCCAGTCGATATTGTCTCAGACCGTGATCCCCGTTTCTTGAGTGAATTTTGGAAGGAGCTACATCGCTTGCAAGGCACCACTTTGAGCATGAGTACCGCCTACCACCCACAATCTGATGGGCAGACAGAGGTCCTCAATAAGTGTGTCGAAATGTATCTTCATTGCTATGTTGCCGATCAACCCTCTTACTGGATCAATTTGCTGCCGTGGGCTGAATATTGATACAACACCGCCTTCCAAACTACCGCTAAAATGACTCCTTTTGAGATATTATATGGCCGTCCACCACCCACCATTGTTAGATATCTCAAGGATGCTAGTGGCAATCCATTAGTAGAGGCATAATTACTGGAACGTGATTCGATCTTATGTCTACTTAAGGAGAATTTGAGACAAGCTCAAGCTCGTATGAAGTTCATGGCTGACCGACATCGACGAGAGGCTACTTTTGCTGAAGGAGACTGGGTATATGTGAAACTCCAACCCTTCCGTCAGCACTCCATTCGCCTGCAACGACACCACAAGCTGAGAAGAAGGTATTTTGGACCATATCAGGTCAGTGCACGTGTGGGGAAGGTTGCTTACAAGCTTGACTTGCCAGTTTCGACTCAAATCCACCCTGTTTTTCATGTGTCCTTGTTGAAAAAATGCCTAGGTCGACCTAATCAGCAAGTAACACCTCTGAACATTGTAGACTCAACTTCTTCGCTGGTGTTACGACCCATTGCTATATTAGACAAACGGACTATTCAACGTGCCAGCTCTTTGGTCGACTAGTTGTTGGACCCCGATTTTTAAGTGGAATTTTGGAAATATTTAGTGAAATTAAATGAGTGTTTTATGTAAGTATTGTGAAATAAAGGTATTTGTGCTTTGAAGAAATTCATTATTGGGTTTTGATTATTTAGATTTTGGTGGAGATTTGTATAGTTTATGAACGTTCAAGTGGATGAGTTGATTGAAATGAAGTTGAATAGCAAGAATTAAAAAGAAAAAGTGTGAAAATTTGAAGAATTTAAAAAGTTTGACTTTTGAAGATTGAAAGTTGACTTAAGAGTTGACTTTTTGTTTTAGGCAAAATTTGAGAAAATGGTCTTCTGGAAACTTGTAGCTCCTGTTAAGAGCTTTCTGTCGCCATAAAGTGTGCAATTATTCGATATCGGGAGTGAAAGTTATGATCAGTCAAAGTTTAGTATAAAGTTGACTTTGTTTGAAAAATGTTATGGGTTGACCTAGAATATGACAGAAACTTTGACTGAGAAATTGACCTAGTTAGTGGTTGAATTTGCTTCTGAGTTCTTCATGAAAGATTTAGATAATGTTTTGA
>JANIPM010000007.1:38013022-38024042 GCA_027478405.1 Erythroxylum cassinoides
CTCTATAAAAACAGTGTTTGATCTTCTTCCCTACTCTTTACATTTAAATTTGTTTAAATTGTTTTTGTGTGAATTAAATCCTGTTTTTATTGTAGAAATTACAAAAAGCTTTAAAGATCTATTTAACCCCCTTCTAGATCGCTTACAATTTAGAGCCGGTCTGTGAGATTGCCTTTCGCTGCAAGTTGAGTCCTGAGCCGATCTGCATTTGTTTGGAGTACAAGTTGACGCCTAAACGCTGCTCCACATGTCATGTATTTGGGCATTCATGCGACCCTCCACCTGTTGCTACAACTTTGGTCTCTCAACCTGCCCCTGAGCTACCAGTTGCACCACCTGCTGCTTCACCATTGCCTTAGGAGATGATACCGGTCTCTACGGCTCCCCAGCCCGTAGCTGAGCCCTTTTTGGTCGCACCTTAGGTTATGGACCTAGTTCAGCATTCGGCTTCACCTATAGCTTCTTCAGTGGCCAGGGCTGTGATACGGACCTTTGCTCAGGATGGTTCGGGATCCTCAGTTGCTCTGGAAACTGCGAGTACAGTTCGGACTACTCCACCTCCATGTCGACCCGAGCCTGCACAGACCAGCATTAGCCCAAGGCAGACGCCCAGCCCATTAGTCTCTACCAAGATGTGGTCCACCCCTAGTCGGATGCCTTGCCTCCTCAGCTCCGAGGCCTCTATTCCCAGTAGTAGCCATGGCTCTCACTTTGATTGCTTTTTTGGAGATTTCTCGCTGGGTGACTCGCCCATCCCTCTTTCGGGGTTGACAGGCGCCAGAGTGAGTGAGGGGACCCCCCTCTCTTTGATTTCTGTAGATTTATTTTCTATTCCATTTCCTATGATAGGAAGTTGGAATATTAGGGGCCTTAATGGTCCACACACTCAACGCGCGGTTTGAGATTAGATTCGACATCATGATCTTGGATTGGTTGGTCTCCTAGAGACCAAGGTAGTTTCCCCCTCCTTAGAGGAAGTAGTCTCGACTACTTGTCGTGGATGGGATTATTTGAGTAACGTGACAGATCAGGTAGCCTGCCGTATTCTGGTTTGTTGGGACCCCAGTCTGTTTGAGGTTCGGCGTTCGGTGTCTACCCTTTAGGGCATCAGTTGTGAGGTGACTCGAAGATGAGAGGGTTTTGTTTTTGGCCTTACTGTGATCTATGGCTCCACGGACCCAGGCACTAGGAGAGAGCTTTTGGACTTCCTTCACGGTTAGGCTGACCGATTTCATTCTATGCCTTGGTTGGTGTTGGGTGATTTTAAGGCCATTCTGAGTCATTCAGACAGAGTTGGTGGAGATATTGGGTGGTATCGCCATATGGATGATTTTGGGGAGTGTATACATGATTCTGAGTTGCTCCGACTTCCTTACCGGGGTCTACATTATACTTGGCATAATGGTCAGGAGGGATCGGATTCTATTCTCAGACGGTTGGATTGGAGTTGCGACAACTCCGCGCTTGGCTCATCTCCTGGCCTAGTACCTTTACAGAGGTTTTGCTGCGTGATATTTCTGATCACAACTCCTTGCTTGTTCATTTTGGTTCCCCGCGACATCAACCTCCTACTCCTGTCAAGTTTTTGAAATTTTGGGTTGATAATCCCCACTTTTTAGAACTTGTTAGAAGAGTTTGGGCTGGACCAGTGTGAGGAGACCCAATGTTTTGCTTGGCTCACTGGCTAAGTCTGCTCAAGCGAGAGTTGAAGTCCTTCCATTTCCAGGACTACATCCATATTTCCAGCAGGGTTAGGGAGGCACGGACTCAGTGGGCCTCGGCTCAGGCAGCCTTTGATGCTTCACCGCACTTGTCAGATCTCGGTCGTGTAGAGCGTCACCTCACTCGAGAAAACTACTGACTCTTGCAGGATGAGGTGTCTTTCTATCAACAGTGATCCAGGATTCAGTGGCTTGCTCTGGAGGACCAGAATACTAGTTTTTTCCATAGATCCTTGATCCATCGCTAGGTCCGAGGTCGCGTACATGGATTGGATGATGGGACTGGCACGTTTATCATTGATCAGGGAGCCTTGGGGAAGATGGCAGTGGATTATTTTCAAGATATACTCCGCTCTCCCCCCTCGCCTCCTTCAGCTGATGCTGCTCATTTTTTCACCTGACATATCCCAGAGGATATGGTTCAGTCATTAGTGGGTCCAGTTTCAGATGAGAAGATCCGTCATGCCTTATTCTCCATTCCAGATGATAAGGCTTTAGGACCTGATGGTTATACCTCTTTCTTCTTTAGGAGGTGTTGGGATATTATAGGAGCAGATTTCAGAGCAGCAGTGCGGTATTTCTTCTCTAACTCGGCTATGCCTCGCTGGGTGAATTCTACTAGGATTACCTTGGTTCCCAAGGTTGAGAGTCCGCAAACTTTGAGTGACATTTGGCCGATCTCTTACTGCAATGTCTTTTACAAGTGTATCTCAAAGGTCATTACAAATCGGTTTAAAGTTATTTTACCAGAGGTGATTGGGCGAGCTCAGATGGCGTTTGTCCCAGGGAAGCAGATTGCAGATGCGATTTTTCTTATCCAGGAGTTGATGCATGATTATCACCTCGATCGCTCACCACCACGATGTGCTATCAAGGTTGATATTCGTAAGGCTTTCGATACAGTCAACTGGGAGTTCATTTTACTGGGATTAAGGACTATCGGAGTTCTTGATAGCATGATTAGATGGATTGAGGCATGTCTCCGCTTTGCACACTTCTCGGTAGCTCTTAACAGATCACTTCATGGTTATTTTGCTGCCACATGGAGGGTGCGACAAGGGGACCCCCTTTCTCCCTATCTGTTTGTACTGGCGATGGAGGGGCTAGATGGGATACTGTGTGAGGTGACAACATCTCTGGATTCTGGCTATCATTGGAGGTGTCGGCAGCTTTCCCTCACCCATCTCTGTTTTGCGGATGATTTGATTCTTTTCAGCCGTGCAGATTCAGATTCTCTTGAGATCATCCGTCAGGCTTTGACAGTTTTTAAAAGGGTTTCCGGGTTACCCATGAACACGGATAAGAGCCGGGTCTTTTTTTTAGTGATCCCTGAGGTGGAGGTTTCCTCTTTACAGAGTCTCATCGGGATTCAGATTGGTTCCCTCCTGATTCGTTACTTGGGTGTTCCACTTATCACTACCCAGCTGACGCATGAAGATTATCTTCCTTTGGTGGAGAGGATACTTTCCCGGATTCGACTGTGGACTTCAGCCTCTATTACTTACGTGGGTCGGCTGCAGGTTATTAGATATGTACTCATCTTTATACAGGTCTACTGGTCAGGTATGTTCCTACTGCCTGCTAGCATCACTCGCCTCATTGAGAGTATCCTGTCAGCTTTTCTCTGGAGGGGTACTTCTTTGTCCCACATTGGGGCTAAGGTAACATGGGAGTCAGTCTGTTTTCCGAGACAGGAGGGTGGACTTGGAGTTAAGAGGATCAGGGATTGGAATAGGGCAACCGCGCTTAAGTATGTGTGGCGACTATTCACAAACCGATTGTTGGGCTCAGGTCCCGAATCCCCATCCCGAGGTGGCCCCTCGAGGACACCGGGTAAGGGACGCAAAGGAAAGATCGAAGACATGCAAAAACTAAAGGAAACAGCAGCGGGAAGAGGGTGCCTCGCCGCGGCAACAGAATGCTCGCCGCGACGAGCGCCTCATAGAAATGGCTGGCTGAGGCCAAGCCTGGCCTCCCCGCGGCGAACTCGCGGGTGCGCACCGCGGCGAGCGACCATCTGCACATCGCGGTGAACACCAATGGGCTGCACCGCGGTGAAGGGCTAGTGCGTCGCGAGGAGCTCCCCAAAAATCCAGACCCGTCCCCAACATTTAGGCACAAATCAATCCACACAAACATTCTCATACATGCTATCATCTACTCATGCATTCTAACAGTGAGGTAAACACCCCCATCACCAAAGGAAACTTCATGCCATTACAATTCGAAGAAATTTTACGAGTCTTCTAAAAAATAACACAATACATATCAAAGTTTAAATCCAAAATACATAAGAATGCTCAATGCTGACATGCTTGAAAGCTATCTAAAATAGCCACTAACTCAATGCAAAGATCTCTAACTATTGTGGAGTTCTTCAATGCCTTGCAACGATCAATTGTTGTCCTAAGCTACACCTGAGGAGTGAAAAATAATGGGTTGAGCTACACAGCTCAGTGGCTAATATAGTTATAGCCAATGGTAACTAGCACAAATTCAAGCATATGTATGTATATAGATAAATACATACAGCAATTCTAGCACTTATATGCTAATCAAGAAATTTACGAATCCAACATATTAAATTCAACTCACAAAACAGGTCACAAAGTATGCTTCATAATGAACAGTTCCAGTACGAAATGTACATCACATGGCTCGAGGGTTCCAGGGAAACAAAAGGGAGAAACCGAAGTTTACACCCTGAACAAAATGAGTCCATTTCGGAGCTCATATGTCACAAGCGGGCAACTGGGAGAAGGCTCTTGTCAACGTGCACGTGACGAACAAAATGGTTCCACTCTCGCCCAAACAAAAGCACATATTCATGCTCATAATCAAATGTACTTCTATCAATTCTCATGTTTCTTTCAAAGTATACGAGTCAAAATCATTTAACTCTGCTAGCAAATTATGCTCGAACAATTAACCACATATTCAATCAAAGTGTCATGCATTTTACAATGCATAACATACATCATATATTCACACATAGGCAAGAATTTGCCTAATCACACAATAACTATAAATACATTACCCACCTAATTCTGCTGAAATCCAAGCTCAAGATTGTCCTTCCTCTTGCGATCGGATTAGATCTGCTTGGTTGCCTATAACAAACCAATTTCTCATTCAAACAACATTCAAGGGAAAAATTCATAAAGCTTTAAAAATAAAAAATACTAGCACTAAGAATCTATACTCGACTTCCCTCCGCATTCTCGAATCTAAGGGCTAATTCCAAACTTCCTTTCTTCATAAACCTTGCAGCCATATGGCGATCTACAGCAAAAGTTATGCCTAAAACACCCAAAAATACCCAAAACACTTCTATACGGGAAAACTATAGCTCACCGCGGTGAAAACCACGTTCGCCGCGGAGAACGGCCTGTGTGCGCCGTGGGGAAAATCATGTTCGTCGTGACGAACGACCTGTGTGCGCCGCAGCGTACACTCCTTTCGCACGCCGCGGTGTGCACACTTACGTGCACGCGGCGTGCACACCTTCACACATCGTGACGTGCGGGTCGGGGAACGCCTCCCGAACCCCATTTTCCTGCCTTTTCCTCCACAAATCCTTCCCTTCTTGCAAAAGCAACACACCTAAACCTTAAATCATGTCTTATACTTCACTTCTAAACTCATTACAACCTTAAAACCACCACAAGATCATCAATCCAAAAGATTCTAACTATTTTTCCCTAAAATCTTCACCAACTGATTCTAACATCATACTAAACTATACTAGGGTTTAATCTAACCAAAAAAGGAGGAAAAGAAGCTAAACTTACCAGAAAATGTCTCAATCTCTTCAACTCTTCAAGAACTTCAAAATCCCACCTTCTCTTCTTCTTCCTAAGCCACGACACTTTTCCTCTCTTCTCTTCCTACTCTTCCTTCATTCTTTCTAACTCTACCTCTTAAGTCTAAAAGGAAAAACAAAGACCAATTTACACCTCCTAACAAAGCTTTAACTTTTCCAACTCAAGTGAGCTTCCCAAATTGCCCTCAAACATTTTACCCTTTTGTTCTCACTCACACCTCATAAAACTTAAATTAATCTAATCATTCACTAATACTTCTAATTTAATCAAACTAAGCCATAATCACACAATTAATGCAATTCATGCCTAATAACATCAATTAGAAAAATTTGGGGCCCAACAGGAACACAATTTGGAGTTTTAAGCATATCTTGAGTTGTAGAGCTCCAATTGAGAGGATTTTTTCGTCAAAGCAAACTAAAGACTTAAAGCTACAATTTCTTTGAAGAAGTCAAATTGAAATCCTGGTTTGAAGATTTCCAAATTTTGTTCACAAATTGGAGAAATGAGTTCAAGTATGGTGACTAATTTACATGGGCACGCCATTGAACAAATTGAGAGGAAAATTATTAGGTTGTTATGAGGATGAAGATTAATCGATGATGGTTAAAGAAATTTCAGGGGGAATACGCTCACATTTCATGATCAAGCAAGAGTTGGGTTCTGGAAACAAGCGGTATCAAAAACTCAGTTGGATTAAGCTCATGTATCATGATCCGAAGTCCGCAATCGGGGTTCAACATATTGTGGTATCAAAGAAAGAGTTGGGTTCCAAAAACGATGCCAAACATGTGTGGTGTCAGAGCAAGCGTTGGACTTTGCAAACCAGATCCAATAGAAAATGTGTCGTACATCAAGCTAAAACATAGTGAACATAAAAGGGAGATGAATTATTGAATTGAAATTACATAAACCAAAAATTAAACCTAGGTCCTACTAAAGTGATTTCTCCCCCACACTTAGTCAATACACTCATGCACCCACAATTTCATATTCAATCACAGAGTAGAAGTAATTTGTAAGTGAAGGATGAGAAACGACCTAGTTACTATGGTGGATCCTACATCTCTTGTGGGACGTTCAACTGATAGCCATACCGTGGTGAGGCAACTCGACCATTTGCCACTTCGGTGCTAACGTTCACACTCCATGGTTCACCTAAAACATTAATGAAAAAACCTTCTCCCGAGGAGTCAATCGTGAATGGGTTCATTACGAGTTCAAACTCAACGCATGTATCATAAAAAACAATATCAAGCATGTTAACTCCTAGGAGCAAATAATCCTCCTGGGGGTGTTTCATATCCTCATATATGTTAAAACTCCTTTGTTGGTCTCCTAGCTCTATAGTGATCGTACCTTCTTTCATGCTAATCATAATGCTAACAGTCTTTAAAAAGGGTTTGAGAATCAAATAAGTGTCCTGCATAACTTTAGAAGACATATCAAGCACATAAAAATCAGCTGGAAAAACTAAACCTTTGACCTAGACCAAAATATCCTCTGTAATGCCCGCAGGATGCCTAATAGACCTATCATCCAATTGGAGAACTATAGATGTAGAATTAAGATTTTTGACTCCCAATGATTGATAAACAAACTTAGGCATAACATTAATGGTGGCCTCTAGATCTGACAAGGCTGTCCCTATGGTAATTTTACCTATAGTGCAAAGGATAGTGAAAGATCCTGGGTCTTAGCATTTAACAGGGATTTGAGACTTAAATAAGGTTGACACATTTGAGCTTACTTGGACTTTTTCATTGGGCCTAAACTTCCTCTTATTGGTGCACAGGTCTTTAAGGTATTTAGCATAAGTAGGAACCCGTTTCACAAGATCAAGCAAAGGAATATTGATTTCCACTTTACTGAAAAATCCCTGATATCTTTTTCATACTTAATGTTAGTCATTCGCTTGCTCATCAAATATGAATTAGGAAAAGGAAGGCCTTGAAGATTTAACTCCTTACCTTTGACTTCACTGGCTCCATGCTTGCTTGATTACATATGCTCACTTGTTGTTTATTGTTCCTTGTAGCTCTTTGAATTAGCTCTCTTGCTCCTTGATTTAAACTTCTTTTCAATCAAAAGTGATTTTTTTGGAGCTTTTAGATTTCTTGATTTTGTTCTTTTTCATAGGCAATTCTTCAATCTCCTCTTAGCCTTCTTCTTCATCTTGATTTTTGGACCTCACTTGATTCTCACTTTGGAGAGCTATTGCATTTAAACTTTTGGGGTTCATCATGATGTTTGAAGGAATAGCTCCACTACTTCTTGCTTGACTCTCACTCATGTTACTGTTGGTTGGGGAACTAGTTGGTGGACGTACTAGCTCCTCCCCTTGCTAAAATCTATTTGGAGCTCTTCTCTCTTCATTCCTCTAACTAAGCCTAGGGTTGGCCTTCCATCCCTCGTTATAAGTGTTGGCGTAGGGGTCCCATTTTGATTTGATCGTCCCAGATACACTGCAGACACCTCTTCATACTGACCGGGGCAAACATTAGATATGTGCATCATTGACCTACAAGTGTCACAATTGGGTGCTGTGAGATCCATAGAATATATTGGGTGATGCACATTCATATTCTTCAGTTTTGTAGTGATGAAGGATAATTGTGAGGTCACTCTACTCTCTAAAGTGTCAACTTTTGACTCCAAACTCTCCATTCTTTGTGATTTGGCTGTTATGACGCACAACTCATGCACTCCTCTAGTCTCTCTAACACTGTATTGTTGATGATTCAAAGCCATCTTCTTGATAAAATCCCATACTTTCGTAGCTGTAAGATCAATCAATGAACCTCTTGATGCCGCATCTAACATATCCTTATCTTGACTTTTCAACCCATGATAAAAATACTGCACTGACTGCTCATCAAGTATCTGGTGATGGGGGACATCTAGATAATAGATCTTGAAAGCGCTTCCAATAATCATACAGGGATTCTTCATAATCCTGCCATGCTGAATAGATCTCCTTCCTCATCGATGAAGTTTTGGAGGCCGAAAAATACTTTTCCAAGAATGCTTTCCTCAAATTGGCCCAACTATGTTAGGCATTTGCTATGTGCCTTGGGAGGCTCATATACTACTCCTGGGCTTTTCCTTCTAGCGATAAGTGAAAAACCTTCCATAGCACTTGATCGAGTGAGGCTCCCACTGGCTTCATACTCTGACAGATCATGGACAAAGATTGCAAATGCATATAGGGATCCTGATCTCCTGCTAATCCAGGAAATTTCGGAAGAGAGTTAATGAGCAATCCTTTGACTTCAAAATTAACATAAAAATTGGGACAAGCAGCAGTAAATGGGTCATAATTGACATCAGAAGTTGTTGCTTTCCTAATTGTTCTCATTCGTTGATTCCCATTATTCTCTCCAACCCGCTCATGTTCCCCATTACCTCCATTA
Source organism: Erythroxylum cassinoides (assembly GCA_027478405.1). Classification (NCBI taxonomy): domain Eukaryota; kingdom Viridiplantae; phylum Streptophyta; class Magnoliopsida; order Malpighiales; family Erythroxylaceae; genus Erythroxylum; species Erythroxylum cassinoides. The sequence continues at coordinate 38,021,981 of JANIPM010000007.1, forward strand.
TCACCATTCCTAGGTTGGTTAGCATGAAAGTTAGGGTTTTGCAGAAAAGCTAGGTTCTCGGCCAGACCACTTTGTCTACTAACTCACTCTCCCTCCCTGGCTAGCTAGACTCTTTTTCTCTTCTATCCTTTCTAATCTTTCGCAAACATCTCTCAATTTTAGGGTAAAAAGGTAGTAGTATGACTTTCTTAGGCATGCACAGAAACAATTTTAAAATGAAACTAAAATAAAATGAAAGTAACGAAATTCTTGCAAGCACACAAAGTAAATTAAATAGGCAAAAGGTGAAGGATGCAAGTGTGTGGTGTATGAAAATATGTGTAACAGTAAAGTGTGCAAGTAAAGTATGTATGTATGAAAAGCAACAAAGAAATGTTCAAAACTATGCGGTGTAAAAGTGTTAAGTATTTAGTGTGCAAAAAGCTTGGTATCCTATTTGTTTGAGTTTCCAAAAATTTTATTCTAATGAAAGAAAATCAAATCCTATACTATTGACAAGTATGACGCTAAGTTATCTAAGATGCAATCTAAACTAAGGTTCCTCACCTCACTTAGCAACAAAAATGACAACAGCTAACCTAAAGAACCAATTGTTTAGTTCCCTAACAATGGCGTCATTTTGATTCGAAGCCTTCTGTTCTTACCCTTGGAGGTCAAATCAAAAATTTAATTCAAAGGATTGAAGTATAAAATGCAACATCAGGTCATTTCACTTAATCAAAACCTGATCAATGGAACAAAGCTGGCGTATATGTCAGTTATGTAAACTAAATTAGCGAGGAAATGGGGGTATTCATCTTTGAAAATTTTGAAAAAAATAAGTGAGTTGAAAGAAAATGTAATAAAAAGTATTTTTGGATTTTGGGAATAGAAAAGCAATAAAATGAAAACAAAGATCAAATGATGAAGTGTCCTTTTGAAAATGAGCTTTGGTTATTATAGTTCAAAACGAATTTTTATGGGAGTGAATCGCTAAGTTTCAAATGGTAAACCTTAAAAAACTCTTTAAGTCCAAGGTTTTAATCAATGAATTCCATTTCTTAAAACCTTGTTGAATGCATCTTACTATGTGCAATGGGTAAGTCAATGCAATAGGTCATTTTGGGATCTAACATCATCTTAATGTCAAACACAACTAGGCAAATAAAAAAGAATTAACCAAATCACAAGTAGACATATATGAGACTTCATATATTCAAGTTCCAAGTTCTACATCAACAAAACCCAATAACACATTGAATGTTTAACATTTAATTAAACTCTAATCAAGAATATTCAACTACAAATTACAAATCCTAAACCTGAGCTCATAACAATGTAGCTGAACATGATTAAACTACTCCCCTTTAAAGCCCGTTGAATTCTAGCCATTGCTACATCTTCAAGAGGAAAAGGTGCCTAGCCAAGCATTGCATCAGGAGAGCTCACAACCGGAAACCCACTAGAAGCATCGATGATAGGAGCTGATGGTGGAGGTGACGATGAAAATGAAGGAAAGGAGATGGTGAATGTCTAAAGTTTTGAGACAGTAAGGTGTTATGTGTATGAATGATTGTCATTAGTGTCGATTGTCTTAACCTAATATGGTAGGTTTTAAAAGAAAATAGGTTTGGATTGGGTGGGTAAATTTTTGAAAATATTCGCTGCAGCAAAAGATAAGTTCGTCGCGGTGAACTTTTTGTGAAAGTTTTAGCTTGGTTGCTGGTTCTTCACTATGGCGAAAGAATTAATTTTCGCCGTGGTGAACTTTTCCTAAAAGTTGTGTCTGGAATTCTTTGTATTTTTTCGTGGCGATAGATCCCTTTTACTGCGGTGAATTTCCTGTTGCGCCTGTTTACTTGTTGACTTGACTTTAGCCTTCTTATACTCTACTTCTTCTTTTTCTTCTTGGAACTCTTCTCCTTGAGTCTCCTACAATGAAAGAATGGTAGTTTGCAGTGTCAATCATTCTAAAAAAATTAATTAATGCAATTAATACTGATTTGTGACAATTTAACTCTCAAACTACATAAAATAAAGGTAGACACTCAAGAGTCAATTTAAGCATAAAATCTAGAAATAG
>JANIPM010000007.1:38027593-38039219 GCA_027478405.1 Erythroxylum cassinoides
CATTGAGCATCCAATGTATTTTGTAACTTGTGTTAAGACTTTGATGTAATGTCATTATGTAATTAAAGCTATGTATGAACTTCATTTTGATTTAGAAATGAATTGAGAATTGAAGAAGTTCTGTTGTGGATGTGTTCATTATCTTGTAGTGTACATTCCATATTTCCAGTTTTCCATAGGAGTATAATTGTGTACTGACTTTAAGGGAAAAACTAGTTTAATCTAGGCCGAAATAGACACAATGGTCTTCTTGGAAATTTTAGTTTATCCTTTTAGCTTTCCAATGATATAAAGTTTGTAAGTTTTGGATATCGTAATCGAAAGTTATGATCTTCACAAGTTGTGATGTTGCATAGGATGTGTGTATGTGACAGCTATGGTGATTACTGTTAGTTTGCTTCACCTTAGTTTTGCTTTGTCTTAGTTTACTTCAGCTTAGTTTTGCTTCGTCTTAGTTTGACATTCTGTATTGTCTTAGTTTGACCGTCTTAGTTTGACCTTCTGCACCGTCTTAGTTCGTATCATCATCTTCTGTTCCATTTTTTATCCTTTAGAAGGTGGAAATTGTCTTTGAGGTCTTCATAAAAGTTGTAGATTGTAAAGTCTACTTTCAAATAGTCAAAAAACGACATCAATCCGTCATTTTTATAAAAAGTTATAGCAATTGCGCCAAGACAGGTATAAAATGATTAAGGATATGAACATGTTGGATTCTTTTGTCCATAACTTCTGCATCTGACCTCCGAATGAAGTGATTCTAGAAGCAATAGATTCCTAAGACATGTATCTACCTCTCCATTAAAATTGGTAACTTTTGGTGTTGAATTGAAAAATATTGATGGAAATAAAATGAGGGATCGATTAGAATAGCATAACTGGGTTATGAACATACTTTGAGTTTTTAGGCATATCTTGAGCTATAAAGCCCTGAATGAGGTGGTTCTTATTTCAACATAAAATAGAGACATCGAGCTACAATTGTATTGAAGAATGGAAATTGATATGTTGGTGATTGGCTAGTGTGGGCATGCCATCCCTGTGAGATGACGGCTAGTGAGGGTTAGTTGATAACCCTTCAAGGTAACCCGCTCACGCTTTATGACTCCGGATGGATTGTTGGGTTTTGGAAACGGGGCCCAACATATCCTTTTGGTTGCAAATGCACTATATTGAATACAAAAGAAAAGTTGGATAAATTTGATTCTAAGATCAATTCAGGAATTTTTCTAGGATATTCGATTACTTCTAAAGCTTATAGAGTTTATAATCTTGTTTCTAATTCTATTGAAGAGTCTATGCATGTAAAATTTGATGATGATTCTCATCTAGATAGAATAGACAATTCTGATGATGAAACGTTGTCTGATCCTTTAGAAAATAATTTAGACATGTCACCACCAGAAGACCCACCTAATAAGGTAGAGGATGTTTTTGAAAACTTTAGTCTAAGAAAAGACTAGATGTATAAATCTTCTCACCCAGAAAACCTAATTATAGAATAAACATCAGAAGGAGTAAGAACTAGGTCTAAATTTAGAAGAGAGGCAAATGTAGCTTTTGTTTTTGAATTAGAACCTAAGAAAATTGATGAAGCTCTTCATGACGAAGCTTGGATTTTAGCCATGCAAGAGGAGTTAAATCAATTTCCAAGGAATAAAGTTTGGTCTTTAGTTCCTTGACCATCCAATAAATCTATCATAGGAACCAGATTGGTATTCAAAAATAAACTAGACGAATCAGGAAGAGTAAACGGTAACAAAGCTAGATTAGTAACTCAGGTTTATAACCAACAAGACAGAATATACTATAATGAAACATATGCTCCTGTAGCTAAACTAGAAGTAATTAGGATTTTGCTTGCATATGCTACTTGTCATGATATAAAACTATTTCAAATGGATGTGAAAAGTGTTTTTTGAATGGTTTTATAGATAAGAAGTTTATGTAAAGCAACCCCTGGCTTTGAAGATACTGATAAACCAAACTATGTTTACAGACTTCATAAAACTTTATATGGATTAAAACAATCACCTTGTTCTTGGTATGATCATCTGAGTTCGTTTTTGATTAAAATGACTTTATTAGAGGTCAAGTAGATAAGACTTTGTTTAGAAATCATATTAAAAATGATTTTATAGTTGTACGAATATATGTAAATGACATTATTTTTGGTGCAACTTCTAATAGGTTATGTTTGAGTTTTGAAAATCTTATGAAAAGTGAATTTGAAATGAGTATAATGGGTGAATTGAAATTCTTTCTGGGTTTACAAATTAAACAAACTAAAGAAAAGTTTTTTATTCATTAACAAAAATATATCAAAGAACTTTAGTCAAAAATAAAATGGAGAAGGTCAAACTAATGTCAACTTCTATGCATCCTTCAATCCTTTTATCTAAGGATGAAGCTAGTAAGAAGATTGATCAAACTCTTTTTAGAGGAATTATCAGTTCTTTACTTTACCTAACTACAAACAGACCTGATATACTATTTAGTGTTTGTTTGTGTGCAAGATTTCAAGCAAATCCTAGAGAATCTCATTATATTGCTGTCAAAAGAATATTGAGATGCTTAGTAGGTTCTACTAATCTTTGCGTAATGTATGAGAAAGGTAAAGATTTCAGGTTAATTGGTTAATATGATGAAAATTATTTTAGAGATAGGACTGATAGAAAGAGTATAAGTGGAGGTTGTCACTTTCTTGGTCATAATCTAATTTCTTGGTCAAGCAAGAGGCAAAGTTCAATTGCTCTATCTACTGCAGAACCTGAATACATGTCAGCTGTACGCTGTCGTTCGCAAACTTTATAGATTAAGTATCAATTAGAGGATTATTCTATAAAAAAAAACAGATTCCAATCTTTTGTGACAACATAAGTGCTATTAGTCTCTCAAAAAATCCAATACAACACTCAAGGGCAAAGCATATTGAAGTTAGACATCATTTTATACGAGATTATGTACAGAGAGGAATCATCAGTCTAAAATTTGATGAGATGAATCAATAGTAGGCAGATATCTTCACTAAACCGAGTGAAGATAGATTCGAGGAAATTAGACGAATCATGAATATGGAAATGTTAAATGACCATTCATCTGACACATCATGACTTATACAATTTGTACAAGAAGAAGATGAAGAGTCGTAAGTTTTCAAGTATATAGTAATGATAAAAAATGGAGAAATCTCTTATCTATGGGAGGCACATTGATTTCTTTTCCTTGAAGAAAAATCAGATGGACATCGAACCAAAAATTGAAGCAGTTTCCTGGAAAATTTTCTTCAACATTCATGAGACGGTCTACTTGAATTTAATATATGAGTTTTGGAATAATGAAAAGGTGGTGGACAAAACCTTAGCATCGATGGTAGATAGGTTGTCAATTATAGTCACATAAGATTCTATCGAGAAGGTTATTGGGTGTCTAAGTGTTAAAGCAAAGTTGTATACAAAATGGTTCGCTCAAGCTCATGTAGATAAAGCTCACATCAATCGATAAATATATAGATGTAGTGATCAAGGAGTCAAGAAGGCTTCAACCCTCGTTTCAAAGGCTAAGGTTCTTCATTCACTGCTTATCTAGTGTATTATACTAAGAGTAGGCTCAAAGGACATGGTGACAATGAATGATGAACATTGTTTGGTTCATCTACTTACACACCAACTCATTAATCTGCTATTCTTGATTTTGAAAAATATGATAAAGTTTAAAGGAAATTATTATAGCTCTTTACCTTACGGTATGCTATTGACAAGATTCTTTAGAGAATCTGGAATCTTACTTGATAGAGGTAACATGGTAAAGATGAATATGAAGAGTGTTATTAATTCCTTTACTATTCTCAAAATGGGAATCAAGATTGAAGCTAAAGCGGATATAGGTTTTACACCGAAAGAAAAGTCTAAGGGAGAGCTTATAGTAAAACAAAGTAGGAGTGAACATGTTCCATCTGAAAGACAAAAAAAACCCTGATTGACAAGAAGAATATCTGTAAAAGAAAAGGTTGAACAATTGTCTGATGTGTCAATACAAGTTAAGACGATTCTATAGAGGGAGAAGCAGGGTTCAACAATGAACTCATCAAGTGTCTTTGAAAAGGAAGGTTGAGATGCTCTAATCAGAATAGTCCAAAGAGTCAAGAAGGTAACCAAGATTGTTGACCTTATGATAATAAGAATAGAAGAAGCAGAAAGTTTTGATTCTTAGTGAAGATTCTGAGAAGCAAGAGCAACGATAGCAGCCTAACAAATTAATTTTCTCTATCCTGTAAAGTCAATTAGCAAAATCATCTAGACAGATAGAGATAAAAGGGAAGTTAGTATTTGAGAGGAAGAAGCCCTAACAACAACTTTCTTCCAAACCAACAGAAGAATAAAAGAAAATGAAGCTTAGTCAAAAAAAGGTTTCTTCATCTAATGTTCCACAGAAGGTATAGACAGTTGAACACTAGCTAGTACCTTACAATCCTTATTAACCAATCAAGAAAAAGGATTTGAAAATGAAGGTTCTAGAAGAATCAATACCTGATCAAAACAGAAGTTCAATTATTATCAGAGAACCTTCAAAGCAAATAGTCAAGGTATAAGTCGAGCCTATACCCATAAACAGCCAGCTTGTCAGTCATGAAGAACAAAGACTACATAGTATTATGCGAGATGAAAAGTCAGAACCATATCCAATGAAAATTTCAAAAGATCGTTATACAATCCATCCGATTACAAGCAAAACAACAATAAAGATTGTACCAGATGTATAACCAAGATGTCCACCGTAATAAACGAAGAAAAAAGGGAAGAAGAAGATGTTTCCTAAAGGGCATGAAGATCATCTTACAGAAGCACAAATTCAAGTGGCTGTAAAGAACATAGACAATGCACGTTATGCAGCTCAACTTGTAAGTGTCTATATATCACATCACATATCAAGGGCATCAGGGAGCCAATTTGGAGTTGCTACCAAAGATGAAAGTTTCAAGGTAATTGGCACTATGATAGAAGGAAGGTATAGAAGTATCTCGGTTGAAGGTATCAATTTCAACCTAAAAACCTTTGTTCATTTAATTATGCATTTCGGAGCCTTAGGTTTTATACATTCAGTCAAAAATGTGTTATATCTTCTTGGGCAACCAATTTACATATTATACGTGATTTCTATATTAATAAGTGATTTACTTCAAATCATACAAGAGACTTTGCGAACCAAGCTAAATTTTACCACTGCTTTTCATCCTAAAACAGATGGCCAATCTGAGAGGACTATTCAAACCCTTGAGGGAACACTCAAGGCATGTGTGATAGATTTCAAAGGAGCTTAGGATAAGCATTTGCCATTGGTCGAATTTGCTTACAATAATTCGTACCATTCGAGCATTCAGATGGCTCTTTATGAAGCACTGTATGAAAGGAGATGTAGAACTCCATTATGCTAGGATGAAGAAGGAAAAAGGAAATTGATAGGACCATATTTACTTTAGATTACAATTGGCAAGGTCAATCTAGTTAAGGAAAGCTTTAAGGCAACTAAAGATAAAATGAAGAGCTATACCGATGCACATCGAAGGAGATGGAGTATGAAGTTGGCAAGGAAGTCTTTTTTAAGACATCTCCTCAGAAAGGAGTCATATGGTTTGGCAAGAAGGGCAAGTTGAGCCCTAGGCATGTGGGTCCCTACGAGATTATTGAGAGGATTGGACTGTTAGCCTATACATTGGCGTTGCCACCAAAATTGTCATTGATACATAATGTCTTTCATGTTTCCATACTAAGGAGGTACAAATCAGATCCCTCTCATATCATTCAGATTACTAAGGTTCAGTTGAGAGATGATCTAACTTATGAGGAGACTCTAGTGGAGACTTTGGACATTAAGGAAAAGATCCTCAGGAATAAGACAGTTCAGCTAGTTAAAGTCTTATGGAGAAACCATTCTATAGAAGAAGCCACATGAGAACCTTTTGAAGCAATGAAGGAGACGTATCTATATCTCTTCAATGATTCAGGTGAGAATTTCTAAGGAGAAATTTTTTTTAAGAGGGGGAGAAATGTTTGCCATGAATTTTTTTAGTGAATTAAGCATGGCTTAATTAATTTTGAGGTTTTGATGGATTAAAATTTTTAGAGTTAATGATTATGTCAAGGTTAGTAGGATTTTATTGCATAGTTTAATTGAATTAAGGTAGTAAGATTGTATAAGGGCATTTTTGGTAGTTCACTTAAGGATAAAGACCATAAGGCATACAAGAGAGGGTAAAATGGGCTTTGTACAATCATTAATGGTAAAAAGGGAAGAAGAAAATGTTGTCTTGTTTGTGGGAAGAGCAAAAACTTAATTAAAAAGGAGAGAAAGAAGAGAATAACGAAAATAGAGATAAGGAAGAGAGTTTCAATGGTTGAGAGAAAAAAGGAGAGTTGAGCTAGGGTTCCATCTTTCTTAGTTTTAAGAGAGATTTTGGGGTTGTGTAAGAAGGGAAAAAGAAAGAGGAAGAGAAGAGGTTCCATTTGAGCCAACAATGTTATTATTTGGTGAAGATTCAAGGTAAGTTTGATTTTAATCCTTTGGATTTATGGAAGGGTTTTGGTTCATGAAGCTTAGGAAATGCATGGTTTAAGCTTTCAAGAAACAATTTTAGTGAATGTGCTTTGTGGGTTTTCAATTTTGCAACCCTATTGAATTTGAAATTTTTGCCTATGAAAAGGGAATTAAGAAAGACAAGAGGAGTAAGAGGAGAGGCATATTTGAGTAAGTTATAAGAAAGGAATTCAAGGTGGGTTACATTTTTATAATTGAATAATAAGCCATTAATGCTTCTTTCAAGAAATGAAAATAAATGAATTTTCAACTACTTTATTCATATGCATTTATTGTTTTTTAAATGCTTTAAGAAAGTGCCACATGTGTCATTTTGGGCAACAAGTTTACAAGTTATGAAATACTTGTTATGTAGGTTTGGTTTAGTCCATTCTATATGTTAAGTGCACTTCAACTAAAGGATTCTTCCGCCTACTTGCTAGTTCCATGGAGCTCCTTCAGGGACTCCCTCATGTTTACGACTACACAAAGCCACTATGTGGGATTCTATTAGTTCGTTCTATTCATGACTACATATGACCATTATATGGGAATGTATTAGTTTGTTCTATTTATAGACCTCCCAAATCATTTTGATGTGTTTATGTGTTGAAGAGTTTGTTAAGTGCATGATTTAAGTTGCTTATAAATTGTTTGACAAATTGAGAATTGGGAAATATATGTTTTATGATTCAATTTGAGTTTTCAATGGAAATGAATGTTTCAATGGTTTTTTCTTGTTACCGATTATAAACTTGTTATCCATGAGCTTTTAAGCTCACCCTCATTTTCCTTCCTATATTCAAGTGATGAGCAAGAGATCGAGTAGTCAAGAGTCACGACATCACTTTGAATTTGCATACTTTTGTATTTTAAGCTAGTTTTTGTAAACACAAGGCTCATTTTAAGTGTCTTTCGTATTTTGGATTTTGAGAAATGATGTATTGTGGCTTAAAATGCCCATTAAAGATTTGTAAAACTCTTATATTTTGGTATTAATGAAATATGATTGTGTTTGTGCTCATGACTTTCCAAGTTTGTACATTGCATTTTAATGCCTTTCATGGGGGCAAAATTTATGTTCTAACTTTAAGGGAAAATCTGTATCAATCTAGGCTGAATTAGACAAAGTTGTCTTCTTAAAAGTTATAGCTTGTGTTTCTAGCTTTCCAAAGATATATAATATGAAAATTTTGTACATCAGAGTTGAAAGTTATCATCATTTGAAGTTAGTGATGTAGCATCTAATGTTTATGTGGCACAATTTCGGTTGCGATCGCACCAGGCACTCTCGCGATTGCACCAAGCACTCTTGTGATCACACCTTCTCTCCTTATGATCGCGTCTTTCTCTTTGTGATCACACCTGCCTTCCTCGTGAGCGCATCTTTATCCTCGCGATCGCCCTTTTGTTCCTCGCGATCGCACCTGAAGGGATTTCTTGCTCTAAAGATATTTGACTCTTTTGGCCATAGCTTTGTCATCTGACTTTCAAATGAGGTGATTTTTGAATAAATAGATTCCTAACACATTTCTGTATCTTTCCACAAAAAATTGTAGCCTTCTGCTTTGATCCTAAAAATATTGATGGAAAGAAAGTGAAGGAATCGATTGGAAGAGTGTGAATTAGTTATTTTACTAAACATACTTTGGTATTTTAATCATATCTTGAGCTATATAGCTTTGAATGAGATTACTTTCATTTCCCTATAAACGAGAGTCATATGGATACAAATTATCTGAAGAAATAGAATTTTAATTCAGTCTCTAAGACTTTTAATTTCTGGGTGGAAGTTGAGTATAATGCATTATCTCAACATAATAATAGTCCGAAAATGATTGGGGTATAACGTTCAGATTTCTAAACCAAATCAAACAATTTTGGCGTCATTAGAAAGATCAGAACATTGATCTGAAGAATTCAATTCATGTTTTGGTGACTGACTGGTGTGATTATGCCACCCTTATGGGACACGTATTCAAATGTCACATAGGACGTCGGGAACGTGTCTTACAGGGCAAAAACGGGGCCTAACACTTATCGTATCGGAGAATGACGATGAAATGATGATGGTTAAGGAGATTACATTTAAATAACCCTAAAAGGAACTATTTCCATGTTTTATGACTCAGGAATTGGGCTCCAAAAAGGGGGCCCAACACCTTTTATTTTTAGGTCTATAATTTTAATGTAAATAACACATTTATAGAAGTCTTCTAATTGATTTTTGAGACACAGTTAGCCTTTATGTTTCAGGGGATGTAAGGTGTTATTGAAGTCATCTAACACTAACCAAGATTTATGGATAATCGAGTGAATTTTTGAAATTTATTTTATAATGAATTTATTTGAACGACAAAGTTAAGGACATAAGTATGGATTATATGAATACATAAATTCTCATAAAACAAGCTCAAGGCCTAAGTTAAGGAGCTTGTTAGTGATTATTGTATGAGATATCATTATCTTATCTTGATTGTAGGCTACCATAATTCTCCCAATGAAGGGGAAATAATAATTTGCAATAATAGTCCATGTATGATCAAAAAGGTAAGTTTCCTATGATTATCTTCCTTCAATATAGTTTCTAAAAGACCGTGCATAACAAGTTTTATTTCATTTAGATAACCTCGAAGAAGAATTTATTTTTAGGGTTGTTAAGTCCTCTAACATTCTATAAAAGAAAAATTATTATGAAGAGGGGTTTAGGTTTGATACCTTATTCCTTATTTTGGATTTCCATTTTACCACTGACTTGAATTCATTATCATATTTAGTAATAAGTTGAGAGTTAGAAGGGCTACAAGTTATTAGTATTATGTTATGGAAATTGGAGGGAACGATGTTCTCTTTAATAGGAAAAGTTATAGCCTAATTTAGACTAGTGTTTATTGAGCTTGAGATAGAAACTATATTAGGGTTTGGTAGTTCTTAAAGTTGTAGGGAATAATGTTATCCTCAATAGGCATAATCATAGCCTATTTTAGCCCAACATTGGTTGGAAACTAGTTATATTACATGTCCCTTAATGGTGCCTCATTAATCATTTGATAAGTAGTTACATTATTATTAATCATAGTTGTTTCAAGATTGATATTAGTGTTTGGAAGAATAAGCACTATAGATTTCTTAGCCTGTTTATTCTCATCCTAGCCATCTATCCTATAATTTTATCTTCTAGGATATTTAATCCTATAAGCTTATATGATTCTATATTCTAAAATTCTCTATATGTTAACTTCCACATCTGATCTTGATGAGGCACTTAAAGTTATTATTAATAACAGACTGATGTTGAATCCTCATAGAGCTAACCAACATCATTAAGCCTTAGTAAATGGATTATTTCTAGAAACTCTTATTAGTCTCTACTATTATGTAAATTCTAACAAAACTTACAATCTTTATTCTAATTATAACTTCATATGCATCTATTAGTTTCCTTAATAACTTTCAAATTAACTGAACTTATAATAGTCTAGTAGTCTAGGGTACCCTTTGGACATGGATCTAAATGGGCACTTGTTTTTACTTAAGATCTTGAAGAATGGTTCTAGGCTTCCATTTTTGTAGGAATATAGACATATTACTATGATCGGAAGGGCTATTATCTAGAATTTTTTTTAACATTGTTTGGTAAGTCATAGTGGAATAGTAATAGATTATTATAAGTAATCAAGATTTCCTTCAAACTAGATTCTTTCCAGTTTTTGATAGATCATGCACTTAAAGGAGGGAAATCTTCCTTTTTCTATAATAAAAATCCAATTAAGGTTGAGTCCCATTTGAAGGCTCCTTTTTGAATAAGATCTAGAAAAGGAGCTACTATACTTTTTCTTGCTTTCTAAGAAGGAGCCAGTACTTAAAAGAAGAGGTTGAAGAAGAGGATAAGTGAAAGGGGATCTATAAGTGGGAGAGTGGGAGAGGAAGTAAAGGAACTAAATCTTATAAAATAGGTGTAGCACCCCACCCTCTTGAGACATGTACCCGACATCTTGATTGATGTCTGAGTGCGAATCTCACAAGGGTGGCATGCTAGAACAGTCAACCACTTGAAAACTTAGTACGAAAATTTTTCAAAAATAATTTTCATACGCGCATGCAAAAATCAATAATCAAAGTCAGACCCATTTTATACATAAACATTTTTAAATAAAAAGTTACAACCAGTATATAACTCATCAAAATTTCACTAGTCACTTGGGTCCAAATTCACATACAAAACATTTTAGTCATAATGTCTTTTCATTACAACATCATTCATATACACATTGTACGGTACTTATAAATACATAATTTAATACAAAATTTGTGAAATATTCAATTCATTATGAAAATAAAGAAATACAACGCAGATGCAAACTGATCTTGACCTCTATTCTTTACTTGAATGCAATAGGTATACTCCTGTTTATCTAACGAGATACTCTTCTGAGCCTGTAAAATATTTGTAAATTTTGGAAGAGTTTTGAAAACTCAGTGAGTAACCATCCTTGATGGCTCACCCAGTCACATAATAAATAATTCACATCATTTATTTAATAATTCCATTGGATAAGATACGCTTAATCAATCATTTCACATTTTACATTCAACACATTATAATCATTCATATCATGCATATGCAGTGCACATGAGACTCTTTTTTTTTTGTTACTTTGTTGTGACGAAGTGCCTAATTGTCCTGTATCTATTGTGGATACTGTTGGAGTTATGTAAATATAGTGCCCTGGAAAGCAAGTGTATTTACATTTGACTTTATCTTCTTCAGTTACAGTTTTGTATTGAAAATATTTATTATTAATAAAACAAAAGATTTTGGTTTTATTTGTATGACCATTATATATCTAGTCAAAAGGTACCATGATTCTTTTGTAAGTAATACACATATACATAGAGATGTATGGGAAACATGTATATTATAAGAATCTAAATTAATTGATTCACAGTTGAATAATTAAGTTGGTCGCTTGATTATGGTTTAGGCTGTAGTGTTGCGATTTATCTCCATATAAGTAAAGGAGTTTACTTAAAAGAAATGATGAGTTTCTTATTA
>JANIPM010000007.1:38100287-38115688 GCA_027478405.1 Erythroxylum cassinoides
CGACCCGAGGTTGCATCCTGTATTGCAATCTTTGGAATTAATATTTTTGACCGGTTTCCAAGGATCGATCGTAAGATTGAATCGACAAAGTCGCGATCAAAATGATTAGTAAGCAAGCTTATGGTAGATGCCTTACATAAAGTGAATGATGAGAGAATATATCCTACCTTTGAATGCTTGATAGAATAGAGAGCGGAGTGAGTTTTTACAAAACTTGTTAATGGTTCTTTAATTTGAAATACTTATCACTTTTGGTTAAAGTATGAGGAGAATAGCTTGTCCATATATTATTATGAGTTTCAAGTTCTCCAGTTGTGTTTGTTAGAATGATTTTTGATATTTTTGACTATTTCTTGGGAAAATTATTGGCTTCACTGTTTGTTCTTGTATAGTCTTCTGTATATTGCTTGGGGACAAACATAGTTTAAGTTTGGAGGAATTGTTGTGACTAATTTCTATTGATTTTGTTAGTTTGATATTTTGATTTTAGTTACAAATTTCTATGCTTTAATTCAAATTTGAATGAAATGAGGGTCTAGGGTGTATTTTATGAATGAAGTATAAACAAAAAACAAAGAATCTATCTATGAAAGATGGTGTGAATAAGGTGTTATGAACATGGCAAGTTTGTCATGGGCTTGGCAATGGCTCTCAAGGTGGTGACATTTGTCACCACTGTGCATATTCTCTTGCACTAAATTTAACATCACTCATATCAAGCATGCAGGTTGACAGTGGGTTAAAAGAAAACATAAAACTAGACTCTCTGTATAAATAGAAAAGTTTATAGAGAACAAAAACGAGGATGGAAAGGGGCAGAGAGCTAGATGTAGAAAAATTAGCAAAAAATAGTCAACTGATGAGAAAGAGAGAAACCGACAGAGAGGTGACGATAATGGAGCAAAAGTAGAGAGTGAGAGCTAAAGCCTAGTCGATGAGAGCGGAGGTAAAAAGTAAAACCCAATGTCGAAGAGCTTCAACTTGGCAAGAGATTCACCATCAGAGTTCTTCATTTTGTTCACTCATTCTTATTTCATCTTTTGATATCACTTTCACACTTCTCTATTCACTGTTCAACATGGGATTAAAGTTTATAAGGGTGATGGATTGTTTTAATTTCATTATAGGTTGATTATTTAATCTTGAGAATTAATGTAATTGATTTAATTAATTATGCATGAGTGGGTTACTAATTTATTGTCTTATTATTTTATATGGTTTTTTAATTTATTGGATGTAATAGTTTGTCCAACTTTTGCATAATTTTCATATTAAACGAAGAACCGAGAGAAGAAGTTTAATATTAGAATAAGAAACTATAGAAGCCTAAGTTATGAATTAGAAATATCTTATCTTAAGTGGGTAATTATTAGTTGACACAATTGATTTGGATAATAGACTTATCGAATACGAAAGTTAGATTTAGTTTATTATTTAAATCAATTTTAGAACCCAATTGGTAATTTTAGCAAGATAATTATCCAATCAATTTGCCTTACTCATATATAGGAGATTAAATTAGTGGAGTTAATTTCTTAAGAGTTTCCCAAGTCGATTGATAAAACAATTCTTTGCTTCCGATTAAATCAGTTACTTTTTAATCTAATTGCTTGATTTCCTTTAAAACTTGTTACTCAACAAATCGAGATAGAGTGTTTAGAATTGCATTTTCTTTTATGTTTATTCAAAGTTGATTTGAGTGAACCAATTTTACCTATTAAGTAGATGACCCTGGGTATTTGACTATAATTACCTCGTATACTTGTAAGTAGGATAGCTTAGGTTCTTAGAACTTATTATGGCACAACAATTCCTTTATTGGCCTTAGTTACCCCACGAGAAGTTTGGGTGGTTCCTTTTTCTAGGGTTGTACTATAAGTTTTTGATCATGCATCTCATACATAATATATATATAATATATGCAGCAGAAAATAAAACAAAACCTCAAAAAACTAGATCTATATTTGCATATATATATATATAGAAAACAAAAAAATGTAATATAATATGTTTACATACCTTTCTGACGATCTCCTTCATTCTTCTTAAACCACAATAACTAACATAAACTATCTCTAATGAAAGCCTATATGAAGATAGAAGGATGAAACCTTACTAGGAGATGGCTAAAGTTCTTTGTTTGTGCTAGCAAAGACAAGAACTCTTGTGAGAGTTAGAGAGAAAAGAGTGCACGTGTAAGAAAGAACCTTTCTTTCACGTGTATCTTACACAAGATGCATGAAAAATGATCATTATTTTCTTCCCTCTTTGGCCTCCCATAGCCCCCATCATTAGTGGGAAGTTATAGGAAGTTAATGGTGATAAATAGGATGCATTAATAGAGGTTATGGGAAGTTAACGACTATGAATAGCATGGATTAATGAAAGTTTTGGGAAGTTAACGTCTCTGAATAGCATGCATTAATGGAAGTTTTGGGAAGTTAATGTCCAAATTGGCAGCTAGCAACACTTGTTTCTAATCCATTCCATGTAACATTTTCTACCACGATCACTTAGCGATACAATCCCAAAATACTCTCTCTTATCTTGAATTACCATTCAAGACCATTATACCCATCCTTCAAATCTCCTATGTGTGTGATCCATTAGGTTCTTGATTATGTTGGCCACTTGAGTTAAAAATTAATTCAAGTAAGTCAAAGTAGTATCTAGCAACGCATCATAACCTCCAATCGATTGAAAAGTTAGTGGTTTGACTATGAACCCTTCCATATGCAATGTTGCTATACAATTCGTCCTTATCTAGTAACATGTCATAACTCCCAATTGACCGAAAAGTTTGTGGTTTGACTATAAACCCTTCAATACGCAATGTTGCCATACAATTTGTCCTTTCACCATCTATACCCTACTTAGTTCAGAGTATGGTCAAAGTGTGAACTCCCACAAGACCAACTACATCACATCTAGTCTAAGTGATATTAGATCTTATCCTGAGACCTATGTATCATTGAAGACTCTCTTTATGACACATATCTACTCTGGCCAAAGACTCCCGAGTGATGACCCTGACAAGAGGTCGTAGGTATCATCTCCTTCTATCAGGAGTGGTGAATGCTTTATTGGTTACTCAATTACCTCTGAATGAGTCAAGTTGTATCCATTCACCACCCTATGAGTAACCCCTAAAAGGCACCGATGAACAGAATCAAAGCATAGGATCAGTATCCGAGATATCCTTGAGAACCTCAAGTCAAAGGATACTTACACCATAATGAGACTATCATTGACACTGGAATATAATATCCATATGATTGCCTCATAGTAGGTCAGTCCAATGTGCTTATTACTCTTGGTAAGTCTCCCATGTTAACTCTAAAAAACTCATGTCTACAACTTATGAGATCTACTGCTTGATCTAATTAAGGAGTATAACATGTATTAGTGTATCCAAATTAATGATTTCCCATCTCATTAATCCCATTAGATACTAATATAATTACACATTATAGGAATCTCTTTATCATGATCTCATCATGATTTCCTCCATGCTATATTTTTTATCAAGGACATCATTAAATCAATTTAAGATCAACATCAAATCCAAAAATGTATGAATATCAAAATAATGAAAAATGTCTTTATTAATCAAAAAATGATTTGTGCAATACATGCTAAAATTGATTGCCTTTAGAGCACTTCTCTAACATGTACGTATTACTATACTAATTATTTTAGGGTCTTGGAGCATTCCTTAGATAATCTACGTGTATTTTGGGGTCTTGGAGCATTCCCTAGATAATCTATATGTTTGGGTTTATCTGATTGACAATCTTATCCTTGGTGATCTAAACCACATGATTCATATTGCATCACTCTTCCTTGTGGAGCCATCATAATTCTATCTATCTTCTTGCTCAAGGCCTTCACTTGACTAGCAAGTTGAGTCACTACATCTACTTTGTAAACTCCAGATGGCCTATTGGTGGTTTGTGCTCTAGCCAAGCACCATTGATAGTTGTTCATAGTTATATCCTCGATCAACTCTTGGGTGGCTTTCAGTATTTTATTATTCAATGTCCCTCTAGCTACTGCATCAATTGACTACCTAGTATTGACTTATCCCGTTATAAAATGTCTAAATTTGCATCCACAGAGGAAGTCCATAATGTGGACATCATAGAAGCATCTCCTTAAATCTCTCATAAGTTTTGTATAATGATTCTCCTTCAGTTTGGGAATATGAAGAGATTTCATTCCTCAGCTTCACAATCTTCACAGGAGAAAAATACTTTACTAAAAAAATTTCCATCAGTTGATCCGAAGTGGTTAGTTACGAACATGGCATAAATTAGACCATTGCTTTGCTTTTCCTCTCAAGGAGAAAGGAAATAGACATAGTCTAATGGTGTCATCGTTCCTTACATTTATTTTAAAAGTATCATGGATCTCTAAGAAATTAGAGATGTGTGCGTTAGGATCCTCACCCTGGAGTCCATCAAATTAGATTGTCTGTTACACCATCTAGATGATGCTCGGCTTGATCTCAAAGTTATTTTCCTACACAGTCAACCTTACAATGCTCCACTCTAGTTAAGTCTGGCCTAGCATAGTAGAACATCGTCTGTGGTTGATCCGCCATGTTACATGATCACTTTGTTTGTGTGACCTTACAAATCCTTTATTCGATGATGTAGTTTAAACTCCCTAAGGTTAGTCCTATAATGACTCCTATGCACAATTCTTTCTATTTTAAGATTTACATCTAATAAGCACTCAATGTTACTTTGGGTCATAAACTGACCTAAAGTCTAGCCTAAACTAAGGAAATAACCTAACTAACAAAAACAAATTTAATAACATAAACTCATAAATAAATAAAACAAAACAAACAAACAAAAGAAACAACTAGATTAATAAAACTAAAGTTCTCCTAATATCACTGTTCAAGGCAACTATGTAGAAAAACTTGACTGAACTAATTTGTGGGTAGTCAATGTTTAATACCTCAAGTGCACGGTATAGTTATAGCTAGTACTGATAAATATGGGTCGATCCCATAAGGATGGTTAGTATTAGTGATTACTGTTATTTTATTATCTAACCTGATATCAATTAACTAGTATCTAGGCGTCGAATCCCTTTAAACCGTTAATCGATTGATTTTTTGTTATACAATTGTGTTGTTAATTAATTAGACCGTGGAGATTCCTAAGGTATGCTAGTAGTTGATCTTGATTCTACTAACAACTAATTATAAAGTTTCTAACCGAATTACTTAGGTTAAATCTTATAGGATTCCTTTACCGGATTATGAATCCCTCTATTAGGTTTGACACTAATCTGGAAGATTTATGTCATCCTATCCCTAGGATTGCAATCAACTCTTTCTAATTATCATAGATTTATTCAAACTTAGGATTTCTCAATTGTTAAATATGAAATCAAATTTAAGTCCAATAAATCAAATTAACAGACAATAATAAAACAGATAATTGGATCACAATAATCAACTAACTTAATTGCATTCACAAAATAACCAAATTATGGTTTGGTATCAACTAGGGTTCATCTAGCCTAAATACTAATGGAAATTTTAACTATACATCGATGAACACAAAATCATATCCATATATATAGAAAACATAATATAAATTAACAAGATCATAATTTTAAATCTCCCTCATTATCTTATATTAAATGTTCTTGTAATGTAGAGGCTTGATCTTATATTCCAATGGATCTTTCAATGAAATCATTTTGTTTTTCACTTATTTGGACCAAAATCGTACTTAGAGAACGAGTCTCACATTTAAAAATTGCCTCCCAACATCTCCTCCTCTAATTTTCCTCTGAAATGTTGATTTATATGAAAATCTAGGTATTAAGGTTATGTGCAATCTCTTGACAATCGTGCATCCAACCTAAATAATTGAGAGCATGAATGATAAGGCATTTGCTTTCATATCAAAAGATTAGGTCACTTTTCAAATAAGCCTCTAAATGAACCTTTGTTGATTAAAAGCTTGGTGTTTCAATTTTTATTAATTTAAGTTATTTAAATATTTGAAATTTCAAGCATCTTGCTTGTGTATGTCTATTTTATGCATTAGGATGAGTTTTATAGATTAAATTGATGTTTAAAGGATTGTTAGGTCAAACTGATTTGCTTTATGACTAAATGTAAGTCTCTATATACCTATGCAAGTCTCTATATACCTAATTAATTGAAAAACATTGCAATTGAATGAATGATGGATACTCTTGATTACTCCAACTAATTTGTTAAATTCTTTCTTATAATTACTACACATTTAAGGTAAAAGTGATGGAATTGATTTTCTTGGTACCAAAAAAAAGTTTAAGTGTGGAGATATTATATACGTATAAAAAATGCACATATTTTCTTCAATATTTTACTTGACTTTAATAGTAAATTATCTTGTTTTACTTGGTTTTAATATTTTTCAATGAATTGAGCAAACTAGACCTTAGGATGATATTATTTAAGAATTAAAGGTATTTCCATGTAAAAATATGAAGAAATTCACAATTATCAAAGGAACATGGTCTAATTGGCACTCATATGTAAGTATATGCTCTCGAAAGATCAATTACAACAAGTGACACAACCTAAACTATGACAATTTAGGGGGTTGTGTCTAATTGAAATAACCCCGACAATTTAATGAAGAACACCAACCCTTAACACTCCACTTTCATATAAACTTAAGATCTAATTATTTTCAAATAAATTCAAACTCCATTTTCTAGATTTAAAGAAACAAAAAAACAATAATCCAAAAAAGTTAGGTTATGTTTATTCCAAAGGAAGAACATAGAGCATTTAAAAAATTATAAATACCTAAGATCCTAAATGCATAAATGATATCTATAGAGTTAAGCAATCCTCATCATACAAAAAGTTAAGGTCATTATTACTATTAATTAGCTAAAATGAATAGTTTAAATTTATAGTGATAGAATCTTAATACTTTTAAGTCATCTAATGGAGACATAAAAACTCAAGGATTGAAATCAATAAACATCAACAGAAAAGGAATAATTCTTTTCATTTGTCATAATCTAACGGGAAGAATAAGATTGAATTTGATTAAAAAAAATAAAGATAATGAAAGATCAAAACAATCTAACATAAAAGTCATGATAACACCTACATATGAGTGTCCCATATTGGAAAAAGAGGGGAAAGAAGACTAACATATAAGCCTAGTGGGCTACTCCACCTATTGCCAATTGGTTTTAGAATGGAACCTCACTTGAGCTTGTGTGTTTTCTAACTTTCCTTTTTGTGTAGGCCTGTAGGCCCATTACAAAATTTCACATAGTATCAGAGCAAGATTGGTCTAGATTATTAATTTCCTGGTTGTCCATCTGAATGTCTAGTCCTAACAACTCAGTCCAGTTATCACTGTGTTTATTTCAAGTAACAACTAGATGTCTAGTCCTAGTTGTACTTGAGGGGGAATGTTGATAATACCCAAATGTGAGTGTCCCATATTGGAAAAAGAGCGAAAAGAAGAAGAACATATAAGCCTAGTATGCTACTCCACCGATTACTAATTGGTTTTAGAATGGAACCTCACTTAGGCTTGTGTGTGGTCTAACTTTCCTTCTCTTGTGGGCCCATAGGCCCATTGCAAAATTTCACAAAAAGAAAGGAAAAAATGACTGGTTATGCCCATAGTGTTGTCAACTGTCTATTTTACACATTGAGTACTATCAATTATATTACTTTGCTCTCTATGCTTCCAATCAGTAATTGTGATAAGGAGAAGATTAAAGAAGAAATCAATAAAGCTCGATAGTAAGCAAAGTAAAAGAGTCATGCATAAAAATTAAGAAGAAGCAGAAAGTGCATTCGATCAGTTACCAAAGGGTTAACAGTGCGATGAGAACTTTTCAAATGAAAGATGTAGGGTAATGGTTAAAGAAATAGTCTTAGAGAGAAAACTAGATGGCTCAATTGGGACTGAGAGCTAGGGTGAAGATTTTCCTTTCCTATTTAAGAAACAAAAGGTTTATATACGAGAAGATGGACAACTATGATGAGATTCTAAAAATAGATGGCATAGAGCTTGTTCTGCAATATAGCTAGATGCAACATTTTAGATGTAAAATTTAATTTTGGTGTAATGATTTAACATAAATGCCAAAGAAAATCATTAGGGGCCAACATCAGTGGTAAATTTTGATATAGACACCAGTTAGGTAATGTAAATGATTGTTAAAGCAATGACCTGGGGATACTTTTTGACACTTATAATGGCTTAGGTCACTTTATTCCTGTAGAGATTATTAATATATTCTTAATTAAAAATATTTATGATAAAATGATATATAATAGAGGAAAAATATATAAGTTCTTATGTTATTATGTCTCCTTTTTCTTCAACCTCCTGTAACCTTTACAACTGTTTTAATTCTTAACACTAGTCTCCTTCTGCAACATTTACAACTCTTTTAATTATTAATATTGGTCTCCTACCCTATTTCGGTCTCCTTTTGCATCATTTACAACTCTTATTTATTAATATTGGTCACCCTATTTAAGTCTTCTTTTTCAAACTTTTGCAAGCTCTACAATTCTTTTTAATTCTTAACATCAGCCACCTACTATTTTTGGGTCTACTTTTTCTTGAAAATCATGCAACCTCTACAACTCTTTTTACTTATTGATATTGACTTATAAAAGTTAGTTCTAGGATAACTCGAATCTCATTATATGTTAGTTTAATTGATATGGCATGATTTAGAGTGTGGATGGATAGGTTGAGCTTAATAAAGGATGAATGTTTATAAGAATGATAATTTAGATTATGATTTGCTTGATGACAAACAAAAGCTTAAGTATATGAACATTTGATAAATGCTTATTTGAGTATAATTATATACACATATTTAATATGCTTTTCTTTTTATTTAATAGTTTTATAGTATTTTTGTACTTGATTTGTTTCAGTGCACTTGTAGATGATAACTGCCTTCTTGGATCAAAAGGAGCATAATTCAAATGAAATTCTGGCAAAAAAACAAAGATTTGAAACAATTTGGACCTATAAAATCGTGTACAATGACTGAGTAAGTCTCTATAAACGTGTGGAGATTTGAAGATTATTGTTTTTGGTTGAGTGGAGCTTCACATCTATGTATGTTGATATACATGGTGTATATGTTGCCATGTAAGTCTCTATGCTTGTGTAAAATTGTGAATTCAATTGTTTTTGGAGATACATAATCAATTACACGATCGTGTTTATTGATCGTGCCTATCCCAAAATTATAGTTTTTACAATAAAAGGACGTGAATGAAGGCAAAACAGGAGGAGGCAAGTTTTAAAGAAACATAAAGAGGTGATAGTTCTAATCAGAGGATGAGAAATACATGAAGAATACGTCACAAGATTTGATAGATAATAACATTCAATCTAACTTGGAAGAAGAACCTGTAGAAGAAAAAGGGATATTTAGAATTATGATTTCTTTGTTTTCTAGCTATTCTTTGGCATATCCATCTATAGTTTTGTTTTGTATGAATAGGAACTAATTTATTTAATGCCTAGATGTGATGAACTCTAAGGTGTGATAACGATATGATTTGATCTTTTATTTAATGCAATTTTATTAATTGATTTATTAAGATTCAATAATGCATTACATTATTGTTTTTTTATGTCCAGAATATTAATTCATAATTTGATTTTATATGGTTGAGATTGAAAAATCCTTTTATGTGAATAGATCTACCACAATTGAAAGGAGTTGCTATCAAGCCTAGAGATAGGTCAACATAAATCCTCTATATTAAGGCAAACCTAATAGTGAAATTTGCGAATTAATAATGCAATCCTAGGAGTTTTATTTAGAAAGAGATTTATGTTAATCAACTGAGGAATTAGTTGGTAATAGTCTTGAAAATGGTATTAACATAAGATAGGAATTTCCATATTTCAATAATCAATAATATAATTGCATGATAAATGGTTAATGTTTAAAAAAAACTTAGGGGATTTATCACCTATGTTCTATTTATTCGATATCAACTTCCCCAAATATTTTCCTTTGTCTAAATTTAGTATTGTTTCAATCCTACTTTAGTTAATTTAATTTAATTTTTAATTAAATTTACAATATGATTCAATGGTTAGATAATAGGAAAAGGGTAAAACTATGAGTCAATCCCATGGGATTGACTCATACGTGCTTGTGCTAGCTTTATCTATACCATGTGGTTTAAGTATTTACAATCCTCATGGGATTGGCTCATACGTGCTTGTGCTAGCTTTATCTATGCCATGTGGTTTAACATTGATAAATTCTTATAAACTTAAGAAATAAATCAATCGGCCACTTTTGGGAGGAAATTTTCTTGTTACAACAAGCACAATTGATACATGTTATTGATATAGAACACAACCTACCGTCCTCAAAGCAATGGTCAAAATGAAATAGTAAATCGATGCTTAGAGATTTATCTCTACTATTTTGTGAGACAAAGACAAAAGAATAGTCTAAATGGCTAGCTTGAGAGAAGTATTGGTACAATATTTCTTACCACATTGCTTTTAAATGCACTCCTTTCTATGGAATGTATGGAAGAGATCCACCTTCCATGTTCAAGTATGATTACTCATCTTCTACATCTACTTTTGATTTAGAGAAAATGTTATATGAAAGGGATACCATCCTAGCTGAGTTGAAATACTAGTTGTTGCTTGCTCAAAACTACATAAAAAAGAGGTGGCTAGCTTTAAGAGGTCGGAGGCGGAGTCGCAGCTCTGGCTACATAGGCAAAAATCGTTGGTTAAAAGGATAAATGAGAAACTTTCGCTTCACTTCTTTAGGGCTTAAAATTAGATTGTTAAGAAGATGGGGAAGGTGGCTTATCAGTTGGAATTGCATACAACAATAGCTATTCACCTTGCCTTCCATACCCACACACACACTGTTGCCTATTTATGCTCTCAATGTATAGATTTTGTCAAGATATTTGAATACCATTTCATTATTGGCTATGGGAATAATTAGTCATTATCTGTAAGTGAAGAGAGTATGTGTTAAATTTACAATTGTGGTGAAAGCTCCTCTTCCACTATTGTTTTCGCTTTTTCTTCATTTTCACACTTCTTCAATGTATTCTAACAGAATATAAGCCCTGCATTTGACATTTAAGTCTCAACCAATAGTAAATTCCAGTGTGGGTCCTTTTCTTATAATTAATGTGAATAAATAAAGCCTAAGCAAGCCTTTATTTCTAGCACTTACGAAGTACTGAATGTCCTTTTTTCCTTTACCTTTTTCCTCACCAAATTGTTTCTTTACTCCATTAGCTTTTACTTCTGCATCCTTATTTTTTTATCAAAAAGCGTTGATCAAATGCATATTCTTATCTCAATACCTTCAGCAGCTTTTAGCAATTCTGTCAAAATGTTTGAAAGACTTGCTTACAGATGAAATTTTAAGTTCTAGAAAATTCATAAGAACTTTATCTGCTAATGACTTGATTTGGTTTACTATCTTGATAAGTTTGTCTCAGTATCATTGTTCCTTAATTTTTTTTGCGAAACAGGTGGGTCAGTCTCATTGTTTCACCTAACTTTACACTACTTTTAGAGATTGAGATGGATTTATTTAATTTTTTCACTACCTTAAACCTCCTCCTTTGTCATCTTCCATGCCTCACCTCCATCACTGCAACTCATAATTCTTGAGAAAATTGCATTAAAAAGGAAGACAGTGATTGAGAGGATCTTGCATTATTTTTTCTTTTCGATCAGTATTGGCATAAGCTGGCCAGTGAGACAGTGACCATCTCCCGTGGGAGTCATTGTCTACATTCGTCCTTGGCAATCGCGTTGAAACAAGAACCTTTAGAAATATATGAAGGTCGCGATCAATGTGCCTCTAACAAAAGTAATAGCATTTGCTTTTTATTATTAAAGAGGTACTGCGCTTAAGTTTTTTAATCTATTACTATATACTTGGATTTAGTCCCTGGATAGACTGAGTTACTAATTTTTTAAATATTTTATTAGAAGTATGAGATAGACTTATTATTATTTGTTCTTAATGTCTATTTATGATCAACATTTAGTCGATCGGTTGGTAACAGTATAGTGACATAATTATTTAAAAATATTATTTATCTTATACTTATTTAGATATATGTTATAAACTTTATGTAATAAATATACATTACAAATGAAATTAAAAAAAGATGATAGTTATGATATTCATATTACAATTATATAATATCTCTAAATTATTCTTAATCATTGTCCTATTGATACATGACATTAACATAGTGTAAAAAGAATAGCATGTGTTATGTTTTTCTTATAAAAGAAGTAATTGATCCCATAGAGTAAAATATAGAAATATTTAAACAAACAAATGAGTGCTTATTAGATAACAAGTTCAATAAATTGATCATAAGAAATCTATTTAGATCATTACTTTTATCTATGAAAATTTTCATTTTGGTGATTATATAAATGATCATTTAATTTGATATCTTCAAAGTATCTAATATAAGGATTGTTATGTTTTGATATCACTTATAATAGATTATAGTTAAGGGTAGTTTAGTTGATAGTCATTAAATATATAACATGAAATATATAGATGTAGATGAGTGTCAATATAAGATTCACCATCCTAAAGTAATTAGGGAGAATGTAAGTTTGTTGTTCTCGATTTGTATTGATATGAAAAATTCTTAGCAAAGATGGAATGACACTATATAAAGTAGTTTATAAATGTCATTAATAAAACAAATTACTAACGGTGGAGAACTAATATGATTGGATTCAAATAGAGTAAATATGAATTTCATGCTCTATATCTAATCAGAATATTATACGATAAAATGATTAAATTATACAAAAAAATCATGAACAAAAAGGTTTGTCAAAATCACTTTAATATTCTTAAATATATATGTAAGCATGATGTGTAACAAAAAAACAACTTTAATATTCCTGATCAATATATGGGTAAGCATGAAACGTACTAGACGTTAATTTTAATTTATAGATATGAATTGTTTGAGTAGAAAATTAAAGATAAATTGTAAAGAAGTTTAATTTATATAATCCTAAATATTATTTTTGGTTATAATTATATCAAATGTCAACATATTTGATAACATAATGGATCACACACAAAGAACTTATTAAAGAGAGAAAATATGTTTTAATAAAGTTAGACTCAATTGTAAAGTTTGAGAAACTTTATGATTAAATATAAAATATTTAATAAATAAGAATTAATATGAGATATTGGATTTTATTTGTATATGATTAGTATTAAAATTAATTTTTTTAATTAAATTACTAAAATATCTAAAATTTATTATAAATAGGCTTAGCTCAAGAAAACTATTACTTTTTATTTTTCTTTCTATGCAATAGTTATAGAATTTTCTCTACACATTTTGTCGATATCATTAAAAGTCGAACACTTGTGCAACTATAATGATTGAGATAATTCAATTTCAAAAATAATTTGAGAGAAAAGATAAGAAAAATGCTCAACTTTTAAAATAAGGTATGAATTATGATTATACTTTATTACATTTTATATGTATCATTATGTTATAAAATTCAAGTGATTTTAATTTAGAAAATTTAACTATGAAATATATTTCCTAACTATTTCTTTAATATTAGAATCAGATTTCATCCTAATTTTCTAACAATTAAAATTTTATACGATACGATTAATTTCAAATAGCTTGTCCAACTTTGGGATTGCTAATGGATGAGTAAACTTACCAATCCTGTTGATGTCGAAAAGGAAAATATCCAGCCTTAAACTGGACAAATATGCAAATAAAAAATTGTCAAATTGCGAACTGAGCAATAGATGGGTGAGGTTGACAGGGTTGAAATTTTGTGATATTAAATCTTGGAATATCTGATAATTCCCACACGTCCCATCGAGTTAGAATTGCCTTGTCTGATTAGTTAAGCAAGTCATTATCCATTATTGTTTGTTAGTGAACCATTTGTCCTGCGTCTTAGGATCAAAATTATAACATTCGGGTCCTACGAAAAGAGTCTAAAAGCCTCCTCTTTCGTCTTCCAATTAATGAATAAAACTAGGATTCTTTGATTGGAAAACTTAATAGTTCAAAAGTTCGTGGGTAATTTTAGTTAAATAAAAATTAGACAGTATTTGATTATTTACTGACAATTTTAAGTATGCTAAATTCCATTGTGTTGGAAAATTGAGACGGGATTCAATCTTGACTGCAATAGAGTATTTATAAAATTTTTTCGTATTTTGATTTCTCAATTTAATTCTATGAAATGATTAATACATAAATCATAATAAAATATGAATCTTAATTTGTAATTTATTATAAAGCTTGATCCTTTTTTCGTATCCTCAAATCGTTTTCAAAATTAGCTCATCTCAACTATCGTAATCACACAAGCGTCCAATAACAGTATCTATAGAACAAGTTGAGAAAACTCTATAACACTTACAAAGAGGGTTAAGCAAGAAGTAACAGCTTCATTAAAGCTTAAACCTATTTATAATAAGATTTAGACATTTTAGTAATTTAACTGAATTTAAATTCTAATTTTAATTAAACTTTAATTACAATTACAAATGATTATAAGTAAATATCAATTATGCCCAAATAAGATCCAATATCCCGTATTGATCTTTATTTGTTAAATATTTTATATTCAATCATAAAGTTTCTTAAACTTTATAATCAAGTCTAACATGATTAAAATATCTTTGCTCTTTTCAACCCGTTCTTTATAAAATACTCGTTAAGCTCCCAAATATGTTAACAATGATTATAAATTATAATTATTATTCCTAACTAGAATTAGATAAATTAAAACTCCTTTTTATTTATCTTTAATTCTCTAATTAAAAACTTTATAATCATATATCAAGATTGACGTCTAGCAACGCATCATAACTACCTAAATATTTAGAAATGTCAAAGTGGATTCGACTAACCTTTTTGTGTATGATTTTTTCACATAATTCAATCATTTCATCATACAATGTTTCGATTAGACATAGAGTATAAAATTAATGTCTACTTTATTTTGAGTCGAATCATATTAGTTCTTCACTATTAGTTATTGATTCAATTAATGACGGTTGGAGTTATGTAAATATATTACCCTGGAAAGCAAGTGTATTTACATGTAACTTTATCTTCTTCAGTTACAGTTTTATAATGAAAATATTTTTTATTAATAAAACAAAAGAGTTTGGTTTTATTTGTGTGAGCATTATATATCTAGTCTAAAGGTACCAAAATTCTTTTGTAAGTAATATACATATACATAGAGCTGTATGGGAAACATCTATATTATAAGAATCTAAATTAATTGATTCACAGTTGAATAATCAAGTTGGTCGCTTGATTATGGTTTAGACTGTAG
>JANIPM010000007.1:38259678-38270418 GCA_027478405.1 Erythroxylum cassinoides
TTAGACCCCTAGCTCCGGAGATAGTCTTTTCCTGCCGTGCGAGCGTGCTGGCAAGAGAAGCGATGGCACACAGGTCGATCAGCTGGGATGGATTTTGAGGATGACTTAGTATAGACTTGTGTATCAGTTTCCTTTTTGAGTTTTGGTTAGGGGACTGATAGACTTGTCTATTCTGCTGCTGGATGATTGTAACAGGATTAATATTATGGTTTTTAAAATTTAGTGGTTTCTGATATTGTGATTTTATTATTGCGATGCCATGTGGATTTTAGTGATTTGCTCGGTAGTGCACCTTTGTCGTGGGTTACGTGTCGTAGCGCCCTACGGGCGTCCTGATATGTACTCTACGGTGAGGGGGCGCTACACTAATAATAGTCTAAAAGTATGTGGGCTATAACTTTTAGATTTTTGCTCCAAATTGCATGATTTTGGTGTCATTAGAAACTTAAGACAATGGGGAACAAATGTTCTAAAGAAATTAGATTGAAATTCAGGTTTAAAGTTTCCCAAAATATGTTCGAAAATAGGATAAATGAGTTCGTTGTTGATGTTTGACTAGTGTGGGCACGCCATCCTTATAGAATGCGCGTCCAGATGTCACGTAGGATGTCAGGAACATGACTTGCAAGGGAGGGGTCCCAAAAAAATGGCACGCTTTTGAAACTTGATTTTTTTCATGAATATGAGATATTTCAAAAACCATTTCTGAAAACATGATTTCTCAAACATAGTATCTTTTCAAAAAAAAATCATTTGCACAATCTTTTCATAATTCGTCAACACAATACGCTCATACCAAACACATAACACATTCTCAAAGAATTCAAAGAGTCATAAACTACGTTCTTAAAATAGTTGAAATCATTTATTTCCATAATTTAAAAGAAAACACTAATGGCCTATTACTTAATTATAAAACCGTAACCCACCTTGAAATCCTTGCTTAGGAATTGGCTTAAGGATGTCTTTTCTCTTGCTCCTCTTGCCTCTCTTCATCCCCTCCTTGATTTCCTTCATAAATGAAAAAATTTTCATTCAATAGGAATTCAAATTAAGAACCTGTAAAGCATATTCATTGAAATTAACTCTAGATTGCTTAAACCCATGTATTTCCTAAACTTCATGAACCAAAACCGCTTTCATATACCCAAGTAAAAAAATCAAACTTACCTTGAATCTTCATCAATTTATGAGATTATTGGCTCTAAAGAAAGCTCTTCCCTTCCTCTTTCTTTTTTCCTTCTTGGGCAACCTCAAACTCTCTCTTTAAGATTAAGAAAAGATGAAATCTAGCTCAAAACTCCATTCTTTTCTCAACTTCACCGAAACCCCTCTTCTCACCTTTTTATTTTTGTATATCCCTTCTTCTTTCACCAATTTTCTTTTTCTTCTTCTCAAGCACAAGACAACACTTTCCCTTTCCCATTTTACCTTTAATGAATGAGAAAAGTCCACCTTGCCCTTCCTTCAATGCCTTAGTGTTTTTAACCTTACGTAAACTACCCAAAATACCCCTTTATGCATTTTTACGATCTTTACTTCAACTAACCCATGAACTAAATTTCACTAACATAGAAATTAAAAAAATTTAACTTCCAAAAATTCACTTATCCAAACCTTATCATTATCTAAATCATGCTTAACTAAAAAAAACATTCGGGGGCCAACATTTCTCCCCCTCTTAAAAGAATTTTGTCCTTGAAATTCTTATCTAAATCAGTGAAGAGGTATGGATATTTCTCCTTCATGGCTTCCAAGGGCTCCCACATGACCTCTTCTACAGAATGGTTTCTCCACAAGACTTTTATTAGTTGAACTGTCTTGTTCCTGAGAACCTTTTCTTTAGTATTCAAGATCTCCACTAAAGTCTCCTCATAAGTCAAATCATCTCTTAACTGAACCTCAGTGGTTTGAATGATGTCAGAGGGATCTAATTTATATCTCCTTAACATGGAAACATGAAAGAAATCATGAATCTGTAATAATTCCGGTGGTAGTGCCAACCTATAGGCTAATGGTCCAATCTTCTCAAGAATTTCATAAGGATCCACATATCTTGGGCTTAACTTGCTCTTCTTGTCAAATCTCGTGACTCCTTTCCAAGGAGATGTCTTAAGAAGGGCTTTCCCACTGGCTTTATACTCCATTTCCTTTCAGTGTGCATCAGTAGAGCTTTTCATTCTATCCTGAGCTGCTTTAAGCCATTGCTTAACTAATATGACCTCGTCAACTGTCATCTGAATCAATTCTGGTCCTATTAGCTTCCTTTCTCCTTCTTCAACCCAGCATATAGGAGTTCTACATCTCCTCCCGTACAGTGCTTCATAAGGAGCTATTTGAATGCTTGAATGGTACAAATTATTATAAACAAATTTGACCAATGGCAAATGCTCATCCCAAGCTCCTTTAAAATCCATTACACATGCCTTGAGCATTCCCTCAAGGGTTCGAATGGTCCTCTCAGATTGACCATCTGTCTAAGGGTGGAAAGTAGTGTTAAAACTCAACTTGGTTCCCATAGCCTCTTATAAGCTTCCCTATAATCTCGAAGTAAATTAAGGATCTTTGTCATAAACAATAGAGTCTGGAATCCCATGTAGCCTCAATATCTCGTTAATATACTTCTTTTCTAGTAAATGCAAAGAATCAGTCTGTTTAATTGTCAAAAAATGGGCTAACTTCGTCAACCAATCCATAATAACTCATATGGCATCATGCTTCCTATGAGTCATAGGCAAACCCATTAGAAAATCCATAGTCACCCTTTGCCACTTCTACTCAAGAATAGACAACGGCCTTAACTTGCCTGAAGGTGCCTAGTGTTCAGCCTTAACTTGTTGATAGACTAAACACTTACTTGCATATTTTGATAAATCCCTCTTCATGCCTTTCCACCAGAAATACTCTTTTGGATCTCTGTACATCCTGGTGCTACTTGGGTGCATGGCATAAGGTGTATTGTGTGCCTCATCCAATATCTCATCCTTCATCTCCTTGACATTTGGGATACAAAGCCTATTCCCTACAGTCATGAGTCCATCATCCATCACTACCACTTCAGACTCTTTTCATTTTGAATTTCTTCTCAGAGCTTACTTAATTCTGCATCCTATGCTTGTAACTCCCTAACCTTCTTTCTGAGTATCGGTCTCACTCTGAAGGTAGCAACAACACAATCAGGTTCCTCCTGCTTCAAACTTATCCTAAGCTTCTCCATCTCTTCCAATAACGGCAGATAAACTGTCTAAACATCGACTATTGATGATTTCCTACTCAAGGAATCCGCCACAACATTTGCCTTGCCTGGATGGTACTCAATCAACAAATCGTAATCCTTAAGCAACTCAATCCACCTTCTTTGTCTCAAATTCAGCTCTTTTTGACTAAATAAGTACTTAAGACTTTTATGGTCAGTAAAGATCCTTGTTTGAACCCCATACAGATAATGTCTCCAAATCTTTAAGGCAAAAATCACTACA
This sequence comes from Erythroxylum cassinoides, assembly GCA_027478405.1. NCBI lineage: Eukaryota > Viridiplantae > Streptophyta > Magnoliopsida > Malpighiales > Erythroxylaceae > Erythroxylum > Erythroxylum cassinoides. The sequence continues at coordinate 38,263,158 of JANIPM010000007.1, forward strand.
GCCAATTTCAAATCATGGGTCAGATAATTTAACTTATAAGGCATTAGTTGTCGCGAGGCATATGCTATTACCTTGTCTCCTTGCATCAATACACAACGCAACCCCTTTCTTAAGGTATCGCTATACACTGTATAACCCTCATCTCCCATAAGTAAAGTCAGAATTGTCAATCTGTTCTTAAGCTCCTCGAAGCTCTTCTAGCACTCATCACTCCAGATAAACTTCTGATTCTTCCTCAATAGCCTAGTTAGTGGAGTAGAAATCATGGAGAATCCTTCCACAAATCCCCTATAGTAACCTGCCAAACCTAGAAAACTCCTCACTTCTGTGACTATCTTGGGTGCATGCCACTTCACTACTACTTCAATTTTCTTCGGATCAACATGTACCCCATTCTCAGAAATTACATATCCAAGGAATACCACCTCATGGAGCCAAAATTTACATTTGTTGAATTTGGCATAAAGTTCCCTCTCGCTCAGTGTCTGCAATACTATCCTGAGATATTCCTCATGTTTTCCTTCACTCTTGGAATACTCCAAAATGTCATCTATAAATACTATGACAAACTGATCCAGATACTCTTTGAAGACCATATTCATAAGATCCATGAATGCAACTGGAGCATTGGTCAAACCAAAAGGCATAACTAGGAACTAGTAATGCCCATACCATATCCTGAAGGCTATCTTATTTACGTCAGATTCTCTGATTCTAAGCTGATGATAGCTCGATCTGAGATCAATCTTGGAAAAGACCCTTGCTCCCTACAGCTAGTCAAACAGATCATCGATTCTTGGCAGAGGAGATTTGTTTTTCATGGTCACCTTGTTAAGTCTCTGGTAAATACACATCCACCATGTTCCATCCTTCTTCTTAACAAAATAGAGCAGGTGCTCCCCAAAGTGATGAATTCGGCCTTATATACCCCTTATTTAATCATTCCTCCAACTGTTCCTTAAGCTCCTTCAATTCAGCTAAAGCCATCCTACATGGTGGTATGCAAATGGGTACAGTTCTGGGAATCGAGTTGATGGCAAACTCAATTTCCCTCACTGATGGCAAACTCAATTTTCCTCATCGATGGCAAACTAGGTAAGTCCTCTGGGAACACATCAGGAAATTTCCTTACAATCTAAAAATCCTCTAACCTCCCTTCCTCCACATCAGTGTCCAGAACATAAGCCAAGAAGGCTTCACACCCTTTCTTCATCATCCTGTCAGTTAGTAGAGCAGAAATAATTCTTAGTGATAGTGCTTTCTTGTCCCCTCTGAAAATCACCCTCTCACTATTGCCCAGATTAAATTCCACCTCCTTAAGACCACAATCCAACTTCGCTTGATATTTTTCTATAACATCCATTCCAACTATAACATCTAAGCCTTTTAGGTCTAAAGTTAGTAAATCCACTACCAGTCTAGCATCATCACTGAAGAGCTCACAGCTTTTATATACTTGACTGATTACCACATTCCTCCCTGGAGGTGTACTAACAAGTAAAGGACTATTCAAAAGAAATGAATTCACACCATGCAAAATCATACTTGTAGAAACAAAAGAATGCGTAGAACCAAAATCAATTAGTAAATATATTGCTGAATCAAATAACTGAGCCATATCCGTGACAACCTCTGGTGTGGTTGCTGCTTCCTCCCTTGTCATGGCAAACACTCTTGCCTATGCCTGACCCCTTTTCCTTTTTGGAGGAATAGCCTTCTTTGTACCTCTAGAACTGCCCACTTCAGTGACTGGTCGGATTCCCACTGTTTCAACTCTCCTTAGGGCTTGTAACTGTGACCCCTCCTGCCTTATTACTTGGGGACAGTCCTTGATCATATGTCCCTTCTCTCTACATCGAAAGTATGCTCCTAGTAACTTGAAGCACTCTCCCCTGTGCAGCTTCCCACAATGCTCACATTGGGGATTTATGTTCCTGCTCCTCTCCACCCTGCTATTGCCTCCTACTGTTGAGGCTTGCACTGACACTACCCTTGCTCGCTTATTCCTAGCAAGGGCATTACCTCCCGCCTCACTCTATGTGCGGGAGGTCTTCACATCCCTTTCAAGTATTGGAGCACTCACCCCTTTCCTAGAAAACTGCTCTCAATTCTTCTTCTTCCTACTCACCTCATACTTGATATTCTCCAGCTTCTCAGCTTGGAGTGTGACATCTACCAACTGCTGGTAGTCACAGAAATTATGGATCAAGACTTTCTCCTTGATCCCTAGATGGAGACCTCTGTCAAACTTAAGCTACTTGTCTTCCTCATTCACCACAATGTTGGCCGCATATTGGGAAAACTAAGTGAATTTCAGTTTATACTCACTCACACTCATGTCCCTCTGTATCAGATTCAGAAACTCCCTAGCCTTCTCTTGTATATAAACCCTAGAAAGGTACTTCTTCCTAAACATTTTCACAAAACCTCTCCATGACAACACCGGAGGCATAACCTAACTGTGGGGTACTTATTCCCACCAATGAAGTGCGTCCCCTTACAACAAACTAATTGCATAATCCAGCTTCTCTTCATCGGAGCACTTCATTTGAAGTAGGACTCTCTCAGTCCTCTTCAACCATGCTTCAGCCTTCTCTAGATTTGTAGTACCATTAAAGTCTACAGCCCCATACTTGCGAAACTTATCATACTACCCGCTCCTCTCCACTAGAGCTGGAACTGACACTTGTAACCCTTAGCCCATGGCATTAGTGAAAGCCTGGGAAAAGGCTTGAAGGAACTGTGCATCTAGAGGGTTTATTTGAGGCATAGGAGGTGGAGACGACGACACTTCAAGCTGCACACTAGGTGCCTTCGAATCAAGAGTAGAATTTGTCCCAGCATCTTGCGGGACATAGGATTTATCTGTGCTCCGTTGGTGAGAGTGAAATAGAGTCATAACTCCTTGAGCTCTCTCTCGAGATGGCATTTTCACTCCTTTAATATAAAACCATTAAAGACCTTTAGCTCATGCAAAACAATTTTCAAAGTATGCAAAACAGTTTAAATCATATAAAACAATTTCAAATCATGTGAAACAATTCAAAACAATGCAAGTAGTTCATTTAAAACAATGCAAGTAGTTCATTTAAAACAATGCATGTACATTTCATGTCTCAACCTACCCATTTCGTGCTTAGGATACTCCTAAATTTGGTCCTACACCTGGACCTCAACTTAGAGGCTTTGATATCATAAGTGTTGGGACCCCACACTTGTGAGTCACGTGATCGATGTCCTAAGTGACATTTGAATGTGCATCCCATAAGGGTGGTGTGCCCACACACTTTCACCTATTTTCGAACAGATTTTGGGAAACGTCAAAAAGGAATTTCAATTTGGCTGCTTTAGAAAATTTGTTCCCCATTGTCTTAAGTTTCTAATGACACCAAAATCGATCAATGTGGAGCAAAAATCTAAAAGTTATAGCCCACACACTTTCAGACTGTTATTAGACTGAAATAGTTCATTGTACTCAACTTCCTTCCAAAAATTGAAAGTCTTAGAGTCTGAATTAAAATTCAATCCCTTCAGAGGAGTTGTAGCTCTAAGTCTCAAGTTTATTTAAAAATAAGAATCATCTCATTTCAACCTTTAAAGATCAATATATCCTCAAAATACTGAAGCATGTTTAGTAAAATATTCAATTCATACTCTTCCAACTTATACCCTTACTTTGATTCAATCAATCTTTTTCGTATTAAAACCAAAAGCATTGTTAGGGATCCAATGCTTCAAAAATTAGGCCATTTGGAGGTCGAACGATAAAGTTATGATCAAAAGAGTGAAGGATGTTCAGGTTTGGGAGGGGGGAGGACCTATATGCACAATCGCGACCTACGCGTGCAGGCAATCACGACTTTCGCGATCCTTCGACAGAGTCGCGATCGTGACGTACCTCCTCCTCCCATTTCTCTATTTCTTCAGACCTGTTCTAGAGAAAAGGGGCATAACTTTCACTAAAAATATCATATTAAGGTTATTCAAAGACTGTTTCGAAGAGGACTTCTAGACCTACAACTTCTATGAAGATTTTAAAAACAATTTTTTCCTCTATAAAGGTCAAATTTTCAAAATAAGGTAGTTGTCCCGAAAGCCCATTCTATGCAACATCACAAACTTCTAATAATGATATCTCTCAACTCCAAGGTCCAAAAATTTCATACTATATATCATTAGAAAGCTGGAAAACTACAACTTCTAAGAAGACAACTTCATCTAATTTAGCCTAGATCAATACAGTATTTCCCTCAAAGCCAGAACACAAAGTCTCACCCTTATGGAAAACTTGAAAGTGCAATGAATATTTGAAATATCACCAGTAAAACACAAACATACTTCATTAATATCAAAATATAAGAGTTTTTACAAAGCTTTAATGGGCATTTTCGACCACAATACATAAAAATCTCAAATTGTTAAAATACAAAAAGATACATGAACAGTAATTTGTTCAAAATGCAACTAAAGCCTTGTAGCTACAAGCTTAAGACACAAAAAGATGCAAATTTTAGAGTAATGTCTTGATTTTCTTTCACTCGATCTCTTGCTCGTCACCTGGAGACAGGAAGGAATGAGGGGTGAGCTTAAAGCTCGTAAGTAACAATTTTATAACCAGTAACAAGCAAAACTATTGAAACACTTATTTCCATTGTAACAAAAATTCACAATTGAATCACCAAACACATATTTCTTAAATTCTCAACCAAATTCTCAATAATGTAAATCAGGTATGCATCAATCTTGTTAACATATCATGAGCACATAAACACATATAAATGGTTTGGAAGGTCCAAAACAGTACGTACTACACATTTCCCATAAGAGTCGTGTGTAGCCACAAACAAAATGTACTATTGCAATATCACAAAATGGTTTTGCGTAGTCGTGAACTTATGGGAGCTCATGAAGGAGCTTCATTCCACTAGTGGACAAGTGGCAGAAGCCTTTAGTCAAAGTGCACTTGACATATTTAAGGGACCAAACCAAACCCACATAACATGTATTTCATCACCTGTAAACTTGTTGCCCAAAATGGCACACTTTCGAAACTTGATTTTTTTCATGAACATAAGATATTTCGAAAATTATTTATGAAAACATGATTTCTCAAACATAGTATCTTTTTAGAAAAATCATTTGCACAATCTTTTCATAATTCATCAACACAATATGCCCATACCAAACACATAACACATTCTCAAAGCATTCAAAAAGTCATAAAATACGTTCATGAAATAGTTGAAATCATTTCTTTCCATTGTTTAAAAGAAAACATTAATGGCCTATTACTTAATTATAAAACCTTAACCTACCTTGAAATCCTTGCTTAGGAATTGGCTTAAGGATGTCTTTCCTCTTGCTCTTCTTGCCTCTCTTCATCCCCTCCTTGATTTCCTTCATAAATGACAAAATTCCCATTCAATAGGAATTCAAATTAAGAACCGATAAAGCACATTCATTGAAATTGACTCCAGATTGCTTAAACCCATGTATTTCCTAAACTTCATGAACCAAATCCCCTTCCATATGCCCAAGTATAAAAATCAAACTTACTTTGACTCTTCACCAATTTATGAGATTATTGGCTCTAAAGAAAGGTCTTCCCTTCCTCTTTCTTTTTCCCTTCTTGAGCAACCTCAAACTCTCTCTTTAAGACTAAGAAAAGAGTAAACCTAGATCAAAACTCCATTCTTTTCTCAACTTCACCGAAATTCCTCTTTCTTACCTTTTAATTTTCGTATATCCCTTCTTCTTTCTCCAATTTTTGTTTTTCTTCCTCTCAAGCACAAGAAAACACTTTCTCTTTCCCATTTTACCCTTAATGAATGAGAAAAGCCTACCTTGCCCTTCCTTTAATGCCTTAGCGTTTTTAACCTTAGGTAAACTACCCAAAATACCCCTTTATGCATTTTAACCATCTTTACTTCAACTAACCCATGAACTAACTTCCATAAAAATTCTATTATCTAAACCTCATAATTATTTAAATCATGCTTAACTAAAAAAACATTTGGGGGCCATCAAAGAGTGTGGAGAAGAGGTGGGACACATATCATGCCACTTATCAAATGGAGAGCCATGTTATGTGTTTTCCTCTTACACTACCAATTGTCATTCTATAACTAGTCCACTTGTCATTTAATCACTAGGTCATGTGTCATTCAACTATACCACCATTTGTCATTCATAGATTCAAGCCATTTGTCACACTATTGTTAATGTCATGTGTCACTATTTCATAAGTCTAGTCAACCTAAATTTCTATGTATCAATTTATCTCACTATTCAACATTTTTCCTATACTAAACACACATATTACTTCATTATTTACCCAATTGTGACAATAGATTCAAATTCACTAATTGTAGTCAATCAAACCAAAATTCAAGACATGATCAATTCACAATCATGTAATCCCAACATAAACATTTGAAAACTTTCATACCCTAAAATGAATCATTTGAGTGCATAAAGTATCTTTACAATGCCTTTAAAGTATCATTCATGTATGTATGTGAATATGATGCAGGCAAATGAAATGCACTTCATGTATTCTCATATAATATGACTTATATGACTTCATATAGCAGTTAAATTCCTAAGTGTAGGAATGGGCTATTACACAACTATTGCCAAAACATATCTAATATGGCATTCCAAACCTTGCCACTAAATTCATATAATCATGATTTTCTCATCCAAATTACACAAATTTAGCTAAGTAGGACCCATTGTTGTAAGACTAAATATATTTGGATAAAAGCAGCCTTGATTTTGCTGAACAAGCCTAACAATAAACAGAACTCTAATTTATTCTTATAACAATAGAAGGAAAAAATCATATTCTCAACTTGTACTTAATATTTTTAATAAAGGATTTAACTTTTTTCGTCTAATCAAATATAAAATTGCATGCAAAATATTACACATATAAAACATACAATTTTACATACATCCAATATATACATCAAACATATAAATAAAGCATGCAACTTATGTACTCATAATCAAATTATATGCATAAAACATCAAACTTCGTTTGATTCTAGTTATTGATCTTCATAATCTAAAATAACATTTTCAACTCATTGGAAAAACTTAAATTAGATTAAAACCATTGATTCCTAAATAAATTAAATTCCTATTCCAAATAGAAATTTAATAGGAATTTAATTTGATTTGAAAACAATTTTTCAAATCCAATTGGAAGCTATTTCCAATTTTTCTTAACTCCTTTAATAATAATTTAATTGAAAAC
>JANIPM010000007.1:38339246-38350055 GCA_027478405.1 Erythroxylum cassinoides
TAGGTTGGTTTCAATTTAGAGGGGAAATGGTCAGAGACCTTGAAAAACTTAAGGGATGTTCTATAAAATAAAGATTATATGTTCTATAAACTTAAGGGAATTGAAGGACACTGACTATGAAATCGCTTTTTTAAATAACAGTTTTGCAGAAATGAGTTATGTTGGTAGATCTAAACCCCTCAGACGATATATAGGTTGGAAATTCGTGATGTAGCTCCCATAAGGCTTATTAGTGAAAATTTCCATAAGCCTAGGAGTCACAATGAGAACTTGCTTTCTCAATTCACAAATGTGAACAATGCCATGTACCATAGTACTAAAATCAATTGTAGGTGATTAATTCAAACATAAATACTTGAACTTCAATGTAATTGCTCGATGTAGTGCTAGATTTAACACATGTAGGTGCTTTTTTACTTCTTAATGTTAGTTCTTAGAGCACATTGATTGACTTTTTATTTTATTTAACTAATATATATTCATATATGTTATCTACCAATTAAGTCATCCAACTTCCCTTCAAATTTGGAATATTGTTAGAATAACTGATGGCTAGAATTATGAATTACAATTCATTTATAAGGTTATTATGACTTAGAATTAATGTGGTGATTTTCCAATCACTAAGGTGGAATTGGTTGTGATTGAGTTTTCTAATTGTGAATTTATATGGATGGATAGATTGGTTTCAATTTAGAGGGGAAATGGTTAGAGACCTTGAAAAACACAAGTGATGTTCTATAAAATAAAGATTAAATGTTTTATAAACTTAGGGGAAATGAAGGATACTGACTACGAAATCACTTTTTTAACTAACAGTTTTGCATAAATGAGTTATGTTGGTAAATCTTGGATTTATAGACGATTAACACCCGATGGTTTCATTAATCCTAAGTTTGTTAAGGGAGTTGAAGCTTTTATTCACTATGTAAGTTCTCAACCTACATATATGGATGGCCCAAAGATCACATGTCCATGTAAAGAGTGCAAACGTATTCATTTTCTTCCCATTGATAAATTGAATCTCCATTTGTTAAGAAAAGGGTTTGTTCCAAATTATTTTGAGTGGACATGACATGGGGAGCCATTGATTTGTAGCACTTAAAGGGTAATGAGGTAAAATAGTCAATAAATATAGATGAGTTTAAAGAGGAGACTAGATTTAGAACTAATAATATGGATGCAACTAAAAATCCTTACATCAAAATGGTTTATGATGCAGCCTAGTTATACCTTTCAAGAAAATATAGAAAATCTTAAAAAAGAACCAAACCCACATGCAAAACAGTTTTCTGACTTACTATAATCAGTTGACCAAGAATTATAGCCAAATTGTGAGATGATAACTTAATTGTCTTCAATTGCTCGAATATTGAATATAAAGTCTGAAGGGCACATTTTTTGATCGAAGTTTTGATAAAATTATCGATTGGTATAATGAATCATTGGCTCCTGATCATTCAATGGTTGACAATTTTTACAATATGAAGAAAGTTATTAGGGGTCTAGGTTTGTTAGTTGAAAAAATTGATTGTTGCAAATTAGGATGTATGTTATTTTGGGAAGATGATTTGGAATTACAAGAGTGCAAATTTTTTGGTCAATCTAGCTTCAAACCGAGAAAGTATACTATGAACAGAAAAATTAGTACCTTAGAAGCGAATGTATTATTTCTCGCTAACTCTGAGACTTCAAAGACTATATGTCTATGATGTTAGTGCATCTCACATGAGATGACATGATGAACACGAACAGGAAGATGGAATAATGAGTTATCCATCGGATGCACTGGCATGGAAACATTTTAATAACACCCATTATGAGTTTGCAGCTAAAAGTCAAAATTTAGGTTGACATTGTCAATGGATAGATTCCAACCTTTTGGTCAATCTGGCCAACAATGTTCATCATAGTTAATCATAATTACTCCTTTAATTTGCCTCCATTGAAGTGTATGAATTAGGCATATATGTTCTTGATAGTGATTGTGCCAGGGCCTACAAATCTAAAGCATAAAATTAATGTATTATTACAACCATTGGTATTTAAATTACATCATCTTTTGGAAAATGGTATGGAGACATATGATGTTTCTCTTAAACAAAATTTTTTATTGAGAACAACTTTGATATGGAGTATTAGTGATTTTTGGCGTATGCTATGCTGTCTAGATTAAGCACAACAGGGAAATTGTCTAGTCCTTATTATGGCAATGATTCTGATGCTCTCTATCTTCCAAATGAAGCCAAAACATCTTGATTTGACAATCACAGAAAATTTCTTCCTCCAGATCATCCATTTAGATGCAACAAACAAAAGTTCATTAAGAATATAATGGTAGAAACATCTACTCCTCCTCGTAAAGTTGGGGAAGAGATATTGCAGGAGATTGATGAATTATAGTTACTAAAAGTTATAGAACTTGAAGTTGATGAAGTTAATAAAAGTATTTGTAAAAACTTTGGTTGGAGAAAACAAACCATCTTTTGGGATTTGTCATATTCAAAAACTAGTTTGATATGTCATAATCTAGATGTGATGCATATTGAAAAAATATTTTTCACAACTTGTTCAATATCATAATGAACATTAAAGGGAGGATAAAAGACAATCCTAAATCCTAAATTAATTTAAAGCTTTTTTTGTAGAAGGAATGATTTAGATAAAGATCTTCACCTTGGTAAATATTTAAAAGCATGTTACACTTTGGAAAAAAAAAAGAAAATTTTATGTGAATGGTTGAAAAGTTGAAAGTTTCTCAATGGATATGCTTCAAACTTGGCAAGGTGTATGGACACGAGGAAGTACAAATTATTTGGGATGAAAAGTTATGATTGTCATGTGTTTATGTAAAGGCTAATTTCAACAAATTATTTGGGATGAAAAGTTATTATTGACATGTGTTTATGTAAAGGCTAATTCCAACAAATTATTTAGGTTGAAAAGTTATGATTGTCATGTGTTTATGTAAAGGCTAATTCCAACAAATTATTTGGGATGAAAAGTTATGATTGTCGTGTGTTTATTTAAAGGCTAATTCCAACAAATTATTTGGGATGAAAAGTTATGATTGTCGTGTGTTTATGTAAAGGCTAATTCTAATTTCATTTTGGGAGTTGCCATCGAATAAGGTTTGGGAAGCTATAATAAAAATATGTTTTTTTTCATAAGTTTATTTTTAAAAGCTGAACATCACCTAAAATAAAGTTGGTTTAAATGGAAAAACTAGAAAGGAAAATTTTAGTAATCTTGCGCAAATTAAAAGGAATTTTCTTTCCAAGCTTTTTTAATTGTATGGAGCATCTACCTGTGCATTTAGCATACGAGGCTAAACTTACTGATCCAGTTCAATATCGATGGATGTATCCGTTTGAGAGGTAATTATAGTAAATATTTAAATTGGAGTTATAGTATGTTTTAATCACAAAATTATATATCAATAGCTATTTGTAATGTAGGTATTTTCATCACTTGAAGAAAAATGTCAAAAACAAGGATAGAGTTGAAGGTTCGATATGTGATGCTTATCTAATGGAGAAAGAAAATACATTTTTCACATTATTTTGAGCTGCATGTGCACATAAGATAAAGAAAACTTCCTCATAATAATGATGCGGGAGGAAGGAGTGATGTTGATGTTAACTTATCCATTTTCACATATCCTCGATGAACATATGGAGAATCAACAAGATTAATGTTAATAGAGGAAGAAATAGAGGCTATCTATGGTTACATTTTATTAAACTGTCAAGAAGTTCAAACTTTCGAGCAGTAAGTTGAAGTTGATTTTCAAATTGATTATTTAGGTTTTCAAAGTTAATGTTGTTCACAACTAAAATACATAATAATGCCTTTAAATTATACAAGGAATGGTTACGTAAGCTAACGCCCAATAAACAGAGGATTTTTGTTTTTACATACCCACATTAAGAAGCATGATGGTGTGACCTTCTTCAACACCCGATGTAGAGAACTTAATGTATGTGAAATTTATGCTTTAATACTAATTCTTAATATTTATCACTTATTAACATAAATATTGCCTCCTGATAGGACCAAGTACAAGAAACATTCGATGACAGTCTTAGCACTCTGAAACTGTTGATAAGAGTCAGGCATATCTTGATACAGTGGCTAGTAGGGACCATCGTAGAAGGATCTTTAACTTGGGTTCATTTGTGAACACATGCTATTCGCAATCCTCCACGTCCAATACAACTGCATCTAGTAGGCAGTCCGCATCCAATGAGAGAGTTGTTTAGCTTGAGAGCACAGTACTGATGTTAACAACTCAGTTGCAACAATCGATAGAGTACATAGCCATGCTCTGTGATAAGGTGGATAATTTTAAGGAGAGGGCAGCATCTCATCGCAGCAGTCAAACCATCTGCATTCATGAATTACATAGCTTAGTTTTGCTACTCTCAAGTCATTTTATATGAATTATAAATTTATTGTTATAGATAATAATTTTATTATTAATTAAGATAATTTTTACTTTATATTATCATTCAACTTATTGTTTAGATAAATTAAATATAGAAAAATTCAATATATTATCATTATATAACTATAGAAATTAAATATCAATCATAAGATTACCAATCAAAAATAAATTTACAACTTAAATGTATGATAAATAAAAAAAATATCAATGCATTTACCGATAGAATTATAATATCCTTCAGTACATTTAGTATTAAAATTATTGATGGAATAAGAACATTCCATCGGTAAAAAATTTACCGATGGAAAAACTTATTATCGCTAAATTTTCTAACAAAACTTCAACACCTTGTCTATCACTAAATTTACCTGCACATATACAAAATTCATTGCTATATTTACCAACGGGAAACAACTTACTGTAACTAAATGTTTCGATAGATTTTCAAAAATTTCTCTGTCAGTAATATTTACCAAAATAATATACATATTCCCTCGGTAAATTTACTGACAGGCTAAAAAATTCTCTCGTTATATTTAGCAGCAGAATAAAAATTTTCATCAGTAAATTATCAATGGAATATTTCTATTCCGTCAATAAAGATTACCAAAGGTCGTTTCTCTGACAACTCTTACTGTCGGTAATTTTTGTCGACAAATTTGCTTATCGACAGAAAACCTTCACATTGAGTTGGTAATTTCCATCGCTGAACACCCATTTTCTTGTAGTGTATACTATATACTGTGTTTAGCTACCTCGATTCTTCAAGAAAACATAGATGGAAATGAAAGTGATGGTGATGTCTCGATGACTCATGCAGGATTAGGGAAATCAATTGTTTCAAAATAGTGGTTAATTGTAAAAATTATGTTTGTTCATCGTGGTGATCATGGAGTTTATCAGTCAGGTATGCATGCTCTTGAATTTGACTTCCTAATACCATTTGATTTATTTTTTATTGTTCTATTCTCTTTCCTCATTAGCTGAAATGCTTAGTACGTGACTGGATCTAGGAAATCATTCACTATATCTTCTGCAAATTTAGTTAAAACAAAGAAATTATTAGAAAAGGGTGTCAATTCACTAGACCCTAAGGGATGATCTTTAACTGTTTCAATTGATGGCTTGGAATATGTTAGGAGACTTCTTAGGAATCTAGACATTGGTAACCCCTTTACCTTTTCTTTCGACTCTAATGTCACTTTGAATCCAAAAGAAATTATTTCTTTTCCTTTTCAATGGATTATTAGGCATGGAACTTTGTTTGTTATTTTTTCTATAAGAATTTTTAAACTTCTAATTAAAAGCTTGTACTACTTACTATATATATATATATATATCATTATATTATATTACTTACCATATTCCAACATTACTATGTATTATTATTTTATTGTTCATAAATATTAATGATTAAGAATAGTAGTTAGCTTAATTTTATGATATTTTGATCTTATTAACATTGAATTTTAGGTATGTTTATCTTGTTATGTCTAAAAAAAATTCACTTTCCAAAATTTTAATTACCTACCATGTATGTGTTTTTCAACAATATGTTTAAAACTTTGAAAACATTTTACAATTTTTAGATTTAAGAATAGTATTCAACTTAAATTTATTATTTCTTTTCTTGTTATTATTAAAATTTTATGTGTGTTTAGCTTTTTATATCCAAAATGATCATTTTTATAGTTTTAATGCATTAACTATATACATATTTAAACAAATTTATATAGAAGGCAAATTGAAAAAAATATGAAAAAGCATATATAAATTCAATTATAATTAACCTTACGATTATGAAGCACACTTGTAATAGCCGGTTTCTAAAACTTACTGAGGGTTAGAATGTTAGACTTTTGAGTCATATCATTTTAGAATTTATGAGGTGTATTTCATTTACTTGCATAATATAAGCATATACACATATGAATGTTGATTTAGAAAATATTGCAAAGATAGTATATGCACTCAATTGACATGTTCTAGGGCATGAAAGATTTAAAATGATGATGATTTGATTATGTATTGCTTATGTCTTGAATTTTGGTTTGATGGATTATAATTAGTATTTTGGAGTTAATTGTTACAATTAGAAAATTGATGAATTAAAATGTACATTTAGTCTAAGAAAAATGTCAAGTGACAAGACAAGTTGACATACGAAAAATTAGGATGACTAAGCATATAAAATAAGTGACTTTTGGCATAGAAAATTAAGTGACCAATGGCAGTAGTGATTGAGTGACAAATGGCCTAAGATATTGGTGACATTTGGTAACCACATAAGAAGACATGTAGCTTACTCCATTTGTATAACATGTGTCCTTCTAAAACAAAGACACCTTGCACCAAATGACTTAATTAGCAAATGCAGAGTCATGTTTCTCTCTAGTTGTTTCTTTTGCATGATTTCTTCTTCTCCTCCCTCTCACTGCCGAAACACACATATAACCCTTATAGCTTTAAAATTTTGCTTTAATTTTGTTCTTCACTCCAAGATCCATACAAGATCCTACATAAAGATATGCTGTAATCTGTTATCATCTCTTTGCCCTTGTTGAAATCATTTTACTCCCATCTTATTCTTGGAATTGTGTTTGCATGCATGGAAGGCTAGGTTAGCATGATAATTAAAAAGGTATTTAAGTTAATCAAAAAGGTAAAATAATGACCCCTTGTGATATAAAATAATAGAACTTGATGATGACCAAATTGGGGATTGATTGATCAAAGTATTGGTGTTAAATGTGTGATGGGAAAATTGTGCATGAATGGTAGTTTTGTTCTGTTTAGCTTGTATGAAAAACAATAGTTTACGAGCTGTTACATGAATAATTTTGAGCTATAAATTGAGATGAAATTGAAGAAGAATTGACGTGTAATTAATGTATAATTAATGGACTGTTATGAAGGAATTTTGGATTTGATATGAAAGAGTTTTCTTTTGAATATGAAAAAAATGGGGATGTTAGTGTATGTGTAAGAATGATTGTTAGTCACATAAATGAATAGAATTTAAAGAGCTTTAATATAACCAAGATGGAAGTTATATTAACATGAATTGAAGTAGCTTTTGAGAGTATGAATTCTAGAAAATTTGAAGTCTTCATGATGATCCTAAGTAGATGAAATTCGTGGAGAATAAAGGGAAATTGGATAGTACATGATCGGGCCACTCATCCCCTGATCGTAGGAAGGTCCCCTACGATCGTGGCCAAAGCTTTGAAATGATAATTTCGGTTTTGTGAATATGTTGAACCAAATGAGGATAAGCCACTCTACATTGGTGTATTTGGACTTGATTAAGGCTTGAAATGAACCTAAATTGTTGCTTGACTAATTGGTTAAGGGTTTGATAAGTTTAGGTTGTTAATTGATGTCATTACTTAAGGAATGGATTGTCTTGATATCAATGTATTTAAATCTGGAAATTATGAGTTGTAAAAGGAGTAAAGGTGTCCTTATGAATGCAAATATGATCCAAAGGATAGGAGTAAGTTGTATTAGGTATGAATGAATGAGAATTGGGAAATTATGTGAATGTATATTGCTAGAAAAGGTCGGTGAATATATGATTAATGAATTTAGAGTAATCAAACTTACTTAAGGTATAAACCTGAATGCAAAGTGGTAATATACAAGCTATAATAATTGAATGGTCAAGAATTGTGAATAAGAATACATATCTAGAAAGGTCAATTGAGCATGCATTAAACATGACACATATACATATACATGTGCATGATTGTATATTTATATGATTGAACAACTTAGTGATGTATAAATTATGTGTGTATTGCATGACATGAGATGCACAAGTTGATCGTCAGCATCCAAACATTTTCGGATCATCAAGGCAATAGCTTTTCTAGAGCATATTGTGAGTTTACCTAGATGTGTAAATTCAAATATATGTGCTTTTGTTTGAATTGTATATGTATTGTGGAATGTGTGAACAGTTGAATGATGAATGCCAAACTTAAATCCGAAGGATTTGATATATGACATGCGCACACTAAATGAAAAGTATTGAAAGCATGGTATGTGAATTGATGCATCTCATTATATTGAAATGCATGATTAGATAAATGAGTTGTGACTAGAGTAGCCAATATGTGGAAAAGAGCTTAAAGCTCAGGATTGTACATAAAGAGCCACAGGCTCAGACAACAATGAGCCCGGTATCCACAACGAATACGAGACAACATATGAAATGAGCTTAGTATCCACTACAGATACGAGGTAGTAAATTGGGTTGATAGGTGCTCGGTCACAACAAAGCAAAATAAGAAAGAATCACATGTGCATTTGCATATACAATTATACTTGTATCATATGAATGATTGTGATGAAATTATTGAATTGTTCTGAAATTGTAATATGCAATGTTAGTATATAGTACTTGTTAAAATATGACAAAATGTGATGTGGTATTCGATACTAGATTTTGTAATATACTTGCTAAATTGAGTTATGTAACTTATTTTGGTGTTCTAACTTAAGTGAGCACATCAATGACGGTTCACACATTGAGTTCGCAAACTCAACAAAATTGCAACATTAATTTTTAGGTTCAAGGGAGATCTAGCTTCTAAATTGATCTAATATAATTCTAGTATTGTTATTTCTTGGAAAAGAATAGCTCACAGGTCTGGTCAGCTGATACCTGTAAAGTCTAGATAGATGTCTTTTATATTAGCATTCCATGTTATGACACACATTGTCTCTAGTGTGTAATTTTTATACTGTATGTTGGACTGGGATTGAGTTCAAAACTGTTATGTATGGTCCACTTGAATTTGGAATGTTAATGACATCTATGACTTATTATGATTGTGAAGGAAATACGTATTTGGAATGCTTAAGTTCTATTGATGCCTCAGACTGTATTTATATGATTGCTCTAACGTACCATTTTTGTATAATATACTCTCAACTATCCGTAGATATGTTCAGGTATATACACTATGGGTATGGTATGTTACAACACTTACCATTAAAAAATTATCAAATTAATCATAAGTTAATTAATATAGACCTTTTACAACAAATAAAAGTTTTAGTGGCAAAAAGTTCACATTTTGCAATGAATTACTATTTCGTTAGAAAAGGTTCTCGTTTTTTTTATGTTTACATTTATTGTCACCAAAAACTTTGGTGATGAAATAGGAAAAACATTGCAAAATTAGACATTTTTCGCGACGACTAAAGAAGCTCGGTGCTAAATAAACTCCTTTAGCAACAATATCATATAACGTCACCAAAACCACAACTTTGTGCAACAAATTTTAAAATCGTCACCAAAAATCTACTTTTGATGATGATTTTTATTTCCTCATCAAAGAATACGTAGCTAATAGTCTATTATGTTATAGTGTAATAAAATAGGGAACTCAAGAATAATGAAACAAAAGATATTAATGTGATAAATAAGTCTGTTTCAAGAATCTTATTCCCAAATTCTCCAAATTAATTTTATCGGAAAGAAAGATTAGTAGCATTAAAATAATAAATGTGATTTTGGTTTAATAAATTTAATATGCATTATTATAATCCATAAATTATGAGATAATATATACAAGTACTAAAAACAAACTTGAAATTTCATTTTTTATGAAATGGATATAAAAAGGGATTGGCCCAATACGGGGTGCATATTTCTCCTTTCACTTTATTCCTCTTTACAGGGTTTATCAGCATGTTTACGCTGTGTTCAAACCAGGGCCGGCCCTGGGCAGGGGCCAGTGGGGCACCCGCCCAGGTCCCACTATGAGAGGGGGCCCCAAGGCCCCCTCTCTAAACTATAGCTAATGACTTTTTTTTTAATTTTTGGTTTACACCTTCCCAAGTCAGCTGATGAGTAATGACTTTAATGTTAATAACACTATAGCGTTAATGTCATTTATGACAGGGGCCTCACTTCAAAGGCCCCTCTCTAAACTCTAAGAAGTGACGCAGCTAATGACTTTAACGTTAGCTTGCGTCACTTGAACAATTTACAACATACGTTGCAAGACAACAGCGCAAACCCAATAATTGAATAACATGCGGGCCTATAATGATGCATTTATCATGTCCTTCTTCCTTTCGGAGCTATTAACATATTCAGTGCCGAAAAGGGGCCCCATTCTCAGCCCTTTCTCAGACCTCTTCAGTACATCTAGTGGTTTAGAAATCTACATTTCCGATAGCCAGAGAAAATATAATTTTACCATCTTTATTTCGACACCACCGCCATTTTCCTAAGAACATTTAGAAAGGAAAAAAAAGGCTGATATGTACTGAAAATGATATATTGAATAATATTAATCTCGATAATATTATTAATAATTTTACATCAAAAAATGTACAGAAAAATT
>JANIPM010000007.1:38355683-38370637 GCA_027478405.1 Erythroxylum cassinoides
GTACTACTAGTAATAATAACACTACAGATCGATAAAAATAAAGAACAATGAAGACTAATAAAATAATAATACTAATAGTGATAACAATAAAAAATAATACGGATAATAGTATTATAAAATAATAAAGAGAACTATTATTATTATTACTAATGCAAACAGACAAATTATCATTAATTGTATAAAATGTATGTAATTTAGCATATAAAAGCATTCTAACTATATATATTCTGTTTACACTTGATAAGGTACCTATTAATAAAGGGTCATTTGTTCAAATTACATTTAATTTATATAGTCTAAACTTTATGTATACATTTATAATTATATTGGGTGAAAAAGGTAAATAATAATTCCCACCACCCACGATATATATATATATGGTAGACTCTCTCCCTATATATAATATATATAGTCTTTACAAAAGTTTCCCTATCCCTATCCATCATTCTTTAGATAAAAAATTTGCTAGTGAAATATATGGTCGGTCCGATCAATCTAACTATGCGTGCGTCAGAATCCTAATCTTCGTGATTATATTCTCCAACTACTTAATTAGTTTATATATATATATATATATTTATAATGTTTGATTACTCTCTTCCTGTTCTACTGTGCACTGCTATACAGCTGGCTTTCATTAGTGACGGCCGGCCGGCTAGCATATATTTAATTTCATACTATCATTTTAAATACCATTGTTGTCATTAACGGATCATTATGTATCTGAAGAATATACTGAAATGGCAATGCTTAATTAGTAATATAATATTATTATTTTATAAATTGTCTTTAGTATTCAATTTTACTTTGTAATATCAAAGATATTAAGACAAGACTTTGCGCTATTTCTATCAAGTTATTTTCATATATAAGTTATTACAGAATTAATTTTTATAGTTATTATGATCCAATTTAATTTAATAATGAATCATACAGTATTTTGCTAACTTATTCAAAATTTTATTGACATTACGACAAGTGAACTAAAGGATATGTGATTGTGCATTACGACATGTTTAGAATTTTATTGACACAACTAATTACGATTAAACGTGAATTAAAATATTATTAGAATATTTGATTAGCTACTGTCCATATTAGTTTCCATGATCTATGGACTTCCTTTACCGTTAGTTATGCTAGATTAGTGGGATTGGGATTTTTATACGTTGTATACATAATTAGAAGGATTTGATATACTTGTATATATATAGTCTCTGTTATACGGAATAGAAAGTGAACAAGAAAGGCTTATTATCAGTTTATTAAATATATAAACGGCAAATTGGATATTAACTTACAAAGCAAAAACGCCAGCATCACTCTTTTTATTTATGTACATATATATATTATTTACTACTACTAGCTAGTCAAATCTCATCAGCTTTTTTTTATACACTGAAAGGGAAAAGATGAAATAACAAAGTCACATAAACATTAAAGAAGAGACAACACAGTAATAATGGTAGCTCTGCTTTGGAAATTAAAAACAAGGATCTCATTAAATAGGACAGGTCAAGGATGCGTACGTTAATCCATCCCCAACGCTACCACTTCCATTCTCTCCTCACCTCTCTCTCTTTCTCTCACACATACACACACACGCACACGCACATATCATATATCCTCTCTTCTTCTTTCACCAACATCAACGCTTTTAAGCTCTATTTTTCTTCCAGCTGTAGACATGCTCATCAGATCACTAACCAGGTCCTCTTCAGAGCTTCTTTTTCCGGCTCTCTATACATGAAGCTTTTCCTTCTTCTTGTTATCCACATTAATTAATAATATAATACGCGGTTACTCTGGTGTTAACTATTTACATATTTGATGTTCGATTTCTCAGAGGGCTCACCAAGTCTGTTATTGATGAGTTGCTCAACAAACGTAGAAGACCTTATTCTACAGGTGCCGTCAGAAGGTATTTATTATTTAATTTATATCCTTCTGAAACTAGGTCGCTAATGGAGCCATTTCTTCATTTTCTCTCTGTTACGTTCGTTATTTAAGAGATTCAAACTAGATTGAAATACATTGCCTCTGATGTTATTCAACTCTGGAAAACAAAATTCTATTTTATTAATATTTATTTGCTACCTAGAAACAAAAGAGTGATGTTCTTTTTAGTCTTTTTAACATCATACTCAGCGGCACTTGCCAAAGAAAACTGTACACTAGGATAATGGAATGCATGCATCAACAGTTTCTATAGGTCTTTTGGGTTTACCTGTTTATCAATAGTTGGTACTGGAGTGTTAATTATGAATGAGGATCAGCAGCTACATGTTTAGCGCTAGATGTTAGTTTACAAAGCGGTTATTAAAGAATTTATTGACAAAAGTCATTTGTAAATAAAATTTTATATATTTTTTAGTATCAATTGATGAATATTGTACGTATATGATAGAAATGAAATTATCAATTTAGAATTACGTCTCATCTTATATAATCATTGAATATTGATGCATGCATTAAATATATTTATTCTTTCATATATTAATAATATCCTTAATTGGATTAGTCTTTATTTATGAATAAGTTCTTAATTAACTTGAAAAGTAGTTTCATAAGTTCCCTTTTTGATTTTAGCAAGATATATCTTTGTTGGTGTTCTGGTTTCGTTTGTCTTACATCAAAGGTTGATCGGCTACAAATGTTTATTTTCGTTTTAAGGGCAACTTGGATAGAATAGGAGGCCGCTCGAATTGAAGTATATATTATATATATATATGTAGAATGAGGTTCATGAAACGGAAACAGTGGTAAAAGCCAAGCAGCAATTATCGATATTTGATATAATGAACAGTAGAAGGTCCAACAGGGTTTCGTACAAGTGATAATACTGCATACAGGTCTTTTCCTTGTTGCACGTTCTCTTTCCGTCAATCCAGTTAAGCCATGCCATATTTTTCTATCTTTTATATTGAATGATGTCAAACTGTTTTATACCTGTGTTATTCTTAATTGTTCCTGACACCTACATGGCGGTGATTGGATTTAATGGCAAAATTTTGTCTTTTAAAAACTATGTATCCGTGTCCCATATGGCTGAGATATATAAAGAGAATAATAAGGGTGATTAAAGGTGAGCTAGTTCTTTGTTTAAAGTGAACGATGGATGGAAGTGTAGAAAGTTGATTTGTAAAATGGGAGGATCATATAATAATAATACATATTGAAATGCAGGCTAGAAGGCAAAGTTGCTCTAATTACAGGGGGCGCAAGCGGAATTGGCAAGGCAACAGCTCAGGAATTCATCGAACAAGGAGCCCAAGTAATGATAGCGGACAAGGACAGTCTTCTGGGTGCACAGGTAGCTAGAGAACTGGGGTCATCGGCACAATTTGTAGAATGTGATGTGGGAGTAGAGGCCCAAATAGAGGAAGCTATTAAGGGCGCAGTGGATGAACATGGGAAACTGGATGTAATGTATAACAATGCAGGAATTGTTGGGGCATTGGTCCCGCCTGGCGTAACGGAGCTTGATCTGGATGAGTTTGATAAGGTAATGAGGGTTAATGTTCGGGGAACAATTGCGGGCATAAAGCATGCAGCTCGAGTAATGATCCCAAGGGGCTCAGGCTCCATCCTTTGCACCTCCAGCATTAGTGGCCTTATGGGTGGCCTTGGAACACATCCATACACAATATCCAAATTTACCATACCTGGGATAGTCAAGTCCGTGGCTACTGAGCTATGCCAAAATGGGGTTCGACTCAACTGCATCTCACCTGGCCCAATTCCAACTCCACTGGTGGTCACCCAAATTGCCAACTATTACCCTGGTGCCACTTACCAACAGTTAGTGGAGATTGTGAATGGGTTAGGCAAGCTGAAAGGGACCAAGTGTGAACCAATAGATGTAGCCAAGGCTGCCCTGTACTTGGCTTCAGATGAAGCCAAGTATATTACCGGTCACAACCTTGTTGTTGATGGAGGGTTCACTTGCTTTAAGACTCTTGACTTCCCTCCTCCCGATCAAATTGTGTAGTTTGGAGGTTCAATCAGTTTCAACTATTTCTTCCTTGTTTTTTTTTTCCCTTCTTATTTCCAAGATCAGTTGCCTTTTAACATTAGAAACAAATGTTTTAATTTTCATTCCTCTAGAACTATGAGATCATTAGAAAGGCAAATAGTAATCACTTAATGTATCATGTGTGTTTGAGAATCCATTATTTTCGTTTATATAAGAGATCATAAAATCAGCAAATAGCCATCTCCCAACATGGAAAGACAGCAAAAGAAGTACGCACGTGCCTGACTTCCGGAGTGACATGACTTTCTATGTCATTAATAGATTTTGGTTTGAATGATTTGGGAATGGTCCCCCTCTTTAGCTTGGACAGGAGAGACATAGTGCTTATTTGGTTCTGCTTTTCGAGGGCAGAAAAGTACTTTTTTCTACAGCCAAAGCTATTTTTAAGAAGATAAGTATTTGATTGTAAAATCTAAAAGCACTTTTTTTAATATAAATAACTTCTTAAAAAACTAAAATGCAATTTTTAAAGAAGCTCAAATTTGGAACTTTTCAAAAAAGCCCCTTATTTTAGCTTTTTCGGATAGACTTTGCATTTATAGTTTGCATCGTTTATGTTTATAACAGTCCACCAAAACATGTCTCGGTCTCTCCAACATGTGGAAAGCCAAACCAAAATTCCTATCTTCTCTCTACTTGTGCTCTGTGATCTGGTCCAATCTTTTTAATACCTTCGTTGCTCTTCTTTACGACTCACCATACCCTCTTGCGAGATCCATAGGTAAGTTTTCTCTCCATCGTTGCTTCCTTTCTTTTTGATTCGTGGGTTACTATTTCTTCTGTTTGATTGGGGGGAAATCGATCAAACATGGGTTACTCTGTCTCACTATAGGAAGAACAAAGCATGAAGTAGATAGAATGTAATAGGATTCGTGGGTTACTCTGCCTCTCTTTCTTCCTACTCTGTGCCTTCTGATCGATCTTTCTCTCGATCTCTATGCACAAAGTTGTAAAATTTTTTCTTTTCTTTGTCATTATCTTGAGATAGCTTTTGCTTCAACCATCTCCATCTGGTTGCTTGAACACTGCTAGGAGCTAAGAAGTGACTCGAAATAAAGATTGTTTCTTTTTTGTTTAAGAGAATACCAAGTTCGTTTTCAGTTATGCAATGAAGTTATCTTTAGTTGTGGCAAGATTATTAGAGTGGGAAAGGGAGATGTAGTTATTGAGAATCTTTAATTTGGATACCCTTTTCAATTTTCTTTTTGTTGTATGTAATCTTTAATTTGAATAGTAGTGATTTCTTGTTGCTGTAGGAGTAATAGATTGCGGGAAGGCTTTACTTTTGCTGATTTTTATAAATGGTTTATGACAAATGAGTAGTGTGTGCATCATGCCTTGTGTTGGTCCTTTTTCTTCTTCTCATGTTATAGATATATTCTTCCCAATCAGCATAAGTTCATTCTCCCTTCATCTTAATATGACTAGCATGCCAATGCAATGCTTTGCCTCTCAAATGGGGTGCACTTTCTTGATTTCCTTTTTGGGTAAGGAACCTTCTACATCGAAGTAGCTTCAACTACCAAAATTATCTCTATCAAATTCTAGAAACTTCATGTAATGTGCTTGCCAATAATTCGTCTACAAAAGTATTCTTATAGCCTGTGAACTGATAACTTTGATCGAAGATTTGTTGCCTTGAAAGAATGGATTCTCGACGTTTCAAACTTAAACCCCCTAAGAGAGTCTTGATCTTTGCAATTGCTTGATTCAATGTGTTCTCTTGTCACTTCTTAGCTTCTTCCACTAGAGTTAAAATAGAAAACTCACGACCAGATGTGGTATTAGAAATCAATTGTAAAAATGCAGTTGCAAGAATATATACCACATCTAGTCATGAGTCTCCTATTATAACTACTAGCTAATTCTCCCACATTATTCCTATATAGCATCCCTTATCTATTTATTCACAATTCCTATACTTTATTCTCTCTGTACACTATAACATATTACTTTTGAACCTTTTCGTAATCTAGCAATCGTCTCTTGCCTTTATTGGACTTCTTATATTTTTGTTTCAATTCTTTATGAAATAATTGAAGCAAGTCCATTGTTTATTGCGTGTGTGCAATTTCTTCAAGTAAAGTTAGTCGAATGTAGTATCTTCAAGTGTGTAAGTGGAGTATCCTTAAGTGCTTTACTATTTTCCTTTAAGGTATTATATCTGGCTTCATTTACCTAATTACTGTTTACTTTTATTGTAGAATCCGAGAAAGGAAAGAATCTGTGACAATGCTTTCGTGTGGCACTAGTGGCTGTGGCAAATCTACATTGTCTACATTACTGTTACTCTTTTGAGTTCAAATTTCTTTCCTTTTTCCTTTACTTTTCCCTTTTTGTTGTATATTTTGGGAATTACAACAATTATATCCAAACAAAGCAAGAAAAGTGTAGGTGACATGGGATCACCCTGTCTCAATCCCTGCCAACCCTTGAACATACCATGTAGTGTGTTATTGACCAATATCGAGAAGGATGTAGTTGTTACATATTCCATAATCCATCATACAAACTTACTAGAGAAGCCTAACCCTTTCATCATATCTTCAAGAAAGTCCCATGATACTATGTCATAAGCTTTTGTGATGTCAATTTTTATCATACATTGTGGGAAAATACGTTTTCTAATGTAACCCCAAACAAGTTCTTATGCTAAAAAAATATTATCTAGCATACTTCTACTTGGCACAAATGCAACTTGAGCTAGGTCTAAAATTTTTCCCACAACTAAAGCCATACACTCTGTCAATATTTTGTGATCATCTTATACACAACATTCATATAAGCTATCGGTCTGAAATATGCTACTCTTGATACTGCCTTCGTCTTTAGGATGAGTGTGATGATGGTATAATTTAACTATTTAAGCATTCGACCAGTAGTGAAAAATTCCTTCACAGCTAAAGTCACATATAATCCAATCCTATCCCAATGTTTCTTGAAGAAGGCAGACGTATATCCATCTGACCCTAGAGCTTTGTCATTGCCTATATCAAACATAGCCCGCTTGATCTCCTCATCTATAATCAGGGCAATTAGTGTTTCATGTGTCTCCACATCCAAAACCATTTCTTACCACATTTAAGTCTAATATGTTCAGAGGGGTTGAAATGCCAAGGAGCCCTTTATAATAACTTACAACACAATTTGCCACTTCTTCCAATGATGTAGTCACAGATTCATCATCCTTGATGAGATGAGAAATAGCATTCTGCCTTTCTCTCTTCCGAGCTACTGCATAGAAATGCCTCGTACTTCTATCAGCCTCTATAAGACACTTTACATTTAGCCTTTTGTTAAAAGAATTGTCTCTTTACGTCTAGCAAAAATCTAGCTTGCTTCCTCTTGATGTTAGCCTTATGTTTCAGCGCTACATCATCAGGCTTATTGAGAGAGGCCTTATACGTGAGTTGAAAATTCTCTTATGCCTTCTTAGCCTTGCTACAAATGTGACCATATGCTTCAGAATTCAGAGCTTTCATAGGGTACTTTAATGTCTTCAACTTCATACAAAGAACGTATTGAGCTGTCCTAAATACTACCAACTCCCAACTATTGGATACTATGTCCTGAAATTGAGGATGGTTAAGCCACAAATTAAAGAACTTAAAGGGTTTGTTACCTTGAGAATCCAATTGATTGAAGGTCACCATTATAGGACAATGGTCAGAATCTGCCAACATATCTAAGAAATGAGTTGAACAAGCATAACCTAAAGATCCCATGTTTGATTGAGGAGGACCCGATCCAATTTAGCCCATAGATGATTTTTATTCCAAGTAAAAAACTCCCCCTAAATGGAGCATCTTCTAGGCCAAGAGTCATTTGGAAGTCTAGCAAATTTTTAAGCAGATATGCCGAAGGAGGTTGACATCCGAGCCTTTCCCTAGCTACACACACACAGTTAAAGTCACCCATTATAATCCAAGGCATAAGGGAATCCATACCCAACCCTCTTAAGTTCTTCCATAGTTCTCTTCTTTTTATTACACTATATAACCCATAAATAAAAGAAACTATAAAGGTAAGATGAGATATTCGGCATTGGACTTTATAGTAAATAAATTGCTCTCCCAACTCTATAACTTGATAATGATAAAATATAGAATTCCATACAATACATATTTTTCCTCCTACAATAGATCCAAAGTTGTGACAAAAGTCTCATCCTTTGAATCTGTTTTTCATCATCATACTAAGACCATCAGTAGATAATTTAGTTTCAAGGAGACACATAAGCTTACAATCATGTTGTCTAATAAGACTGACAATACTATGTTGTCTCCAGACCTTATTTAGACCTTGAACATTCCAGCATAGTATCCTCATCTGCCATTTTGGGAGGGCCTCTCCCCTCCTGTCCTCTTAATTGCTTCAGTAGTACTCTTGCCCACATCTTCGCTATTGATACACGCCTGAACTTACACATTACCCTTTTAGTCACTATTCTATTGGATTATGTCATGACAACCTTTCCTTTGTTAATAGTTCTGTGGGTTTGCACCTTCTGGCATTCTCCAACACTAACTCTTTTAGGATCCCTTAGAGCTTGAGGTACCTTTTGTCCCCTTACTACAGTTAATGTCTCCCTATTCACAATAACTTTAGTACTCCCTTCATTTTGTGGTTGTTATCCCCCCTCCTTATTAGGATTTACCTCTTTAATGGATCTTGCATGGACTGTTATTTGTTAATGCACTTTTACCTGCGCCCCCTGTTTAAGCTGATTCATAGAACCTCCATCTATAATAATTTTACCCTTGTCTATGGTGTTAGCATTTTGTATATCTTTCGTACTCCCAACATTTATAGGATCCTTCATCTGTTTCTTTTTAGTCCTTTCAGTAGATTTGCATTCAAAAGGATTGTGACCAAATTGTTTGCAATAGCAGCAGTAGCTAGGAAAAGTTTCATAAATAACCATTTATGTGTATCGGGCACCCCCAAGCATCTTTATATCAAAACTTGTCACCAGCTTCCTTAATACATCAACTTCTATTGATATTTTGGCATAACCAATACGTGATTTTTACTAGTGATCTTGTACGTGCATAGTGATCTTCTAATTCAAGATCCTAGTTTTGACAGCCCTCTCTCATTCCACAACTCCAAGGGAACGTTAGGGAATTGCAGCCAAATAGGAACTTCCATAAAGTCTCGATAATCAAAGGCAAAGCCTTGGGAGAGTTATTTAAGTAGCAAAGTCTTCCTATAATGCACACATGGTCCCCTTGCTAGCACATTAGTACGATTTTCTTATGTATCAAATTAGAAGATTATCCATCCTTTATCATACGGTACGATTTTACATTGAACATCCCATTTAGCAATTAATCCTTCAAGTGCCTTCATTTATGGAAATCTCCCCATGAAGCACCCATAAGACAATAGGCCCATTCTTGTTCAATTCGTATTACATATTCTTCCTTTATGATGACTTCATTAGCTACTTGCAAATATTCCAATTGCATTCCTTGCTTCAACTCTCTATTGTTCCTAAATAAACTAACATATGAGGGTCTGGTTTTTACTTCATGAGTGCCTGAGCAGATTGGGTCTAACATTTTATCAAACACCTTTGGGGCTGGCTCTTCATTCTCTGGGCAATCCGAAGTTTCAGCGTCAGCACTCTCCACATTTGTATTATCAGTCTCCTCATCAGAAGTGGATGACTCCTCATCCTTTATTTCTTTGTCAGCTCTACCTTTGCTCACCCCACTAGTACCTACATTTGTAGTTTTGCTCCGTAACCCACCTTCATTGTTCTTAGTACCCAAATTCCTATCCTACATCATCTCTTTGTGTATACTTACCCTATTCTCAATAGTTCCAACATCCTTATCTTGTCTACAAGTCGTAGTATTGTGCACCACCGCCATCTTCATCGTCGAATGGTTATGTACCCTAGTCGCCTTAACTCCCAAATGCTTACCTTGCAATGCTACTCTTATTACACCCACTCAACTTGCTCCATCGTCCACATTCATTTCCTATCTACCCTCCACAACATTTTGCGCACTAGCCACCTTTATCGTTGAATGACCGTGCACCCTAATCTCCTATACTTCATTATCTACACTATCTTGTGTGCTCATAGGAAGCTCTCGAGATCCCATCACTTGCAGGCCCAGAACACAATCAACAGTAATATCCCGTCCTTTATGTAGTATCTTTTTCCTCTTACCCATGCTCTAATATACCAAGAAACTCGCAAAATTTTTGTTCTAAAAATAAATCCTAATTACTTCGGACTACTAGGTGTGGCCAGTAAATGTAATCCAAACTCACTAAATAGCAAAGAATTAATTGAGAAAATTAAGGAGTGTTGTTAAGTGGTGTAGTGTGCGATACTTGGGGAAAAAATCACCTAAGGTAAGAGAACTCACATACACTCACTATTGATTTCATTGATACGAGAATCAATTACTTAACTATTTCTTACATAATATTTCCATTAAACGGTTATTTATTTACTAACTTTTACTTGCAACATTCTTTAACAATAATTTCAAACAGAGCCCAAAAGAATAATGAAATTTAAATATTTGACTCTACAATATAAAAGAGTACCAGAATTAGATGTGTCTGCCTTTACTTTCCTGTTGTTGTTCTACGTCTTAATTTACATAACCCAAAAAATTTATACTCACATCTTCCAATGGAGTTACGTACAGTTGTCTCCAAGTTTTGATTTTACATGGGGAAATGAGACACTAGTGAGACAAGTGTGAAGGAAGAAGAGAATTGAGAGAGAAGGAATAGAAAAGTAGGAGGAAGATAAAGGGGCTGATGGGGCAGTAGGTGCGGTGAAAGAAAGAGGGTAGATATATAGTATATGGTCACGAGAAGCTTGGGTTTCCTTCACCATATTTTAATCCAAGCTCATGCCTTGGTGTAGCAGTGAACTGTGCGCATGGTTGCAAAATGCCAAGTGGGTTTTTCCTTTCTCTTTCAAAATTCCAACTCCCAAACAGAGACTCCACAGTTTCAAATGCTGCTGTCTTATCGTTCTTCGAAGGCGTTGAATGATACTTTGTAAGGTGAGTTGTTAACACTGAAGTTAATTGCTGTCACACCTCCGTGGATGTACGTAATTGGAATTGAGTAAGAAATGCATGGAGTTGCTTTCATGGCAAAAATAGAATCTGAAACCTTATACGTTAGTTGAGAATCTGAAGCCTTTAGTTTTAAAAATTCGTATTTTAATGTACATCAATTAGTTTTATGTGAAAATTTAATTTATTAAAATCAATTAACACTAGGAATAGCTAAATTTTCATTTAAACATTAATTATTGAACTCTTTGAATTTCTATTTAGGAGAGATGCAATAATGAAATGATGTCCAAGATTTGTTATTTCGAATTAATTAATTAAATAAATTTAAAAAATTAAACTTGTTTTAGTATCAAAATAGTAAAGTAGGTTAAAGCTTTAATTAAGTTAGTTGCAATTTAGTGAAAGAACCTAAATAGTGTAAGCCAAATGTTTATTGAACTTGTGATGAGAAGACTACTATAAATAACTGGCAGGTTTTCTACATAAGTTTTTACAAATATATAGATTCTCTTATCTTTAAGAGCTTTGCACAGTAACAGAGATATAAGCAAACATTATTTTCATTATAGTAACAACTTTTATATAGGTTAATTGAAAGTTTAAAGAACGTATTCATATATTGAAAAGCTTACTTGAAGTTCCAACAATTTGTTCAAATAAAAATAAATAATAAATCAAGTATAATTCAATATTATTTATTCTCCATTATCTTAGACCAATCACACTACAACATAATGGGTTTTTAGAGTGAAAATTTTCGTTGCTAAAAGTAAAGAATATACTACAAGAAATTGTATTTTTAGTGAAAGTAAAAGTTGTTACTAAAAGCAGTAATATTAGTCACTATTATTAATAGTATTCAATTTTTGAACTCGTCACCTACCGTCACAGATACCTTCATCACTAATGAAATAGTGACTAATTTAAAATATGGTCACAATTATGTAACACTTTTGTGACATAAATACTGAAACTAAAACTTGTGAAATTTGTGACAAAACTATATGGTCATAATGACTTTACATATTTGTGACAAGTTTATCGTCACAAATAATATAAAGTAGTAATGAATTAAGCCGTAACAGTTCTACATCTTGGTCGTTCTAGGTCGTTTTGCCCTAAAAGTTGGGGAGCTGCACAACGTGGTTGTCTTGCTTGTATCTTGGAATTTTTTTGCTTCGACGCCGTTTTCATTTGGGTTATTAAATCATGTTTTTGTTGATTTATAGTCTGTACTCTTCATTTGACTATCCTCCTTATTTAAAGAAAAATTTTAATTTGTCAAAAAAAAAAAGTTCTCCATCTTATTGTGACAAAATTTTCGACACCAAAACCTGTCAAATGTGTGACAACATTATATGGTCATAACAACTGTACTTATTTATGACAAGTTTGTTGACATAAATAATATAAAGTAGTGACGAATAAAGTTGTAACAATATTTCATTATATTGTGACAAAAGTGATGACATTAAAACCTATGAAATGTGTGACAACACTATATGATCACAACAACTTTACATATTTATGACAAGTTTTGTGACACAAATAATATAAAGTAGTGACAAATAAAATCATAGCAGTACTTCATTTTATTGTTACAACGTTACCACCACTAAAATAATTATAAATACTGACAAAATATTTGTCACTAATAACTTTTTTATCTCTTAGTCACTAATATTTTAATAAAAAGAGTCATCATTTCGTCACAAATGAAAATTGGTTCTTACAAAAAGTATTATCATTAATGTGTTTATTATTATCACAAATAAAACTACCAATTCATCAACAGAATTACATTAGCTGTAAAAGAAATTTGCATCAGTGGCTATATTGTCTAATAGATTTTGTCACAAGTAAGAATGTTATATGTTACAATAATGTTGTCACTAAATAAAGAATATATGTTACAATAAATTTATCATTAATGCCTTATCATATACATCTGGTATGTGTAACAAATCTTCACTAGAAAACCCCATGAGTGAAGAGGTTGAGTATGCATCAATAAGAACATCCCAATCTTCTTGAAAAAGGAAAAAAAAAGGTGTTCGATGCACCCATCATCAACTTGAAAAAATAAGTTTTTGGTATATTCTGAAATGTGAGGAATCGACAGTGAGAAAATAATACAGAAGCCATAATGCAATACCGTATGAAGATCTTTAACATTAAAAGAAGGATAGGGATAAGATTTGTTAAAATGTTGAGGAAACAGCTGAACCCATGTATCATCACCCATCATCACTACACGTTTCCCATTGAGAACCATCTGCAACGGGCAAAATCTTGTGAAAATGATATTGGAGTAAGAATTTTCACCGTTTGACAATAATTGAATCAACAGTAAAGAAATCAAAATAAAATTTGGAATAAAAGTGAAAGATAGACCCAAATAATATCCGGGAAATGGAAGAGATGGGAATAGCAACAACAGAATTAACAATAATGAAAAGAGACCTGTTGTATGAAGTTGTCTTCAATAATAGCAAGAGCACCAAAACTATTATCAACATCTATAAATGTCGACAGTCCATCAGTAGTCAAGCCCTGGTATATTTAAAACATCATTTAAACACAATCAAAGTTGTACCAAAAAACATGAAAAGTTTTTGTCAAGAATCATTGAATAATTAAAGAATAAAAACTGGAAAAGTTAAATCACCAGTGAAGACCTTCAGACATTGAAGACTAGTTGTAGGGGGTCTGCAATAGCTTTGAAAATATGTGAGGCCTAACACATAACAATCACAATAATACTCAAAACAAGAATCAATAGCCACGAATCAATTTTATTGAATAAAATCCAGAATCAAATCATGTAGAAATTTGAAAACTACATCCCATCTTTGAAACCCAATAATAAATCTACTCACTCATGCTCATGTTTAACAAAATAAATATCAAAACAAGGAGAATAGACATTAGAGGAGTAAGGAGTGAAGAACCCTGGTGAATCTTGAACTAAAACTTCAAAAACCCAAGTCTGAAAATGGTGCTCGCAGCTACGATGTCACTTTGTCTTGGTTCTGTTTCTCACCTGTGTCTTTTCTTCCTTTCTCCAATTTGTTGCTTTTTTTGTTTTTGTTCCCACACCCTACATCAGGTTGTTGTCTCGCATCCAGGTCTTAGAGCTGCAACGTCCAGGTCTTCTCCGTGCGTCAAGCCTTAGAGCTGCGGCATCTCTTTGTGTGTCCAGGTCTTGGAGCTGCGGCGTCCAGGTCTTCTCCCCAATTAAAACCTAACATGTTAAAACATTTTCCCCCTTCTAACGTTCCCTAGTCCACTGCATTTTGGACTCTTCTTTTGGACCTTCTGCTATGTTGTTTTGTGAGTGCATTCTTTTAACTTGCCAGTTGTTGTGTATTTTCTAATTCCTAGCTGGTAAGTTGCTTCTTGATGTATCTGCCAAGTGCACAAAAATTTCCAAACTTCTTGACGATTTAATTGCAAGGCAAACTTTTCATTCCAAATTTTTCTCCATGGTAGATCATGCATGATTTGAAGCCAAATTTCATGCTTTCTACAAAGAAACAAGAAAAATAAAATAAATAACAAAGTTAATGAAAATAAATAAATTAACCTAAAAATGTCACTAAAATGAATGAATGAATATGCAAAATGAATGCAAATATGACCTAAATACCTACTGAGAGCAAGACTGAGAAGATGAGTCCCTTAGATCTTAGCAAGCATCACCTTCAGAGTATCGAAATCATCCTCCTTAATTGAGTAACAAATCGAATATTCGAGAAAGACAAAATTAGTTTTAAGCTAGATCGTCTAAAGATGCCTTTTGTAAACGTTGTCTTTTTCCATCTATTTTCATGTATCAAGTGAACCAAATGGGCTATCCA
>JANIPM010000007.1:38648082-38660646 GCA_027478405.1 Erythroxylum cassinoides
GTTTGACTTTAATTATAATTGAAATATTAATTTTAATAAAAATTAAAACTCTAATGCATTTTCTATTTATAGAAACATGAGTAAGGGAGTTAGCATTCTTGTTGATTTTCCTCTCAAAGAGTTGAGTTTCTTTGTTAGTGCTCTGTAGATACCATTAGAAGCTGAACGCGTGGACGAACTTATAGTTGATATGTCACAACCCGGAACTACATCAGGCACATGACAACCCGACTATGTAAGGCTAACTGAATATTCTTTGAAAATATTTGGACAGCACAACGGCTATATTTTGAAAATCCAAAAACTCAATTAAAATACCTATAAATTAGTGTTAAACGCACTTCTATAATCACATTTAAAACTCTACCGCAACTTTTGGACTTTTAAGTCTAGTTAAGGCAATCTCAACAATAGTACCAAAGGTTCACACATAAGGTCTTTTATAAACTACAAGACAGTTAAGAGTTAATTTATAAAATCATAAAGCATATCAATATAACCAATCTAAAAAAAATAATTCATGAGCCACTATACAACAAAAGTACAAATAGAGACTACCCATGTGCGGTAATATCTTGAAAATATCAAAAGATCGCATGATACACTCAGAGCCTCAAGCTCACCAAATTAACCTGCATGATTAGAAAGCGGAGAGGGTGAGTACATTATAGACTCAGTGAGCAGGAAAAACATATATCACAAATAGAACTCGATACACACCAAGACGGTGTAAATAACCTATAAAGAGAACGTACATGACATGGTAACACATAGGCCTAGTCTATGACTCAACGTATAATAGTTAGGAACCACATATGCCTAACCTATTAATCACTCATCCGGTGAATATAGGTTCCAATTCTAGTACACAAAAGCAAAAAAATATAAGATATATAAATCAAATCTCATCAGAAAACAAATATCAAAATAAACCAAGATAATATATGTGTCGCCAATAGTCGGCCAAATTAGTGTGCATACCTGCCGATTCCCAGCATTGACTCAACTTTCACCCATGGTGAGTCCGAACTACAGTCAACAAGAGTATCATGACCCTAAGTGATGACCTCGTCGGTAACCAGACCCTAGGTGTGGAATCATCTACAAGTCTCGTAAAAAGATGTCGATACGAAGACTTGACTTTTATGTACCAGCATTAAGGGTATTGTTGTGCCTAGCATACGATTGGACAATCGTTACCTTGTCAATTATAAAAACAATCATATAAAAATATTAAGTGCAAAAATCAAATAAGGCACCATGCCTTTATTTATCAGTCCAATCGATAAAATAGAACCTCGTCATGGCTCTAAGTAAAAAGAGAACACATACACGCAACATATATGACTCGATTATGCATATGTAAGTTTCAAAACATTATTTCATGCAATAAAAGTCATCTTTTGCACTCCAAATGCAAAGTTGTTCAAAAATGTAGTTTCAAAAAATAAAACATTGTCCTTTGCACTTCAAGTGCAGGTTTATTGGAAACAATATCATTTCTAAAAAAACATAATAAAAACAGTAATTTCAAAACAATGTCGAGTATACTAGCATCTATTTGAGATTCAATTCTACTATGCATGACCTAGGTTCAAAATTCACATATAAGTCATCATGCATATCTTAGGATGATCTAATCCCATTTAAGAGATATGGTTTCCCCAACTCACCTCAAAAGAAGGTGTACACTCCTTTCACTTTAACAGTCCTTGATACGAGCTCCTGGATCCACAGCTCCTGAACCTTTATACATACAAATATATAATGTATTTATTACTCAAACATGTATCTCATACTCATACACCACCACAACTAAATTCATCCCTAATAAATCATCATAAATGTTATTCTAATATATGTCAATAGGTCAATAATTCACTTACTAATTCAGCTCAATGTCTCCTCAACTGTCTTTTATTGGTACATATGTTATCCTTCTATTGTTCCTTATCACTATTCTACACATGTATCCAATTGTAAGGCTACACATGTCACCAATTATAAGGCTATATATGTCTCCATTTGTAAAGCTACGTATGTTACCATTTTATTGCTCCACTTGTCACAAACTTAAAGGACCAGTTGTTGCAATTATACTTAATCCACTTGTCATCCATTTAACTGAGCCATTTGCCACTTATTCCTAATGTCACATTTCACCGTTTCATAGGCCTAATCAACCTAAATTCCCATATATCAATTTGTCTTGCTCTTTAACATTTTTTTAGACTAAATACACATATCACCTCATCAATTACTCAATTTTAACAATAAATTCCCAATTTAATAATTATAGTCCATCAAAATAAAATTCAACACAAAATCAACACATAATTACATCATGATCAGTAAAAATCTTTCATACCCTAGAACATGTCAATTGAGTGCATATATTATCTTGTAATGTTTTCAAAATCATGATTTATATGTGTATAAGAATATTATGCATGTGAATGAAATATATCTCATTAATTCTTAAATGAAATAACTTATGTGAATCAATCTAATAGTTTAATCTCTTAAAAATTTTAGGAGGCAGAATATTACAAAATGTCCTTCTGGTTTGACAATTGGTCAGGTCAGGAAGCTTTTTTAAACTTACTCGATAATCAAAGGATCTCTATTAACTCCCACTTCACAAAAATTAGAGTCACTCATCAATGGGAGTAACTAGAATTTCCCTACAAGTATTCAACATTTGCAACCTCAATATGCTCCTAATCCTCCCACTCAAGATACGCTCTTATGACATAATCGACCTATTCACCAGCTATCAAATAAACTCACTGCGGAACTCGTAAGGTTGAAGAAACAAATAGTGGAGTGGTGCAGAATCATATGCAATTAGTTCATACCTCCTGAGATATCCTTCCTTCTATAGCTAGCTATTCAAAATGTCTATATACAGCTGATAGACTTAGGTATTTAAACATTGATCTTTCGTGCCCTTTTTATGAAATAGTTGATAGCTTCATTAGGCTTTAAGGTAACAAAAGTACCAGTAAGCAACTTCAACGAACCATCTAGGTTAGGCACAGGCATAGTTTTTAGGATACTAGTTACAGTTTTCATTCTCTTTTTAATGATCATAAGTTGGTTCTCCATTAGTATGGAAATTTTGAATAAAATTCCCACCCATATTGCACGTCATACCCTTATGGTAGAAATTTCTTCCTCAATGATCCATCTCCATTTTAAACCTTAGCCCTTGCTCTAAAATTTAAGGTCAACATGTGAACTAGTGACTTAATCTTCTTGTCCTTGTTATTTTATAAATATTTATTTGAATGGACTTTCCCCTCTCTAGGAATGACATGTACATCTTCCCTAAGATCATTACTCCACTTTATTTCTTCACCCAAAATAGAGACACGACTCTAACTTCTTCCTACACAACTTCGTATTTTCATATTACTTTTTGTAACAAGAATGAATGTGATGTCCATAGCTTTACATCTTCAATTTTTAAGAATCTAATGAACTAACAAATGACTATTGACGAAAATCAAAGAGGCATCATCAAAGTACTCCTCCTTGGTGTTAGAATCAAACACCCTTATCTAATATTAGTGTCTAAGAAAAAACTTTATAGGCTGTCACTTAAATCTTTTGTATTTGTATCTTCACTCCAAAATCTTTATTTTAAATTTAGAGAATGATATGAAGGACCATCTATGTAGATGGGATTATAATCCATGGAACATAGAAATTTGAAAAACATTCTTCTTCTTCTTCTTCTTCTTCTTCTTCTTCTTCTTCTTCTTCTTCTTCTTCTTCTTCTTCTTCTTCCTCTTCTTCTTCTTCTTCTTTTTCTCCTATGTCAATTAGAGTAATCACAATGTTGAATATGGAAAGAAAGAAGAAGAATGATCTTCTAAAGCTAAAATTGGGAGAATCTTTTCCCATTTCAAAGGGAGAAAATAGATTTATATTAATTATCAAATATCTTTGTGAATTATGATATTTACTATGATAAGGGGTTCTACTGAGTGTTTTGGGATTTTTCTTTGAAAAATGAAAGGAAAATTATATTAAACTAGAAAAAGCTACCTCATAACATTACAATAAGTTATATTATTTTTCTATAAAACAACACAAGTAATATTTACAAAAAAACAATACAGCAAATAGCATTACAGCATCCAGTGCCTTCTCACTACTTGACTAATTGATACTTTTGGTTTCAAAATTTTATTTTATTTTTAATTATTAATTTAACACTTGGAAATTAATAAAATATATGTGATTAACATATTAAGATATTATTTAACATGACTAGCCATGTTAGAACCATTAACAGGGGATCTAACAATTGAAAGTTAAAGCACTTTAGTGTAACTTTTTAAAGTTCATGCTACTATTACAAAATTGATTAAAGTTCACAGTCCTATAATAATTATGCCAATTTGTATCATAGTCGGAAAGTAATTCCCTGTATACTAAAATTTAAATCTTAACAAGTGTATTAGGTGTAAGTGAGAGTTTGTATTAGATAACACGACTACGTTTAGGAGTGGTATACTTTTTATATTAACACTATGAATGTGCAATAGCATAGGTTTTAATTCCAAATTAAATACATACTTTTTAAAATTTTTAATTTAGATATGGAATGTAAAAATAGTTTTTTTTCCAAAGATTGATTTGAAAATTAGAGATCACCAAATTTGGATTAAAGAAGGTGATGAGTGGAAAATACCCTTTAAAATAAAATATGGTTTGTATGAGTGGTTAGTGATGTCTTTTAGATTAACTAATGAATCTAATACCTTCATAAGGATAATAGACCATGTTTTATATGCTTTTATGATAAAATTCATGGTTGTTTATTTTGATGATATCCTAATTTGATGAGTATGTAAAAAGTGCTTTGAATATTTTGAGATATATGTTAATCTAATAAAGACTTCCTTTTACATAGATAAAGTAGTTTTTTAAGAATTTTTTGTAAGTGCAAAAGGGATAGAGGTGGATGAAGAGAAGGTTAATGTTATCTAAAAGTGTCTTACACCTAAATCTATAATTAAAATGAAAATTTTTCATGGTTTATCTAGATTTTATAAGAGGTTTGTAAAAGACTTTAGCACACTATTTATGCCACTAATTGAAGTTGTCAAAAATATGTTGGTTTTAAATGGAATATATTATATTAAGCAACTTGTCATAATCCTCAAGTTAACTCAGTACCTTGTTTAACCTTCCCATCTTTTAGCAACATTACAAAGAAGAATTTATTGTAAAAAGTGGTGGTTTATTTTTCTTATATAAATATCCTAATTTTTTCAAAGTGTTTTTTATTTGAATAAAGAAAGGTTATGCTTTTCTCAATTATTAGCTTTCCCTAAGTTTTATAAACATTTTTAAGATTGGGTAATGAGTCAGGAATATGTACTGGTGGTGTTTTGATGAAGAAAAATCAATTAATGGCCTACCTTAGAGAAAAACTTAATGGAGAGTTGTTAGTATTAGTGAGGGATTTGGAGATTTAGTAACATTATTTGTACTCCAAAGAGATCATTATTCACACTAATCATTAGTCCTTGAAGCATTTGAAATAAAAAGGAAAGTTAAATCGATGACATGCCAAGCGGATGGAGTTCATTGAGATTTTTTATTTGTTAAGTCAAAATGACTTTAAGATTAATAATTTTGATGAAAATCAAA
Organism: Erythroxylum cassinoides; assembly: GCA_027478405.1. Taxonomy (NCBI): domain Eukaryota; kingdom Viridiplantae; phylum Streptophyta; class Magnoliopsida; order Malpighiales; family Erythroxylaceae; genus Erythroxylum; species Erythroxylum cassinoides. The sequence continues at coordinate 38,653,750 of JANIPM010000007.1, forward strand.
TAATAATGCAGATAGAAATGAGACGCAAGCAAAAGCAAAATAAGACTCAAGCAAAATGAGATGCAAGCAAAATGAGACGCAAGCAAAATGAAACGCAAGTAGAAATGAGACGATAGAAATGAGATGGAAAAAATGAGACGCAAGCAAAATGAGACGCAAGCAGAAATGAGACGATAGAAATGAGACGAAAAAAAAGGGATGAAAGAAATGAGACTCAAGCAGAAAGTCAAAAATGAGATGGAAGAAAATGAAACGAAAGAATTAAAGATGAAGACCCGATACCACGTCGGATGATCAATCAGTTTGAGTTAGTTCTAGAACTCAACTGAATAACTGTTTTTTTAAAGATCAAAAAACAAGAAGAAAGAAGTAGTTATCAAGAAGCAGTTGAAGATGAAGGCTATAAATACGAGTCAGAGTCGAAGATTAAAAAGGTTAGTGATTTGAGCAATTTTAGTGATTTTCAAAAAGACTAGAAATTCTATTCCTTGTGCTAAACTTAGAGCTAGTATTGTCTATAACAAAGCTTGAAACACCTTTCAGTAGAAGGAAGAAAAGCTGATATCCTGATGAGGCTAAGTCAAAAAAGAATACTTGTTGTAAGAGACCTAAAGAGGCTCGGTGAAAAGAATACTTGTGTCTTTGAGAAGTAAAGTGAAATCTCAGAAAATATTCTGAGGATTGGACGTAGCCCACAGTTTGGGGTGAACCAGTATAAAACTACTGTGTCAATTCTTACTTTCAACTCTCAACTTTTAATTTCTATTGTTGATATAAATACTTCATAATACTGTTTTTCAATCGTTTGAGAAAGCAAATTTAGTTTTTAAAAGAAGTTTGTTTAAAAGGGGATTATATTCAAAAATAGATACACAATTCCCCCCCACTCTTGTGCGTTTTGTATATCAAATATTAAGTCTTTACTAACGTGTGATTCACTTCATTATGAAGTGATGAAGTACAAGTAAAATAAAAAAAATGTTATGGATGATGTACACTGTAATTTTTACATTAAATGCCAAATTGTTAGGGCTTAACCACGCTTGAATAATCCATAGCAAACTAGTCTCAGCCCCAAATCATTACGAATTTGCCCAAAAACTTTTTATAAGAATATAAACCATATATATTCCTTTTAGTACCAAATTTTAATCTTTTCCTCATTTAACGTTTACTCTTCTCCTAAGACCAATTACCATTTGCTCCTATGTTACCCCTTGAAAATAGCCTCCCATCTATATATATCATCTCTCCACTTAGAACATATTCCTAACCATCCTTATGCATTTACTCATTGCAAAACCATTAACAAATTTTAAACTTCCATCATTCTCTCATATCTTTAAACAACCCTTATCATCTTTCACTTACCAAATCTCTAAATAATATCATTTTTCTTTAACCTAACACTCTATCTTAGTCCACTTTTTGTTTTAAATTTATTTGCTACCTCTCATTTTAATTTTTACAACTCTATCTAACATAAACTCATCATCAATCATCATTCCCCAAATATTTCTGTTGGATCCCGTTTCCGGAATCCATCTCATAACAAAAGATCATCAAACATCTAAAGGGTGGTTCCTTGACATCTCTTCTTGCTTTGATACCAAAAATGTTGGGACCCGATTTTGAAACCGGAGCGTAACCGGAAAATAGAATCACAAATCGAAAACAAAGTGGCGGAAACAATCAAAAGTGGATTCCATGAAATCAAATCAGATCAAAAGCGAAGGAATTGAAAGCCAAACGGTTCAATCAAACTGAAAGTCAAATTTCCAACATCCGAAAACGTGTACTTTGATGAAACGTTGAGTTGGAATCCATAAGGACACTTGATCTAGACCAATCCAAATCGGTATAATTTTTTTCTTTTTCTCTTTCATTCATTAAAAACTCATAAAAAGAAACTTAATTTTTCCTAATTGGAAATTCATCCTCAAACCCAAATCTCAAATCATAAGATTCTTCTTATACATTCATACATATCCCATAATTCATCTTTTAACCAAAATCTTATGTCTTTTTTTCAAAAATTGGGCAGCATAACAGTTGTATTTAAACAATCCCAAAAACCTGCAAATGGTTTTAAACTCACTTCTATATTCCAAACCAATACACACAATTCATCGGACCTCCAGTCCGGAATCCCTATACAATCAATCACATTCATCTCGTCTCATCTCATCTCATGCTTAATCAATCACAAATATATCCAAGCATCTAGTCCCTTTGTAATTAACATCCTCCTTAAGCACTTAAATACTTCTTACCTCTCCAATATTAGTTGCTAAAAATGGTAGTTGAATCTCATTTTGGTTCGAATTAATCACTTGAAGGTCTTGTCCAATAGTTTGTATCTTTGCTTTCATATATACTACCTTACTAATTAATCTACCATATATCCTTACACTTTATTCAAATTTATTATTTATCTCCAACATAATCACCATTTGAGTCCATTTATTATTCACCTTTAAGATTTTCACTACATAACTTCAACTTCAAAATCTTATTCATCATCACCAATAGGTTTCCAATAGCGACCATTGTCATTCAATTTAACCCAAAAAGCTTATTTACCAATTCGATATCACTGCATATCCTAATATCAATTAATGTTCATTTTCATTTGAATATATCTTACATTATCACATTAATAAATAATTCATCAAACCTCTAACTTCTTATATTATCACCCAATTATAGTTCTAGTATATCTCTTCATTTCCTCTAGCTATACTTAGATTTTATTTACGAACTGCAATTTACATTGCATTCTTTCTTTTACTATGCTATAAAATTCACCACATGTCATACTTTTCCAAAAACTTTTGCCTTCCTTATAGCCAGTCATCTTCTTTTCTTGTTTATTACCTATCTTTTTTATACTAATATTTTCCCTATAGATCACTTTTATTACCTATATAACTATCCCTTCATGTCAATAGATCATCCCTAATTTGTCCTCATCCTAGTTGGTTTTTTTTAAGACTTGCATTTTCCTCAATTACCTTAACTCATCCCCGTCCTTAATATTTGCCCAACTTATCGTTAATATCTTAAATTAACATCACCAATAAACATTGATAACATAACCCAGGGCATTTTGGTTAACAGAACCAACTAATATTTAAACTAATCCATACCCCCAACTACTATTAATAATCTTAAAGCAAATATCCCATCTGAAATGTAATGTCATATTACACATCCATGTTATACATAACCATGACCTTGATCATTCATAAGGCAAATAATCATAAAAATAAATTAATTGAACTTTAATTTATTCCTAACACATCCACCACTATAGTTACCTAATACATTAGTTTTTAATAATCCTTTCTCTAGGGCATCTTCTTTAACTACACATATAATTCAACAATTGGACTAACATTTATCATGCCAAATTCCTATACTTAAGATTATACTCAAAATAACTTATTATAAGAATAAAACCAGTTTCCTACTTAAACCTTGTATCATCTACACTTACATAATTTCCTACCTAACTATTTTAATCAGATTACTCTCCCTTATCCTATAAGGTCGACAAAGACACCTTGGAGGCATTCTACAAAGACTTATAACCTAATCTCTAACACCAGCTTATGACAGTACCCCCTCAACAAGGCCCATGGTAGATCGTGTAATGTTAACCATATATCAAGGTGCCAAGTTAACCCTAAGAGCGTATATGAGTTAAACCTATTCATAAATTTTATGTTTCTAATAGCCATTCAATTAATAAGATATTAAAAATCCAACCCAAATAGGCATAATTCACTCATTCATTTATCATAATAATCCGAGTATAATCACATATTCCTTGAATACATTAGTTCAAATCATACTTAGTAATAATAATAATAATAATAATAATATTATTATTATTATTATTATTATTATTATTATTATTATTATTATTATTAACTAACAAGTTCTTAATCACATTAACGCCCTTAATGTTTACATTGATGTCTAAAGAAACAATGTTCTAAATACATGAAAAAAATTGAAAAACTTTGGTCAACCATTTCTAGACCTTGCTCATGCTTATTGCTATTAGTACTAGCAAGTCAACTCAATAACATTTTTTCCTTTTTCCTAGAGTTGGGGAAAATAATTAAAAAGTGAGAATTACACTCAGTACGAGCAAACATTTTTACCATTAAGTGGTCATGTATCTAAAAAGTTTATTTTTATTTTGAAAATCATTTTAGTTTATAAAACAAGTAATAAGTTTCCTATCTATGTTCACACACAACCATGCCTATAAGATATTATATAAATCTCTATTATAAACATCACCCACATTAAGGCATAAGGTCAATTGTCACATTTCACAATCATAATTTCAACAATGCATCTATTCTTAAATCAAGCATCATCATAGTCATAAGGAACAAGTTAGTCAATCACCATAATAATCAGCCACTTAATAAGATATCATTTGTTTTATCAAGCAACACTATATTAAGCATGAATAACACTTGTAGCTCAAGTTCATTACATATAACCTTTATCAAGCTTTTATTCATTTCCATTAACTCTTTACCATACGTATCCCAATTTCACTCCCTAAGCCACCTCACTTAGGCCTTTTATCTAAGCTACCTCACTTAGGTCTTTTGCCTAAGTCACTTAGGTCTTGTATAAGGCAACTTATCTAAGTCACCTAACTTAGGCCTTTCATTCTTTTTTATTTAACCAATCCAATTATTCGCATATTTTTATGAAAAGCACTTATTTTATCACTTTATTACATATGTTTAAACAAACAAACCAATTTACACTATATTAATAAGTTCAAAAAACATGTCATAAAATTTCAACATAACCTTTTCATGGGATATTCATATTGACTCATCATAAAATTTACTCATAGAGTATCAAATTCTCAACAAGCATAACTTAAAATCCATTTAAACCTAAATCACAAAATTTTGCACACTTATTATTCACACACATACGCACAAATATGCAATTTTCATATTGAAAATTTTCCCAAATTCAATTCCTACATTCTCCAAAATATGCTCCCAATAATAGAACACTTATGATGCCATAACCTCTTAAAAGCGTATGATAAATCAACTATATCTCCAAACCATAAGGAATTTACCCAAACAATTTTATTACAAATTACAAAACATCTAAACCTATGAATTTTACGCTTTTACCAACATCTAAATCATTTTTTAGGCCCTCAAATTTTAAGCGCAATCCCATACCTAACTTCAATCCTACTAGAAAGCCAATTTTGAAAATTTGACTATATCTCCTAACTTATAAAATCTGGGCATTTGCTCTTTTTTTAGAATAAACTAGACATACATATCTTCAAATTTTATGTCAAACACTTCATAAAATTCTCATTTCTTTACCCCAGAATAATTAGAGAAAAATAATTCAATCATTCATGTCTAAAATAAAACAACTACACTTATTAACTTATATATCACAAATCGCATTATATTTCCTCAAAACTTTTACATTTATTTAGAAAAAATACAAATAGAGATCAAATATCAATATCAATTTTTCTCAAACTCATCATAAAAAATTTGGTTTTAAGAGGGGTTGAAGAAGGGATGTAATCCCACCCACCTAATATTAGAAATCATGTCTTCTTTCTATGCTTTTTCCTTTTTCTTCCTTCACTCTTCCCCACCTTCTCCTCAAGGAGTTACATTTCCTTCTCTCTATATCTCCTTCTTTTCTAGCAATTAAACCCTAAAGGACATGTTTTAAAAAAAATCCATTCATACCTATAATGTCGGACTTTCTGAGCTCTTTTTTGTTGTTCTGTATTTGGAGATACTGCTCTATACTGATATATACATGATTGTATATGAGTTCAAAGTTGTATTTTAATCCTTTTGGTATGTATTCCAATGATATAAAATGTTATATGCCCTTACATGAATCTAGAGTTCATCGGTATGCAAAATCTTAGAGATTTTTGACATGCAAGCTTCTAAGTGTGTAAAATCGAATCTGTTGAGACCCGATCTGGGAACCGGATCCCAATCGAAACAAGCGAAGATGAAGCGAATACGGAATCGAAAGAAGCGAATCGGAGTGAATGAATCAAAAGCAAATCGAATAAACATAGCAAAACGCAAAGCGAATGCAGCACGGAATCGAATAACAAATCGGAATAATCAAATGTTGGATCCCATTTCTGGACAACCTTGGAATCACATGTGATAAACGTGAGTAACTCGTACTCAGCGAAAGCGAAAGAAATAGAACTCAATTCGAATCGAAGGGACGAAAACATAAACGATTCAAACGGACCAAATCGATTTTGCCGACATCCGTAACTTATAGATTAGAAGGACGCACGTTGGATACCTTAAGACTCAACCAAATCCGAAACCGGTATCAAATTTTTCTTTTCTTTTCTTATTTACTCGCTTTATTCAATCTTATACAAATCCCATCCTTAATCAAAACTCAAACATAAATTCCTCATAATCATGCCATATCTCATTCTTGTTACAAAATCATAAACCTCATTCTTATCTTTCTTTTGTCAAACAAATTCCGGCAGCATAACAGCTACATAATACAATTACCCAAACCTGCAAAGTGTTCAAATTACACTTCTGTATTTCTCAAGCAACAACCAGTAATCACCAGACTCCCCGTCCGGAAACCAAATTACATTATCCAATATCCAAAAATACATTCATTCACATTCATACATACACAAATCATTCATATTTCTCAATTCAATATACAACCGTAATTCACTTTTCCATTCTATATACAAATCCATAAATCAATTTATCATTTCAGAAATCTGAATCTTGCAACAAAACTGAAAAGCCAATCACACAAGTAATGAACGGACGTCAAAACTCTCCTTCATCTGATCTCGATCTA
>JANIPM010000007.1:38861256-38871935 GCA_027478405.1 Erythroxylum cassinoides
ATCAAATTGATGTTTTAAATTTAAATATTTAGTGATTTCCGATATTGTGAGTGTTGTGTTGCGATGCCATGCAGGTTTTAGTGAGATGTTTCAGCGTAGTGCACCCTTATCGTGGGTTGTGCGTCGGAGCGTACCTACGGGTATCCCGATTCATACCCTACGGTGAGGGGGCGCTACAGATGGAGCAAGTAAGAAGGTTGATCAAACCCTGTATAGAGGAATTATTGGTTCTTTACTTTACCTTACAGCAAGCAGACCTGATATTTTGTTTAGTGTTTGTTTGTGTGCGAGATTTCAAGTAGATCCTAGAGAGTCTCATTATATTGCTGTTAAAAGAATTTTGAGATATCTATCAGGTTCTACTGATCTTTTCTTAATGTATGAAAAAGGTAAAGATTTCAGGTTAATTGGCTACTGTAATGCTAATTACGCTGGAGACAAGATTGATAGAAAGAGTACAAGTGGAGGATGTCACTTCCTTGGCCATAACCTAGTTTCTTGGTCATGTAAAAAGCAAACCTCAATTGCTCTATCCACTGCAGAAGATGAATATATGTCAGCTGCAAGTTGTTGCTCACAGACATTATGGATTAAGTACCAGTTAGAAGATTATTCAATACGAGAAGAAAAAATTCCAATCTTCTATGACAACACAAGTTCTATCAACCTATCGAAGAATCCAATACAACACTCAAGGGTAAAGCATATCAAAGTCAGACATCATTTCCTACGAAACTACGTACAGAGGAAGATCATAAGTTTACAGTTTGTTGAGACAAATTATCAATAGGCAGATATCTTCACTAAGCCATTGAGTGAAGAAAGATTTAAAGAAATCAGACGAAACCTGAACGTGGTAATGTTGAATGATCAACCGTCTGACACGTTATGACCCAAACAGTAAGTTACAGATGGTAGCTTCTGTCATGAGAAAGTTTTAGAGGGAAAGCATCTTAAAGCCTTGAGAATATCACCTACTCTAAAATACTCTTGAACTACCTTGACATCGGCTCTTCAAAAACACTCAACAAAACATTTCATTACTTTGTTTTGATATCAAACTTTCTTTGCTCACTATATAGATGTAGTGACCTGAAGGAGAGAAAAAGACCTCAAGTTTTGTGTCAAAGGCTAGGGTTCTACATTCGCTACTCTTCCATTGTGTTCTACCAAGAACAGGATCGAGGAATCTGTTAATGACATTAGATGAGCAATGTTTATTTCATCTACTCAATCACCAACCTATAGATCTTCCATACCTAATCCTCAATTACATGGTAAAGTCAAAGAAAGACTCGACTGCCTTACCGTAGGGAATGATACTAACAAGAATCTTCATAGAATCTAGAATTTGTCTTGAGATAGGAAACAGAATGAAGATGAACATCAAAAGCGTCATTAAATCTACAACTATTAGTAGAATAGGCTTGAAGAATCAGGAAAAGAGGATACAGATCTCAAGACGATAGCAAGGATTGAGGGGGAGCGTGTTGTCAAACAAAGTTTGAGTGAAAAAATAATTCCCAGAAGAAGATCAAAATCCCAATTCACTGGAAGAATGCGTACAGAAGGATTGAAGAAATCGTCAGATGGTGCAATGAAAGTTAAGACGATTTCTCAAAAAGAAGAAAGTCAGGTGCGCCAGATAGAGAAACAAGTGTCCTTGAAGAGAGAAGGGGAGACACTGTTTTCCGAGAAATCAAAACAAGAAAAAAGGTCACCTAGACTATATACCTTGCATCAACAAGAGTAAAAGAAAGGTAAAGAGTTGACTCATAGTGAGGACTCTGGAAAGAAAACACCACAGGCAACAAGATCTTTAGTCTCAATTTTACAAGAAGATTAAGGAAAATTGGTAAAGAAACTGAAATTAAGAGGAAGTTGGAATTTGAGAAGAAGAAACCTCAACCTCAACCTCAACAACAACCTCCCAGGTTGATTGAAGAAAGTAAGAAGCAGAAAATCAGTCAGAAAAAGAGCACTCCAATTGCTATTAAACAAAAGAAAAGGTCAATTGAACACAGTCTAGCACAGGTTAATCCTTCTCAATCAATGAGAAAAGAGGATTTGAAAATAAAGATCATTGAAGAAATTGAACCTGCAAGGAGTAAAAGCTCTATAATCATAAGAGAACCCTTGAGAAGGTTGGTCAAGGTACAATTTGAATCAATTATAGTAAATAGTCATACAATACATCTGTTGAATGATGGAGAGAAAAAGTTGTATAGTGTTCTGCGAGATGAGAAATCAGAACCATATCCAACATAGATGACTAAGCAAAAGTACACTATTTATCCACTTACAAAAAGAACTGTGATAAAGATTGTACTTGACATTCAGCCAAAACCTAATATTATTCGTAATGACGATAAAGGGAAGAAGAACATGTATCCAGAAGGGATTACAAGTGATTTGACAGAAGATCAGGTTGAAGAAGAAGTGAGGAACATAGATGCAGCATGTTATGCAGCTCAATAGAGAGGAATCTATGTTTCCCACCATATCTCAAAGGCATTAGGAAGTCATTATGGTCGTCTTACCACTGATGGAACTTCTCAGGTAGTTGGAAGAATAACAGAAGGGCAGTACATAATCATCAGAGTTGGAAATATTAGTTTCAACATAGAGACTCTTGTGCACCTAATTATGCACCTTAGACCCTTGAGCTCTATATCGTCAATTAGAGATGTACTACACCTGTTTGGAAAACAAATTCCAAAGCTACCTTTACCTGATGACCTTGATCTCCCTGACAGAAACTTATCTGTCAAACCTCCTGATATTACAATCATTGAACTGGATGTTATACCTTCAGAATAATTTAGTACTATTATTGGATTGGAAGAAGTACAACAGAAAAGTGATGCAGCCTTAGTCGAAGAAATTGAAGAAATTTATGACAAGGTTGATGATCTGTGTGTTTCAGTGGGTGATTTACGTAAGGAAGTAGCTCATATATGGCAAGACCTCAATTCACTCCGCACTGAGATACAATTAATGTTCTCTGAGATTATGAAGCATCTACAGTGAAATTTTTTTGATTAATAACAAATAGGGGAGAGGAGAAACTGAGAAGGATAAGAGGAGAAAATGAGAAAGAAAAAGAGAAGAGAGAATAAGAGAAGAGAGAAGAAGAAGAGAAGAGAGGAGAAGAAGAAGAGAAGAAAGAAGGAGAAGACAAGAAGTGAAACAAGAAGATAGTATAGCTTCCAATTTTTTCATTTGTATATCTTCTTATAAATCATACTCAATTATCTTTCTAAAATTATGATTATTTGTTATCATCAAAAAAGGGAGATTGTTAAGTCAAAATGACTTCATGTCTAATAATTTTGATGACATTGAAATAATAATAATATTAGAAATTGTTGAACCATTTTGACCAGAAAGAAAGTAAGACAGAAGCTAAAGCAAAAGTAACACAAAAAAAGTGAGACGAAGCGGAAGCAAAAGTAAGACAGAAGAAAGTGAGATGAAGCGGAAGCAAAAGTAAGATGAGAGAAAGTGAGACGAAGCGGAAGCAAAAGTGAGACCGAAGCAAAAGCAAAAGTAAGATGAAAGAAAGTGAGACGAAGCGGAAGCAAAAATAAGACGAAAGCGGAAGCAAAAGTAAGACAAAAGAAAGTGAGACGAAGCAGAAGCGAAACTAAGACGGAAGAAAAACTAATACGAAGAACCGATACTACGTCGAACGGTTAATTAGTTTGAGTTAGTTACAAAACTCAGCTAAATAACTGTTTCTACAAGAATCAAGAATCAAGAAGCAAGAAGCAAGAAGAATTAAGCAGTTATCAAGAAGCAATTGAAGACGAAGCCTGTAAATACAAGTCAAAGTCGAAGATTAAAAAGTTAGAGATTTTAAAAAGTTAGTGATTTTTTGAAATTGTGATCTTAAGTTTTCAAAATCTACCAAACATTGTATTCATTGTGCGAAACACTAGAGCTATCATTACTGTAATAGAGCTCACAATATCTTTCTGTAAGAAAGAAGAAAAGTTGAGAGCCTAAAGAAGCTAAGTGAGAAAAACAATACTTGGTGAAAGAGACCTGAAGAGGCTCTGTGAAAAAGAATACTTGTACTTTTGAGAAGAATAGTGAAATATTAGAAAGGATTATGAGGACTGGACGTAGCTAAAGGTTTGTAACCAGGATAAAATTACTGTGTCAACCTCTACTCTCAAACTCTTAACTTTTAATTTCTATTGTTGTATACAAGTATATAGAAGTTAATTGCAATACATTGTGATTGTTTACTTAATAGTTTTTGAAAAAATTATTTTCAAAGAAATTTGAAAGGGGATTGTATTCACGCAAAAGGATACACAATTCAACCCCTCCCCTTCTTGTGAATTTTGTCTATTGAATGTTGAGTCTATACTAACGCATGATTTACTTCCAAAACATGTACACAATTGTTTTGCACATATTATACAAAATAATAATGAATTATTAATATTTTAAGGACTTATTTAATGCTTAATTTATTATTCTTTCAACTCTAAATGAACTTAATTTATAACGAATAGGGTGGCAAATTTATATACAATTTTGGAAAACCTAGATTAATCATGTGGCATGGGTGGAATTAAGTGAGATAGTTTCTATTAAACTTAAACAACTAGAATACTTAAAACTAGTTTACAAATACCAACTAATTTATAACTCAATATTATGTTGTAAAATAAATCTACCTTGAGTTATAGGAAAATACATTATTGAATAAGGAAAATAAAATATACCGCATAATTAAGTGAACTTGTTTTGATTTTCTTATACGCATTTATGTCACCACTGCACATGAATGAATGTAGAAGGACCCATTAAAAATCCATACTTTAAGGGATGCAGTGTAGGATATGATGTATATCCTCCTTATAAATTGACATGACATATTTTATAATCTTGTGGAGGTTGCTCTAGTATTTAAAGGATAATGGACAATGTCTGTTGCGTAATAAATGTTGAATTCTTTATATTTTATAATATCATTGGCCAATTTACCAACATTGTGCAATGTGTGATCAAATATAAGGTGGGATCTCTTAATTATTAGCAAGGCTCAAAAATCAAAATTTTACTTTAGTTAGTAAGAAAGGAAACATATGAATATTTAGAGTCTTGAAAATAAATATTTTTGTAAAATACAGTGGTATATTTTATATTGAATTGTAATATGCTTTTTATTGTCATAGACAACCTAATGTGTAAATTTTTTTAGAATGCAGTGATATTTTTGTAAAATATAATGATATATTTTATTTGAAATGATAGTGTGTGTTTGATAGTCATATATATGTGTATGTTTTGTATAACATGGTGGAATTTTTATAGAATGGAGCAGTATTTTTATGAAACAATTGTTTATTATTGAAGTATCCCTTACATAGTTTTTTTTAAAGCAAACTATTAATGTTTTGACATTTTTGCATATTTTTTAGATTCTACTAAAGAAGTGTAAACTTGTAAAAAAATTATCATCTCCTCTAAAAAAAGAAATAAAAAGGCTATCATAACCAAAAGGAAGGTAATCTAAAAGAGAAAAAACCTTTTTTAAGTAGCTATTGATAAAATATTAGGAAAAATATGATGATCGTGTTCTCTTAATTTGACTTGAATTATGATTTTTACGTGGTGGATGATGACGTTGCTAGTTATAAAAAGCAAAAAAAGTGTGATAAAAACAACAAGATTGGGAGTTTGAACAAGTTTAAGTAAATTTCCTAAAGTTTGCATCATAAATTACAAATATTTTTATATGATAATGAGAGTGATTTATGTAGACTTTTCAAATGAGACACTAATGAAATGGTTTATGAATTGATGCTATGCCCAATTCTACAGCAGTTAAGGTGGGTCACCAATATAGAATTTTATGAATTTAGAGAGATAGAGAAGTTTTAGTTATGAAGAAATATCATCTATATCTTAAGGACTTAATGACAAAGGGGAGGATCCTAGCCTTCTTTATTATGCTGTTAGGTTGGAATGGGCAGACTATACAGCTCAATGTTCTCATGTTTTTAAGTACTCAGGAGAAGGGGACCCTAAACCCTACCATCTAATAAGAAGCACCAACACCTTAATTAAAAAAATTTGTCTCCTTACTTATGTTATGCATGTTTAGGAGAAAATAATACTTATCATGTTATTATGTCTTATTATCTACATTCTATGTAAGGTTCTTTAAGAGCATAATATGGAGATTGCATAGACAATCTCAAACATTCAAGAATTATTCTATATTTGTGTTACCATCAAATCCTTAAGGAGGACAACCATAAAAATAACGTGGAGAACCAATGATGAATCAATCTAATTATAAAAGAAATTATGCACTTTAAGGGAATTAAACTTTTAGATGCACGAATCATATACCATAATTTTATAGCTCATGCATGGGGTCCCTGTACAATTTATACTAAAGAAAGGAGGTATGATGGTGGTGAATGATAAGAAGGATGAGTTGATCATCATTAACGTTGTCAGTGGGTGAAGAATGTGCACTGACTATAGGAAGTGTGATGTTGCCACATGAAAAGTCCAGTTCCCTCTACTGGTCATTAACTAGATGTTTGAAAGGTTAGCAAGAGATTATTTTATTGCTTCATTGATGGCTGGTAAGGATATAACCAAATCCTTATTGCACCAAAAGATTAAGAGAAGATAACATTTACATGTTCTTTTAACATTTTCACCTATCGAAGATATGCAGGCACTAATTTGGTGTTTAATTCGAGAAAAAATGTCATTTTATGGTACAAAAAAGAATAGTAATGGGATATAGGATTTATATATATAGGATTGAGGTAGATCGAGCTATAGTTGAAGTTATAGAAAGATTAACACTCCCAAAATTAGTCTTTATAGTCAAAATTTTTCTTGTCTATGCCAGTTTTTATTAGCATTTTATAAAGTTTTTTAAAAAATAGTCAACCTTTGTGTCACTTATTGCAAAAGGATGTTCCATATAAATTTATTAATGAATTTCATTTTGCATTTAACATATTGAAGAAGGAACTAACTTCAGTTCCTGTAATTTATACCTAAATAGAACCTCCCCTTTGAGCTAATTTGTGATGCTAGTAATTATATAGTAGGTACTATTTTAGGCTAAAAATTAAATAACAAAATTCATATTATATATTATAGTAGCAAAGTTCCCAATGATACTCAAATTGATTGTGTCACCATGAAAAAGGAACTTTATTTTTAATCTTTACTTTTAAAAAAATTAGATCTTATCTTTTAGGTTCAAAAGTGATTGTTTATACTGACAATTTGGCACTAAAATATCTCTTACATAAAAAGGATGTGAAACCAAGATTAATTCGTTAGATTTTCTTTTATAGGAATTTGATCAAGAAATCAAAGATAAGAAAGGGTCAAATAACTTAGTGGCATATCACCTGTTGAGAGTGGAGTAAGAAGACCAAATGGATAAGAAACATAACGATTATCAATTGCTCAACGAGGGGTTTTCAACCATTCACCGTAATAAAGCAAATCAATTTATAGATTTTTTTTGAATTTCTTTGTCTTTGAAATTATCCTAATAGATTTTCCCTATTATCAAAGGAAGAAATTTCTCTTAAAAGTTAAATCTTACTATCGAGATGATCCTTTGTTATCCTGAAGATGTTTTGATGGGGTTCTAAGAAGATGTGTACATAAGGAGGAAATGGAACAAATTCTACATCAATGCCTCTCATCTCCCTATGGCGGACACCATGTTATTTATAAAACTACTTTGTCTATTTAAAATTAATCCTTTAAGTGACTTATATGTTAAAAGGTAGCTAAGAGTTTCAAAATTTTAATAAATGGACTTTTGATTTGTTATGATGGGAAGTTTTAAATTGACTTATGGATGTCAGTTTATTAAAAGGATTAAGGTTCTATCATTACTTAACAATAAATTTTTGTCTTCTAACAAAACACTATCATGAAAGAAAGTGAGAAAGTTCAAGGAAAGAGACAGATGGGGAAAGAAGTTTATTAAAAATCATTTTTGCATCATTAAGCTTTGGACAAAGGTTAGTATTGATAAACTTTGTCTTTGTGTTATAATAAACTTATGATCATGATTGAATATTTGTCTAAAAATTTCTAATGCCTGTTATATTTATAAAAATTATGCTTATATGTGGCATCATGGTATGGTTATAAGATATTTGTAGTTCTCATTTAATGTAGATTTTTAATCATTAAGAGAACATTATGAATCCTAATCTAAAATTTTGGAAAACCCTAATGTTCATTTTTCATGGATGTAATGATTTTCAAGGTTGATTTAATATCAAATGTATAGAAGTAGAAAAAAAAGAAGAAGGATGAAAATTGATGGTAAAAGTTTCCTAGCGTCAATGCTAGAGATTGGGAATAAAATCCCAGAGTCGGTAAGCCCTAGCAACATGACCAACACTAAGCACTAGGAAATCCCAATGTTGGGACATAATGTTAGCAATAAGCACTGGGATATCCCAACACTGGCTAGCCAACACCAAGCATTAGAAAATTCCAACATTGTTGGTCATTTTTTATTTTTATTTTTAATTATAGATATCATGCTTTAAACTTCGGTTACTTATAATTAGATGTTTATTAATTGTAATTTTATGGTTAAATTGAAACTTATTAGTATATAATATTTCTAAAACTGCCTAAAGGTGGTTTGTTTATTTTTATAGTTAATAAGAATGAATGTAGGTAATGCATATACATAATTATTTGTGTTTTGATATCCAAAGATAATAAATATTTCTAGTTGGTGTAAGTGTAATTATCAAATTACGTACATATGATCATTTTGTGTTTTATGGTATATTGATGGATTGCCCAAATGTAAACATTAGTATGCAACTTATGAGAATTATTATGTATTATATAGTGTCTTCATGGATTGTCTAGAGGTGAACATTAATATACAATTTATGAATTTTTTTAATTTGTGTGGCATATTCTTGTATGACTCAAAACATTAATATTAAGTTTTAATTTCTTACAGTAGCTATTGCCACATATCCAGATCTTCCATCTACTACAATGTTTAATGGACTAAACTTTTCTAAATAGAGTGAACAAATTAAGTTCTACTTAGAGTTTTGAACTTAGATTTCACACTCAGAATGAGAATCCTAATGCTTTGAATGTTTTGAGCACCAATGAGGAGAAAATCTATTATAACAACTAAGAAAGATCAAATAGATTGATTCTGATATATATGAAGATGGCAATTGCTGGCAATATTAAGTCTACTTTTCCCAAAATTAAAAGTGCTAAAGAATTACTTAAGTTTACATAATTGTTCTCCCAAACTACTGATATGTTTCTTATTGGGACTCTTATAGGTACATCGACCACCATGAAGTTTGATGGATCTCGTACTACGTGTGACCACGTCATTGAGATGACAAATATTGCAACAAGACTTAAGTCCTTAGGAATGGAAGTGAATGAAAACTTCTTTATGCAGTTCATCTTGAACTCATTACCATCTGAGTATGGTCCATTCCAAATGAACTATACTATTATGAAATAAAAAATATAATGTTCATGAGTTGTATGATATGTTAGTCTAGGAAGAGACTAGACTTAAGAATCAAGGAAGCCACTATACTACTTATGTCAAGAATCAATGAGCTAGTAAGAAAGGTGGAAAGAATTGTAAGTATGTGAAGAGACACCTAAAAGTTAGTGGGGAATCTTCTCAGAACCACAAGAAGAACATGATCAATGCAGATGCCATTTATGTAAGAAGGTTGGGCGTTTTCAAAAGGATTTTTCTAAATGTAAGCCAAGGTTTAAGAAGAAAGGTATGCCATGTGCTTATATATGTTTTGAAATAAAGCTTGTTGAAGTTCCTTTTAACACTTAGTGGATTGATTCTTATTGTACTAATTATATTTCTAATAACTTGCAGTGATTCTTTAATTATCTAAACCATAAATTTAAATAAAAGATTTGTCTATATGGGCAATAGAATGAGAGTTCCAATGTTGGGACATATTACTTATTGCTAGACAATGGATATCATTTGGACTTATGTGAAACTTTTTATATAACTATTATATCTACGAATTTAGTTTCTTTATCCAAACTTAATAGATCTAGATACCTATGTAAATTTGGTAGTGGTAGTTTGTACAAATATAACCATGTGATTAGTAATGGTGTATTGTGTGATGGTTTATAGAAATTAAACTTTGTTATTGTTTATGGTAAATTTTTATTGACTTTAAATCCCAATATTGATATCAAATGTATTTTCATTGATGATAGATATGTTTACATATGGCATTAGCATTTGGGACACATTTCCAAAGAACAAATTCAAAGATTAGTAAAGAATGAAATACTTCCTAAATTGGATTTTACTTATCTTAACATTTGTGTGGGTTGTATTAAAGGTAAACAAACAAAACAAATAATAAAGAAATAAGCCACAAGAAGCCCTTAACTTTTTGAAATAATTCATATCGATGTGTGCGGACAATTTGATGTGCCTACTTTCAATAAAGAAAAGTATTTTATCACCATTATAGATGATTATTCATGTTATGGATATGTTTATTTGCTAAATGATAATCTTAGGTTGCAAGCATCTTGATTGAACCCAATTTGATCATATAAATTGGCTACACTTTCATGGCTGTTAATGTACTTTTTGACTCTTAATTCGT
>JANIPM010000007.1:38940370-38961507 GCA_027478405.1 Erythroxylum cassinoides
GCATCAACTCAATATCAAACACAACTAGGCAGATAAAAGAGAATCAACAAGATCACAAGTTGACATATATGAGACTTTATATATTTAAGCACAGAATTCTACATAAACAAATCCACAACACCTTACATTGTTAAACGCTTAATTAAACTCTAATTAAGCAAATTTAACTACAAAGCAATAAACCCCAACTCAGCTGTTCATAACAAAGTAGTTAAACGTGACAATGTCCAACATTTAATTAAGCTACAATCGAGTAGCTTCACTATAAATTACAAATCCTAGACCTAGGCATTCATAAATCATAGCTAAACTAAAGATTAAGCTACTCCCCTTTGAAGCTCGGTGAACTCCAACCATCACTGCATCTTCACGAGAAAATGAATGCCTAACCACTCATTGTAACCAGAAACTTCACAACTCGTGATGAATCTAAGTTACCCATGATAGAGTTGGCGGTGAAAATGGAAAAAAAACCTATGTGAAATTGTCCCCAGGGAACCCTGAAGGGAACCCTGGGTGGTAGACGTGAGTGCTTCCTCTTCTTCTCTCTTCGCTTGTCGGTCTCCTTTTCTCCCTGAATGAATGTCGATCCCCTAAAAAGATGGAATAATGATGTTTTTATATGTCGGCACTCTCTACTTGTTCAAAAATAGGTTTCTTCTCAAAACGGGTTGCTGGGTCGGGTATGCACAATATGAGAATTTTCCAATTTTAGGCCGGGTGCCCGACTGTTGGTTGCGGTGAGATGCTTTTTTGACGTCGCAGCGTGTCTTCTTGGATTGCTCGCCGCGGCGTGTGATTTGATTGACGTCGTGACGTGTGACTGCTTGTTCTCTCGCCGTGGCGTGTGAATTGTTAGGCGTCGCAGCGTGCTCCTCTTGGATCGCTCGCCGCAGCGTGTTGCTTGTAGCACGTCGCGACGTGCGAACTTCTTCATGCGCCGCGACGTGTGGACTCTTCTGATGCTTTTAACTCTTCTTTTCCCTACAATATGAAACAACAATTTGCAGTATCAATTGTCATTGGTAAATTTATGATGGAATTAATGTCAATTTGTGACAATTTTGCTGTCAAATTGTATAAAGTGTAAACTCACTGTAAGGGACTAATAAAAGCACAAAATCACAAATTAAGAGTCAAAAAGCATATTAAAAACTGTGAAGGTGTAGCCAATTTATATAATAAACGTGGGCTCAATCACCCCTTTGTTACAGCTTTAACTCTTCATTGTGCTATCCTCTACTCGCTATTGTATCCTCAACCAATCTGATCTACCACTTGTTCTCCTTGAACAACTTAGTTAAAAAGATCCATTGGTGGGAAAGGAGAAGAAATATTAAAGAGGTTTTCTTTAGTTGAAAGAAAGAAAATGAGAGACTCTTCTCACTACCAATTTCAGCAAAAGGAAGAAGGAGAAGGTGATTACCACTTCTTTCACTTAATCAAATTGAAAGAGAGAGAAACAAATGAGAGCTTCTCATTTTTAATATCGCTAGATGAAAAGACAAAAAAACCAAAAGCAAGACACACATTTTTAGTTAACAAATGAAAGAAGGGAGAGAGAACATCAAATGCATTATTTCCTTCTTTAATCAAAAGAATGCTAAAAGGTTCACAAGTTTTTCTACATGCCAATATTAAATGACAACCATTAAACCATTAATTGATAAGATCATTAAACCATATAATGAAGACACCATTAAACCATGTAATGATGATGAAGCATGATAAAAACTCACCTTATATTTAGCAATTCAATGTTAAATGTGTAGTCAAAAAATTTAGCTATATGAAACCGAAAACTACATCATGTAGTTTCGATTTTTTCCCTCCTTTTTTCCTTTACAAAATTTGTTTTAATTTAATTAATCTAATTAATTAAATCAAACCAAAATCTAGCCCAATATTAAATATTAACTTTGGGCTTCTAATTAACACTTAATTAGAGTAAGCACAGCATTTAATCATAAGCTTAAAACCCAATGCAATTAACTCTTAATTAAATTGTTCCGATATTATTATTCCGAATCTAATTTGGTCCGTTTCTTTTTTATTTCTTTATGGTCACCTCTATTTATATTTCTTACTTTGCTTAATAACCTTTCCTAGAAGCCAAGTGAGAAATCTAATTGGACTTATATAATTCAAGCTCTAATAAGCCCGGATTTAATTTAGTCTCATTAGAATTAATTCCAGCTTATAAACTAAATATCGTTCCCCTAAAGATAATTAGCTAAACTCTTGAATTACTAAATACTATGAGAACACATGTTTCAAAAAAGATGGCCAATTGCAAACTCTATTATGAGCCATATTATTGCCATCCACAAAGGCCAATTGCAAACTCTATTATGAGCCATATTACTGCCATCCACAAAATAAAGGGTAAAAATTACCATTTTGCACTTTTATTGGTTTTCCTTCTAGATCTCCCGCTTCACTCTATATGGTGATTAACACACAAGATCTCATCTTGGTGTTGATTTGATGGGTAGCTAGTCCATCAAACCACTAGCGCCAGTTTAATCACCAATTTCTATAAAACATTTAAAAGTGATTATATCACTATAAACTCGTTATTTGAGTGAATGTTCCCTGATACATGTTTCAATTAATAATTCTAACATGTAGACACTGGATCGATACTCTATAAAAATCCATTCCGATCATATCAAAAATTATAACGAAACACATATGAGTTCACCACTCATCAAAATTATGGCCTATAATACACGAATGCTAAAGTGTATGTTTTAAGATTAAAGAAACGACATACTTTATTCTTTAAAAACATACATGATTTCATATTCATTTAATAGTGCCATTATCGATAGTCAAGTAATATCATGATATAAACTCATCATTCCCTTGAAGTAAACTCTTTTACTTGCATGGAGATAAATCGCAACGCTATTGTCTAAACCATAATCAAGCGACTAACTTGATCATTCAACAGTGAATCAATTAATTTAAACTCTAATAATATACATATTTCCCATACATCTCCATGTATATGTATATTACATACAAAAGAATCTTGGTACCTTATGACTAGTTATATTATGCTCATACAAATAAAACTAAACTCTTTTGTTTTATTAATAATAAATATTTTCATTACAAAATGTAACTGGAAGAAGATCAAGTTATATGTAAATACACTTACTTTTCAGGCACTATATTTACATAACTCCAACATCTATTTTCTTCTTTATATATTTGATTGCAATGTATGATATTGAAAAATGGAATTGAATGATAAATCCTATTATGTACATCCCATTTATAATCATGATTAAATAGAAGGGCCATTATAGTTGTACATGGTAGGGAGTATGTTGAACTAGTAATGTATAACCACCATAACCCTTATTAGTCTTATACTTGAATATGATTATTGATGATATTAGCATATGTGAATTATGACTATTGTTATGCATTATGATTGATTGAATTATTAATGCAATAGACTATAGAAAGTTACACAATTCATATGGGAGAATGTTAGAAATTAATCCCTTAAGTGACTTATGTTTTAAAAGAAAGTTAAAGGATTTAATAATTTAATGAATGGGTCCTCAAGGGTTTGGCCCATTATAATGGAGAATTTTGAAACTGACTGATGGTTGTCAGTTTATTAAGAGGAATATGGTTCTATCTATACCTAATAATAAGTTTTTTTTTTCTTACAAAACATCATCATGAAAGATGATATAAAATTTTCAAGAAAAGAGATAGATTGCATGAGGAGCCTATCGAAAATCCTTTTTGCATCACTGAGCTATGTAAAAAGGTCAATATTGATAAGATGTTATTTTGATATATTATTTGGAATTTTCTCTTTTGTTTTGGATATATTTTAGTGCTTAAATAGGAAAATTAAAGTTTTTTTGTTTTAGGAAATGAAAAGTGGAGATTGCATCGAATTGGGAAAATTTTGTGACTTTCACCAATAATGCCCCAATTTAATGCAATCCCCAACTTTCATATCCTAAAACAAAACAAACATTATTTGCCTATTTAAGCACCAAAATATATCCAAAACAAAAGAGATAATTCTAATTAATATATCAAAATAACATCTTATCAAATTCCCCCACAAAACTCATACATTTCCTCAAGTATACAACAATTCAATATGTCAATTATCTTCATAAAAACCTCTCATCTTCTTTCTTTTTATCCATAAATATCCAAAAGCTAATTCACGCTAAAGATTCAGAGTAAAATAACAATCTTGAGAATAAGCAGTCATAAGACAAACAGTTAGAATTTAAACACAACATCTCATTAATTCCATTAAAATCAAATGAAACAAGACTTAACACCCTCTCAAGGATTTCACTCCATACACTCAAAGTGTTTAGGGTTCATTAAGCTCTCAAATCAAAGCATATTGAGTCATTTCCATAAACTTGCTCAAGAATCATATCTCCATCACCTAACAAAAATGAACTTAGTGCGTACATCAAAGGGACTTTATAAGGTTTGTAACTTGGCTTACCTAAAGTATGAAAAAAAGAAGATTTTTCGTTAAACAAATTGAAAGAAATCATACAAACTCATTTGCACAATTTTCAACTTAAAATAAATCCAAAACTCATTTGATTCAATTAGCATCCCTTTCAATCACCCTTTATTTTTATTTTTCTTTTTTAAACAAGAACATCAAAGAGGAAATATTTTTATTCTCCTTTAATAAAAAATTAAAATAATGCAACTTGAATCAATTAATTTACTTTTCATGGAAATAGCCAAAATCCTATTCAAAGATCTCAATATAATTCCTTCAATTTAGGGGTTCAAAATCATTAAGGAAAATTACCTTCCTAAATGGTGGTGAATCCTAAGGAGAATATGAGTGAAATGACTTTAAGAAGTGGTAAGGAAATTGAATATGGATCTTCCTTAGCAATGAAGATAGAAAAGCATGATAATGGAGAAAAGAAGGAAGAACTTCCAACTTAACATTCAATAAAGGTAAAAAAAAGATTTATCTTCATCAATATCAATTAATGCACATGGACTCCTTTACCTAGCAGGTTGACTAGACCAAAGGAAGAGGAACATGAAAGAGAGATCCTAGAAACCTTTAGAAAGGTGGAAATCAATATAACACTTCTAGAATCCATCAGGCAAGTTTTGAAATATGCAAAAAATTTTAAAGCACTCACAAATAAAAGGAAGTTGAAGGACAAGGGGAGAATAATTTTGGGTAAGAATTTATCAATCGTGAAAGATAGAAAATTACTCGAAAAATGGAAAGATCCATCTATGTTTACACTTCCATATGTTATTGGTAATACAAAAGTTATGCAAGACATGCTAGACTTAGGTGCATCTATTAATGTCATGTCATACTTAATTTACTGAACTTTAAATCTAAATTCAAAACTAATGTGATTATTCAACTAGTTGATTGTTCTTATGTATGTCCTATTGGTATTATTGAGGATTTTTAGTCTAACTTAATGATTTGGTATTCCCAATGAATTTTTACATCTTGAAAAAGGATGGAGATAATGTTGAACATTCAACTTCAATTTTGTTGGAAAAGCCATTTATGAATACGGCCAAGACGAAAATAGATGTGGATGAGGGTACTCTTTTCGTTGAGTTTGATGGAGAGATAATGAAGTTCAATATTTTGAAGCAACGAATTACCCTAATGATTTTCAATCTATTTATCATATGGTTATTACAGATTCATTTATGCAGGATATATTTAAAGATGAAAGTGTTGAAGATGAGTTGGACTTTAAGGCTAAAGCGGAAGTGAACCAGCAAGTTGATGGAACTTGTGAAGTTGTAGAATCATTATCAATAATGCTAATAGATTCAAAAACTTTGAATGATGAACTTACTAATAAATTATAAGAAAATCATACCTTTTATTTGTAGGCTCTAAAGATAGGGATGAAGGCCTCACTTGATCATCTAAAGTATGTTTGTTTGGGTGATGAAGAGTCATTAAGTACAATCATCTCAAAAAGGTTGACTATAGGGTAAAAGGAAGGGCTAATAGCACTATATGAGGAGTACAACATTGCAATTATGTAAACGTTTGAGAAGAAGAAAAAGCCCTGTCGAGCATAACAATGTTAAACAATTGTGCTTTTCAGGAGGCAACCTAAAAATATGATTTTTTTATTAATTTTGTTTTAGTTATATATTTTTCTTTTGATTATTTAAGAAAATAAGTTTATTGGCATATGGGAGAAATGGGTCTTAAAATTCCATAATATTAAATATAATAAGGTGTGATCACATCTTATGTAATTTAATTTTCAGGAGTAAAGACCCTAAAGTTCCATAATAGTAAGTCTTATAAGGTGAGATCATGCTTTATGGGCTTTAGTTTTCTAGAATGAAACTCCAAAAATTCTAGAGTACTAAATCTCATAAGGTGAGATCACGCCTTATGTAATTTAGCTTTCTGGAATGGAAACTCTAAAATGCCATAAGGTGAGATCACACCTTATACATATTAGTTATTTGTTTATTTAAAAAAAAAATTGTATCTATTTATTTATTTATTAAAATAATAATAAATTAATAATGTTATATAATTTTTAAAAATATTATTCTTATTATTAATTTTTTAGATTAAAAAACAAAAAACCAAACCCTAATTCTTTTGTTTTTTTTAGCATCTAACCTAAGCCTTATCTTTTAGCAATTGTAAACATCCCAGCCTACGACCATCCCTTACTAGTATTGTATTAATGTTATATTCCTTTTTCCTTCATTTTTATTAATTACTTTTAGTTTCTTTACTTTAATTTTAATTATTAGATTGTTTTCATTATTTTCGAATTATTGTTCTATTTAGACTTGTTTTCATTATAGGATTTTTAAAGATACTCTTAGGATAGTAGTGAAAGGAAAGTTTATGGTGAATCCAACTACAAAAGCTCCCTTAGAACTTACCACAAATACCCATTGGAAGCATGTTCAAATAGCTAAAGGATATGTTTGATTGAGAAAAAAAAGAGACATTTAGTTATGTGTCATTTGGCACCTCTATGTCCACAAACACCATAGTACATCTACTTTCAAATACTCACACCTCAGGGAAGTCTTATAATTTGTGCTTTATTTTATTGATTGTTTTTGTGAGATGTGAGTATCTTGTGCACATACTGGGCACAAAATATGATTTAGGTGTGGGGCTTAAAAAAAAATATATTATGGTGAACTTTATGATTTGTTCTTGAACTCATGAATAATATGATTCATATGTTAATTATTTCTTATGATAGCTTCATAATTTTATGATTTTTGTTTATAAATTAACCTTAAGTTATGGTACATTTTCAATTTAAGAAATAATACATGAGTGAGACAGGCATAATTGGTATTTTTCAGTAAATTAATTTAAGTATCTCATTGGATTTGTTAAATGAAAGTGTGCAAGAATTGATGCATTTTTTACATCTGTGTCAGCTTTGATCCTAAGAGCATTAATCACATTTGTGTTTATACATATCTTTTTATTATATGTTTTCAATCATAGCTTTTTATGCTAAAACTTGCTTTTGAATACATTTTCAGACCACATTTTTGATGAATTTTTATATAAAGATGATAAGAGAACTTAGGATAGCCATTTTTGACCTAAGCTAGCCTACCTTATGTTTTATCCCTCAAAAACCAATTTGAGCCTCACCCTTTCTTTTCTTACATACAAGCCACTTTTACCCTTCTTTTATTGATGTCCATAATAATTTTGAACTAAATTGAAGGAATTGTATCATGATTATTAATATATGATTTTGACTTTTTCTATGAAAGGTAAATTAGTTGATTCAAGCTGCATTGTTTTTATTTTTTATTTTAAGAACTGGGGAGAAATATAAGAAAGACAAAAAAAGAGAAATCTCCTCTTTGATGTTCTTGTTAAAAAAAGAAAAAAAGGATTAAAAGGGACGTTATTTGAATCAAATAAGTTTTGGATTGATTGAAATTAAAACTTGTGTGGATAAGCCCCTTTGATTTATGTATTAAGTTCATTTTTTTATATGGTCGAGATATGATTCTTGAGCAAGCTTATTAAAATAACTTGTTATTCTTTGATTTGAAAGTTTAATGAACTCAAAACACTTTGAGTATATGGAGTGAAATCTGTGAGAGGGTGTCAAGCCTTATTTCATTTAATTTTAATGAAATTGATGGAATATTATGTTTTAAATTCTAACATTATGACCTGTGATCTCTCAATTATTATTTTATCCCAAAACTTTAATGTTAATTAGCTTTTGGATATCTATAGATAACAAGAAAGAGGATGAAAGGTTGTTATAAGGATGATTGATGTACTGAATTGATATATGCTTTTTGGATATCTATAGATAACAAGAAAGAGGATGAAAGGTTGTCATAAGGATGATTGATGTACTGAATTGATATATGCTTGAGGACAAGTATATATCAATTCAGTAAGTGTAGGGGAATTTGATAAGAAGTTATTTTGAAGTATTAGTTGGAATTATCTCTTTCATTTTGGATATATTTTGGTGCTTAAATAAAAAATTAATGTTTGTTTTATTTTAGGAGATGAAAAGTCAAGACTACATCAAATTGGGACATTGTTGGTGAAAATCATGAACTTTGGAAAAATGGACAGATTACTGTAGTGGATAAGGTGAGATCGAACCTAATGTTAGATTCACTTGAAGAGTTGAAGTGTAATTAGAAAAGAAGTTTGATCCCTATTATATAAGGATTTGAATTTTTTTTAGATGTGAATCTTTGCAAGATAGGATTAAACTAGGTTTAAAGTAGGAAAACAATTAAAAAAATGACATTCTCCACCTCTCCATAATCATCAAATGTCTTTCATCTTAGTTTTTTGTCAATATTTCATCTTTTTTTTATCGTTGGTGTTGAAACTTAAGCTCTGTGTGGCTAAACTTAAATATTTCAATTTAAGAGGATTCAAAAATCTACTTGTAACCTTATGAGATTTTGTTCTAAACTTTTATCAATTTGATGCAATCTCCACTTTTCATCTCCTAAAACAAAACAAACATTAATTTTCCTATTTAAGCACAAAACATATCAAAAATAAAAGAGATAATTCCAATTTATACATCAAAATAACATCTTATCAATTTCTTGCATACCGTACTCATGCTTCTCCTCAAGCATACATCAATTCAATATATCAATTATCATTGTAACAACCTCTCATCTTCCTTCATGTTACCCAAAAATATCTTAAAGCTAATTTACATTAATGGTTTAGGATAAAATAACAATCAAGAGAATAAATATTCATAGGACATATTGCTATAATTAAGACATAACATCTCATCAATTCCATCAAAACCAAATGAAATAATACTTAACGGCCTCTCAGGGATTTTAGTCTATACACTCAAAGTGTTTAGGGTTCATTAAGCTCTCAAATCAAAGCATATCGAGTTATTTCCATAAACTAGCTCAAGAATCATATCTCCATCACTTAACAAAAATGCACTTAATGCCCACATCAAAGGGACTTTACAAAGGTTGTAACTTGGCCTAGGAAAGGTATGAGAAAAAAGAAGATTTTTAGTTAGACAAATTGAAGGAAATCATACAAACCTATCTGCACAAGTTTTCAACTTAAATTAACTCAAAGCTCATTGGATTAAAATAACATCCCTTTTAATCACCCCTTTTATTTTTTATTTTTTATTATTTTTTCCAATTTTTCTTTTTTTAAACAAAAACAACATAAAGGAAATCTTTTGTTTTTACTTCTCGCTTAATAATAAATAAAAAATTAAAATAATGCAACT
The DNA here is from genome assembly GCA_027478405.1 of Erythroxylum cassinoides. NCBI lineage: Eukaryota > Viridiplantae > Streptophyta > Magnoliopsida > Malpighiales > Erythroxylaceae > Erythroxylum > Erythroxylum cassinoides. Next base: position 38,950,156 of record JANIPM010000007.1, read on the forward strand.
TGAATCAATTAATTTACTTGTCATGTAAATAGTCAAGATCCTATGCAAATAAGCTTGACAAAATTCCTTCAATTTAGGGGGTTCAAAATAATTAAGGATATAAACAACAAGAAAGGTAAAAATGGCTTGTAACAAGGTTATTAGGCAAGAAAATAAAGGATAAGGCTCAAATTGGTTTTTTAAGGATAAAAAGCAAGGTAGGCTTGTTTAGGTGAAAAAAAGGTCATCATAAATGCCCTTATCATCTTTATACACTAATTCATAAAAAATATAGTCTCAACATATATTCGGAAACAAGTTATAATGTAAAAAGGCTATGTTTGGTAACACATAACAAAAAGATAGGTATAAGAACAAATGTGATAAATGCTCTTAGGCTCAAAGCTCACATAGGTGTCAAAAATGCATTAAGTCATACACATTTTCAATTGACAAAACTAATGAGATACTTAAAATAATTTAATGAAAATACTAATCATGTTTATCTCTCTCATGCATTATTTCTTAAGCCAAAAATGTACCCCAACTTAAGGATTACTTATAAACAACTGTTAAAAATTTATGAGGTTATCATGAGGAATAGTCAATATATGAATCATAGTATCATGAGTCCAAGCAAAGTCACAAAGTTCATCATAATATAAACACTCAGTCCCCCACACCTAAATTATACAATGTCCCTAATGTATGCATAAGATGCTCACACGTCATACTAATAATCAACAAAATTAAAACACAAAGTGGAAGACCCCCTGAGGTGTGAGCATTAGAAAGGAGATGTACTATAGTATCGGTGGACATAGAGGTACCACCCTTATGAATTGGAGCAGAGCATCCAAATTCTTATCAATAATTTTGCATTCCAATATTTTCAATCGAAAATGATACTCATATCGAATTGGTGGGGCCAGAAAATATAAAGGTGGTGGAATGTTGCATTGAAGATGAACCTATCTAGGGATGATCACATGATATAAAATGAAATGTTCTCCTTTATTGCTCGAGTATACCTACCTTGCTTGAACAAGTCCTATATAAAGGTTCCATCTTATAGGTAATATACATATTAGTGTCAGTCATATCAAATAAATTCATGTTAGTGGTTAGATGTGTGATAAAGGAACCAAGACATAAATTCTTGTTAGAAGAAAGAATAGTGTCAAATTGCATTGTCAACCAAGAACCTAAATTGACTCATACTTTGTTCACCATACACTAAATAAATAACAACTTAGCTTTAATGCAGGTACACATTCTAGCCTTTCATCCTAAATGATTGAAGACTAAGAAACGTTGCATATAGATCCACTCTATATCATTAAGATAACTACCCTTAGATTTACTTGGATGATAAACAAATGGTCGGACGACATTAATTTCCATGCTTGAAAAGAATTAAACTTACCATAGTCCATGATAGATTCTTAATATTGATTCAAATTAGCGTATTCTTCATCCCTTAACCTTAAGACCTAATTAAAATTAGTGATGCTCAGTTTGAATTCTACACCCATTAATTTGTACTATATCGCATTAGGACTACGCAAAGTAAAATTATCTGGTTTATCAAATTTAAAGATAGTATAGAACTCCCTAGTTAATTCAATAAAGACTGCACAAAAAAACAATGCAAGATATTTCCAACTCATGTTAATAAGCAAATCATCAATTTTTCTTTAATTTGTAAATCCTCTAAGGAGGAGTAATGTACATACTTACCTATATTAATATGTTGGTATTTAACAGCAATGTAACATTGTTTGCATTTTGTAGTGTTAAAAGTGAGATAACCACACAAGCCCAACTCAATTGGTGGCAAAAGAGAGGTGCTTTTGCTATCCTAACACAGTTCCTTTTGGTACTAATTTCAGGGCTTATAGTAGACTGATGGAGTGCGGTTGCATTCACCAGCTACTTTTTTTTTACTATAGTCCTAGTAGTAGCTTTAGAACGTCCCATAATAATGACAATATAAAAATAAAAATATTCCAAATAATAATAAAAAATATAATAATGATTAAAATTAAAATGAAAGGAAAGTTACTAAAAGTAATTGTCAAAAATGAAATAAAATAAATAAGTAAAATAGAACTTTAAAATAATGCTAAAACATATTGGTGTTGTGTGGCTACAATTGGGCAAGTCTCCTACTAGCTATCATTGGTGGGGTTGAGCAAACATTTGGTTGGTGTTATCTACATAGTGAAATGTTGCAGGAGTGGAGTGCAGTGTGTTGGTGTTATTAGCCAGAGCTTAGCGTTTCGAGGAGACACATAGATTGCATTATACTGTATGCTTTATAATTTACATTAACCATGTCTCCAAAAATTATAATAATAAAATTTTAAAATAACAAAAATTTATTTATTTGTTGTGTGGCTACAATTGGGCAAGTCTCCTACTAGCTATCATTTGTGGGCTTGAGCAAACATTTGGCTGGTGTTATCTACATAGTGAAATGTTGCAGGAGTGGAGTGTAGTGTGTTGGTGTTATTAGCCAGAGCTTAGCGTTTCGAGGGGACACATAGATTGCATTGTACTGTATGCTTTATAATTTACATTAACCATGTCTCCAAAAATTATAATTATAAAAATTTAAAATAACAACAATTTATTTATTTTTATTAACTTTAATTTTCAAATTTTTCACACATAAATAATAACCACAATTAATATGAAAAATATCATTTAATCATCATACAAATATAAAATTAAAAACAACAGGAAGTATTTAAAATATTACAATCTCATTATATAATAAATAATAATTACATCAAATAAAAAAAACAATAAATATCTTTAACTCTCTAACTATTACAATTTTCAGCAAAAGTTTGTGATGAGGAAATAACAAACTAAAAATGAAACCTAAAATAAAAACATTTACAATTACGTTGCATATATAAAATTTAACATATGCATCAAATAAAAGTAAGAATTAAAAGAAGAGGAGAAATTATGACCTAAAACTTCATTCAATCGTCTAGGGAGTACCGCTATAACTACATTAATCTCAATTCTCATTTTGTACAAAATCCTCATATTGAGGGGAGCCTTATCATCACTATCATTCAAATTCATTGCAGCAAGTGACATTTCAATGCTTTCTCATTCAAGATTATCTTCCAAGTCACTCCCATCTGTCGAACCTGGTTCCTTAAAAACCTAATCAGCTCAAAGATCGATATTATCAATGCAAATTAGATCTACTGAACTACTTGTTTTATTAAAAGTCTAAGTATGCAATAAAATTAAATTATTAAAATATTATAAGGAATTATATCTAACTTAATAATGATAAGAACATACCTTTTTCGAAGCTTTAAATTATAGCAAATGAATACTAAGTCATTCAATCTTTTGTTCTCGAATCTATTCCTTTTCTTAAAATGGATTAATTCAAATGTGCTTCATTTCTTTCACAGCCCATTGCACTGACAAATTGACTTAGAATTCGAATTGCAAACCTTTGTAATTCTAGAACATAACTTTGAAATTGGTCCCACTAAGAAAATGTAAGTCATAAGATAAGAAAAATAGCATTATAAACAAAATAAAGTGATAATTAATTTTCAAAAATTAACAAAAGTGAAAAAATATATACCTGGATCAAGTTTTGTTCTTTGTTGAATAAAAATTGGCATCCAAAATTCCTATAAGACTTCTTATAAATCTCCATTTATGAGCTAAGAAGATCTTACATCATTTCCTAGGCAATTATAATAGTTAATAGCATTCCCATATTAACTTCAACCTTCTTTATAAAACCTGGTTCGAAATAGACACTAGGATTCAAAAATGCCCCAGCTATAAGCAACGGACAGTAAAGTTACCTTTCTCATCTCTCATTGATGACTGCAAGATAAGGTGTGTATAAAGAAGGCTTGTTTTTCAAATTGGCCTTGATTGTTTCCTTCTCCTTCTCCATGGCATCATAAAAATAACTCATTGTTGCCTTTTCATCACTATTAGTCAAACGAAGCACCCTCACCAAAGGCTCACAAACTCAAATGACAAATTGGCATGAGGAACAAAAGTTAGTATCTTTAAGTATAATTATGGAAATCTCCAATCCAGCATTAGACCTAGCATGTTGAGATGCAACCTACTTATCACTTTTAAAGATCTGTCTCAACTCTTTTTTATCATAACAAAACATTGAAGTGATAAGAAATTTGTTGCAGTAGGATGACTCAAATTCCCAACATTGATAAAATCCCTTCTCATTAAATTCAAGACCTATACATAATTATAGATAAACTTGGTCATCTTTTTTGTTTTCTGCACAGGTTCATCAATAATAGGAAAATACCTAGCATCCCTTATACTTTTCATCATTAAGTCTACGCAATGCGTAGCACAAGAATTCAAAAAAAAAAGAATTATACTTTCTTTGTAATCTCCTTTCCGTCGCATTATAAACAGAATCATTGTTAGTCATGATCTGGACAATATTTTTTGGCCCTACTTCATTCACAAATTCATTGAATATTTCAAATAAAGTATAACAAGGCTAGATGCATAATTAAACTTAAAAAATTGAGCCCTTTGCATAATAAACGAAAATATTAATAATAGGCTCATGTCTTCTATTTTCCAAAAATCACACATGATTGAACACTTATAAATAATTCAATCCATTATTCTTTCTTCTAAATAAATTTTAATTTCATAAATTGAGCTATCCAAAAGTTTACCTCTCTAGTTATCAATAGAAGGAGTTTTGTATCCCAGACTGTAAGAGGCTATAACATCCACCATGGGCTAATAATAATATGACTAGGAAGCATTGAATGTTATCCCTAAATCATACCACTATATAGCCGTTGTCATATCTACATTGTGAGCCACTTCTCTTTATTACATAGCACTATGAATTGAAGGCTGAGCTACATAAGTTGTTGGTAGTGGAAAAAGTTTTGACACATGACTTTTTCCTTTCCTAACATCAAGTTTAGAATCAACATTCACTTCTTACTGAGAAGGAACACTACCACCATCAACATTTCCACTATCATCATGAACACCAATGTTGAGCAAGTTTTACTTAATATAAAACTCTCAATATCCACATGTATGCGGATCGTAAACTTGTAGTAATTGAGGTGTCGATCCTATGGGAATTAGCTAAAACTAATTGAACCTACCTTTGTCTAAGGTTTTAAAATGTGATTTAAATGAAAAAAAAATAACAAAAGTTAAAGAAATCAAACAAAATTGAACACTTAACCATTTAAAAATGAGATTCTATAATAAAACAAGAATGATCAAATATGAAAGTCTAAGATTCATTATGTAATTATTTTGTTCCTTTAACCACTTTTGATTCAATTTAGTGTCAATCCTAGATTTCTGAAGGGCTTGATTATTCTCTCTCAAGACGTAATCAATTAAACCCAATTTATTATCCCTAATTGATTATGAAATTCCATGTTTGCAACCTCTCAATTCACAAAAATAGTCTAACATTTTCAAATATTTCTTAAACAATCTATCGGATAATTTGGTTCTCAGACAAGATCTCTCCTCTTATGATTATCAATTTGATATTTGCATGACTTATTAGTTGACTATCATTACTAAACTAGTTAGATCTCTTTCAACTCACTCCTTGGATTTGTTGTCGAAGTATAAGCAAACACAAATATCACAATACCTAAAACATTATATTGAAATAAAAAGTGTTCAAGTCACAAAATACGTCAAAAACAAATCCTAATATGAAATTAAAACATCATCAACGTTTATAACATCTTCCAATTTAGTTTACACATCAATTTTAATGAAAATAACAAAAGGAAAGAAGGAAAAACTCAATTTGGAACAAAATCTACAAGTTTGGAAAATGCTAGACAGTTGATGCTCCTCTTGATTTTCCTTGGATTAATTTTAATTTAGTAAGATGGTGGTTGCTCTTTTTTAGTGTATTATGTTTTTAAATTTTGAGGCTTATATTGGTTTACCCATTTAATTTGGTTCCAAAAATGGCCCCAAAATGTTAAATTTTAAAAAGATTCATGTGCTGGAAAGGCTAAAATTTGTTAGAGTTGCAATCTGTGCTCTCTATCATGATCGTGACAAGCAATTCACAATTGTGACCAACTTCCATACTTTCAATTCTTCTGTTTTCTTCAATATCCTATTTCCATATACTTAAACATGTATCACAAACCTCTTGAAACATAAATTTAAGATCCAAATCATGTCAAAACCACACAAACATTTAGAATATAAACAAACACTAATAATAATATAGTTCTAAGTCTATATACATGATAATCATTTAAGAAATACTCAAAAGCACACTTAAAAATCTATCAACACATGGTATAATTTACACCTATCAACATCCCCACACTTAAACTTTTGCTTTTCCTCAAACCAAAAAAAACACAAACTAAAACTAAAACTAAAATTAAAACTAGCCAAACAATAACACATACATTCATGAATATGCAATAATGATATAATGGCATCTAAACCTCAAACAATATTCAATCAAGTTGTTCCAACATATTAACTTATGCAATCCACGAATAAGCACTTTGGATTGAATATAAATACTAATCATGTGAGATCCCACATCAATTAGCGAGGAAAACGAAGTATGCCTTATAAGGGTACGGATACCTCTCTATTATAGACACTTTTTTCATGCCCTAACACATCGGATCCCATCATAACTCTAAAGTTAAATGTGCTAGGGCAAGAGTAATACCAAGATGGGTGACCTCCTGGAAAGTTCTCGAGAAAAGCAAAACCATGAGGGCTTGGCTAGGTTAAGGCCCAAAGCGGACAATATCTGTGAGCGGGTGATCTGGGCTGTTATAGGTGGTATTAGAGCTAGTACCCGAACCGTTGTACCAATTAGGCTGGGCCCTAAAGAGAGTTAGGCCTGAAAGGGGATGGAGAGTGTGAGATCCCATATCGATTGGATAGGAGAACGGAGTACGCCTTATAAGGGTATGGATACCTCTCCATTACAGATGCATTTTCCATGCCTTAACGCACCGAATCCTATCAAAACTCCAAAGTTAAATGTGCTAAGGAAAGAGTAGTATCAGGATAGATAACCTGTTGAGAAGTTCTTAGGAAAAGCAAAACCGTGAAGGCTTGGTTGGGCCAAGGCCTAAAGCAAACAATATCTGTAAGCGGGTGATCTGGGCTATTACAAAGCAAGACCTTAACATTATATTCATTCATATTAAGCACTTGTATACACATATTGATAACTAGTAGTCAATCAAAATTGGAATTATCACTAAGTAGTTTTTCATGAAAATTCTTTCTATTTTCAAAGATCTGTACGGCTTATTTAAACACCATTTTTTAAATTTTCTTTAACATTGACCTATTCTTTTGATGCGAAGGAAAACATTTTTGTTGAATTTCCCCCTAGTTACTAAATTAGGTCATGCTTTATTAATTAGCTTTGTTGGAATGTCATTCTAGTGTTTTGACATGAAGGTAAAAATTTATGATGAATGTCTCCCAATTACTCAACTATATCACATTCTCAACTATCTACTAGTTCTATTCATAACCTGAAGGCCAGCATAATAGTTAAAGATACACATTTTTTCATATTTCATATAGCCTACCTCATTTCTTTTAGCTAATCATCTTCACTAATGATTCTACTTATTCAGTTGACTTATAATCATAAATATATGTGACAAATTTCATAAGGTGAACCAACTGACGTCATATCCTAATTAACACGCATATTTAATCAAAGATACCTAGAACACAAATTCCACACAATTCACACTTATGATCACATAATATCAGCCTAATAAAAAATTAATAATATGGCATGTAAAATTCACACTCATGATGATAATAATAATGTAAACCTCCCCACACTTGGATATCACATTGTCCTTAGTGTGAGAGTAACCACTAATAACATATAAAGGAAATTTAAAATGACAAGTGAGAAAAAGAAAAAAGGTTAGAACATGAAACTTGTCAGGGTGATTGAGGTGGTGTAGGTTTCATTATCAGAGATCAAAGTGAATACGTTCCCCTAGCTTTCCTTTTCATCGTCTTCTATTCCTTTAATTGACTCCTAAGCTTGCTTCCTTAACTTATAATCACTCCAAAAGAAGAGAAAATTTGCAATCCAAACCATTATAAGAACATGAAAAATTAAAAGCTAATTACTAGAATTGAAAACAAACCTAACTACACAATAGTTACAATCTAATTACCAAACATGCTAAGTTATGGTCATTAACTTAACCTTGTATCCTTCAAATCATAGTCAGGATTAATTATAAGTGACTTGGTCCTACCTATTTTGGTCAATATCATATTAGTAGCTTGTAAATAAGCTACATGTTGTGAGATAATCAAAAGAACATAATTAATCAAATCAAGAAAACCAAGTAACTTTAATAATGCCCTTTTAAGTAACAAAATGTCAATAAAATAGGGAATAATATACTCACTAAATCATGTCTCAATTTATCAGTTTGACTTGTATCAAGGTGAACTGTTCTCTTTCTTCCTCAATCACCTTCATCTCCACTTCATGAATAGAGACGTCTGTATCTTCTTCAACCTTTATATCCGTTATCATCTGTTCGTCATTCTCTTCTTCATTAGCTTCTCGAATAGAGACTTCCTTACATTCTTCAAACCTAATCTCTATTGTCATCTGTTCTTCATGCTCTTACTCCTTTAAAGATTCAACTTCATCAATTCTCATAAATAAGCTACCTTCCTTCGAATTCCTTAATACCTTATTCATGTTGAATTTCACTTGTTCATCTCCAATCTAAAGGATAAGGTTGTCTTCATAGACATCTACCAAAGCTTTTCCAATGTTCAAAAATGGTATACCAAGTACTAGCAAACAATTTTAATCCTCTTCAAAGTCTAACACAACGAAATCCACAGGAATTAAAACTTGTCCACTTTTATAGCATATCCTCCACCAAACTTAACGATTTCTTTATCGATTAGTCCACCAAATAAATACTTATAGATTTTGGCTTCACATTTTTTAGCCCCAGTTTCTTAAAAATTGACAAAGGCATAAGGTTTATACTTATGCCTAAGCCACATAAATAGTTTGAAACTTTAAGGAACTTTGGGTACTTGGGCCTATGAATCAACACTTCCATAAAAGATAAGTAAATTTGTCATTTCTTTAGCTTTTCAATAAACTTTGTGAATGGTACATCCAATTCATTCTTGTAAATTCTTTGTGAGAATGGTATTTTTGATGAGTAAGGTGGAGGAAGAGTATATGAAGGGTCGTCATTCTTTTGTTCATCCTGTTTCTTCCTATTAGTCTTCTACAAGGTGGCCAGCTTGTCTTTCTATTGGCTCTTCTAACTCTTTCCCACTCCTAAGTGTGATAACCTTACATTGTTTTCTTAGATTTACTTCCATATTGCTCAAAAAGTTTTCCATACTTCTCTTACAAAATTCATTAGAAAGTTGACCCATTTGAACATCTAGGTTGTGAATAGAAGAGGCATGATCTTCCATTATTTACTCAAACTTCCCTTCCTGCCTCTTTTAGGCCTCATCCATGTTTATATGCCTGTCTATGATCTTATCCAATTTAGAATCCCATGAACTAGACTCATCTTGTTGAAATCATTGTAGTTCTTAATTTTCCATTTGAGTCTTTACTTATTAGACCAAAAGAAATCTGGGTGGTTACCTCGGATTGTAAGTGTTCAAATGAGGATGATTATTTCCCCGAAAATTTTTTTACTTCATTGAATCTCAGTTGCTCCACATTGATGTTTTCCATTAGGAAACAATCAGATGTGATATGGCTCTCTCATCCACGTACTTCACTTCCTTGCTAAATTACCTTGAATGAAGAAAACAAGGCAATTATTAAGTCATTCAATTCCATGGTGAGGTTTTCAATTTTAACCTATAATGTTGTCACTTAATCTACCATAATAATTCCTTCTAGATCTGGGAAGGTTGTGTTTGATTGGCAATTGATATGAGATAAATTGAATTATGATTATGGAAATTATTAATTGTTGTCATTGCGAAATTGGGAGAAAATGTGAATAAGCATTGGACTGATAGACCCTAATAATTGGGCATGTGGCAGACGATTAGCCAAGCGTGCCCTTATATATATATAAGCTTAAATGTTTGATTGTGGCCATCCACGAAAATCACTTTGCTTCCAAAGGAAAGGGAGATTGCCGTGGGTGAGCACAGCTGAGATTCGGAGGATTTTTAAAGGATTAAAGCTAAAATCAAGTAAGCTTCTTCTTCTTTATGATTTGAATCGTGTAAGTTGATCATTGATTGAGTAACAAAATCGTTATGAGGATTTGAAAGTTTCGGAAGTTAGGTTTTGAGAAAAACGTTGATTTTGATTTGGGTTTTTAGTGAATAACGGTTATTTGATGGATTTAAGGTTAGAAATGAGTTGAGTGTAGTATATGTAGTTGATTGGGAGTGATCTGGAGTGTTTTGGACGGATTTAAACCAGAAGATCTGAGAAATTTCTGGGTTTCGGACGATTTTCTGGGTTCGCACGTCGCGACGTGTGATGAACACGCCGCGGCGAGCCAACCCAGCGTGCACGTCGCGACGATAAGGAAATAATTTAATTGGTGCGCCGCGACGAGCGAGATAAGTCCGCACGTCGCGACGAGCAGCAGCGCACGTCGCGACGAGCGGAGGATTTTACGCCGCGGTGAGAGGTGTGGATTCGTCGCGGCGAGGACATGTGAACCCGAAGAGAAATGGTTTATTTTAATAGGAAATTTTGAGGATTAATTTTCTTATGAGTTTGGTTATTGGATCAATTGATTTTTGAGACTAAGAATTGCAATATGGGAGAATAAAATTAAGTGATTTTAAGGTGATTGTTACAAGTAATGAGTTTGAGGTTTAATTTCAATTGAAATGGTTCCTTGATGATTAATTGGATTTTAGAGACTGATTAATTGGAATTTAGATTATCGGAATCTAGTGGCAGTGAACAGTGAATATGATTTCAATTGAAATGTGACTTTAGAGTATGAAAATTTGTGAATTGAATTATGATATTTGGAATTATTATGAATTAGAGTGAAAGAGGATTGAGTTGGGAATATTTTGGGAATGTCATAACATGTATAGTATTTATCGTATTTGTCATTGAAAATTGAAATTGGTATATTGGATAATGTGATTATTTGATTGTCATAGAGGCACCGCTGGAGCAATTCCACGGATATGCCGGGACTTCCAGGCTTTAGCTCGGAGGTGCAGGTGAGTAACCTAGTTGGTTCCTCAGCCTTTATGTGTTTAATAATTATATGCACTGATTGCCATGAGGAAGCAAGGATGGATATGTGATTGATTTGATTTGATTGA
>JANIPM010000007.1:39109357-39121085 GCA_027478405.1 Erythroxylum cassinoides
TCAGATGACTCTACATATCTGAATGCTTCGGATTTTACTGATGATTTTGTGGATCAGGACATTGTTGGTGGCAATAGCAATGGAAATTAAAATAATATTCTTATGCTTGTTGTGTTACTCAGTTTCAAGTAAAGTATTGTAACATTTTTTTTAGTTAAAATAACATATTTTTCTTTTATAACAACATTATCATTTTTGTTATACACATTTTAAAGAGAGATTAACATTTAAAATCGGCTTGCAAACTTGAATATGTATTTCCACATGTCATTTAAAATATGTATTTCGAAGTTTGATTAGACTTAAATTATACTGCTGGAATAGACCAGGCGAACCTGATAACAGCTCTAAAAAGTAAAAACAGTTTGTTATAGGCTATCGGAAGAGTTACAAACGAAACAACCGAAGGAGGGGCAATGAATAGATAAAACGGGAGTTAGGATCAGCTACGGGGATTTGAAACCGTAGCCGTAGCGAAGAGTGTATGCCGCATGTTCTATTCTAACCATAGCATTTGGAAATCTGATTTTGGAAGTATTAGGTTGGTAAACATAGAAAACCACGTTCCACGTGAGACCCCGACGACAAGGACAAGCCACAAGAAAACGATAATTAATTAGAGGGAAAAGAAAACCATGTCGTTTCACTTTCCAATATAAACGAAAACCATGTCTTTTCATAACTCCAACACGCTACCAAAAGAAAAAAGGGTCTAACTTGATGATGATGTTATACACAGACACTGCAACTGGATCCCCCTGATCTAAGATCACTAAATAACGCCGAGCCTAACTCTGATACATATCTTATTCACGTAAAGAAAGAAAAAGGTAAGAAAAGCTTATTGAGCCAGTCTACCTGCTGTTCCAAGTCTTCTGAATCAAATAAGAGAGCCTTATTCAGCCTCTCAGAAGTCTGTTGCATTCTTAAACTAGGTAGACTTTCCTTCAGGTGCATTTCACAGCCATTATACATCAAATACAGAATAAGATGAGTGTCCAAAATCGATAACAAAGGTTCGGATTTCCATGGGGGCTAACTCAACCACGAGTTTAACCGGATCCACAGGTCCACCCCTCTGCGATGGTGGCGGCGCGGCGCTGCTTCTTTCGATGAGCCTTCTGTCTGCCAGACAAGTCTTTTCTTCTCCATTTCTGTTCTTTCTTGGTTGGCAGATAAGCTCATTTCTGTCACTTTTCCGATCTTAATTGCAAGAAAAAGAAAAGTAGAAAGAAATAACCGAGGTAAGCAGAATTTTACAAGAGGAAAGCTAAACGCTTATAGAGAATGATTCCTGAGTTGTCATTAAACCATTACGTTTACCTTCTTCCCAGGGAACAACTTTCTAAGTTCCACGCTTGTTATCGCAGAAAGATCCTTATCCTCTCCAATCTTAGCATAATTCCATGAACCCCAAAAGGTAAAATAACAATTAGGATTTAGTAAACATGATTGGAAAATAGAACAATTAACAACTGAATGCGTGCAACAAATTTGAAAAAAGTAGTTAAAGAATCAGAATGCTTAAATTCATACAACTAGGTGACAGAGATATGTCTACATACAGAGAAACAGAGCTTTAATGAATGGACTGCAGGTGTCTTCTGTATGTGAGGCTTGTCTGTTTGTTAATCAGTATTACTAATTGGTTATAGTAATAAAAGCAAAATGTTCCAATGAAAATACTATGAGAAAAATCATTAATGTTTGTATTCATTTCTAAGTTGCAGACACCAATATGACACTAGTACCACTTCCATGGCCAGGGTAAGAGAGGAACTTCAACCTCGTATAGATGTGCTAAACGAAGAAGGACCTTTCCATCATCAAGTTCCTGCATATTCAGGGGAGAAAGTATTCATACTTTGGAAGAAGGAAACAGCTTCAAAAGACAAGGTGCTGTGCCATCTGAAATTGTTACAATCTTATATCTATCCCACCGAAAAGCACAAGAGAGAAGAGCAGACTGATGACTTTCAACATACAAAGTTCCAAGTACCTGGTAAGTTATAACTGCAACATTATCTGGTAAGACATATGAGAATTCGATGCCTGAGAAATTAGTTATATGAGAGTTCATCCAGTCATCTCCATTCTGCAAAAGGAATCCATTCAGATTATCAAGAAGTATATCATCCTCATTCTGTTAATTCTACAATCTTACCACTTCAGAAAAAGCTAGTAGCAAGGGTGAATATATCTCCTGGCCAAATGAGCGGCGCCATTTGGCTCCTTCTCCTAGAGGGTCAATTCTGAAGTAATATTTTCCTTGGATCTGCAACCAAAACATCCAAGTTAAAGGTAGGAAATCCAGGCTTTTGTGCTTGTATTTCGAGACTTCAAAATGACCACAAGTATTGTTTGTACATATGAGAATCAAAGAAATTATAACTCAAATCATGCCAGGAAGATTATGAGCTATACAAGGTTAACAGTAGACAAGGAATGTAATTTAACTAAAACAAGTGATGCTCTCAGATGTAATGCTATAAACAATTAATATATTATGCCAATTCTGGTTTTCAAGAGGGAATATGGTTACCGTCAGTCCCGTGCAATTATCAAGAACACAAACTGTTTCATTTAGAGCCTCTCCTACACCCCTGGAATCGTCAAGTAGCAGTCTCCTGCATGCAAAAGGAGTCCATGAATGCACATTGGCTTACAAGGATACTTAACACAGCCATAAAGGCATAAAACTGTGGCAATGTTTCAACAGCAGCTTTTTTTCAACTTCATCATCAACCCATCCACAATATATGTGTTTTTTTTCAGCAATGTCATCAACCATACACAAACAAGGAAATTTTAACCGTTGTCATCCCAATTCCTTAGATACTGGGCTAAATACAATGGTCATGGCAGAATGATAATCAGAAGAGAGGCAACACACCTATGAAGCATCAGCTCTAATTGTCCATCTACTATGCTAGATCCTCCAAGAGGTCGGTCCACTAGAATGGAGAATTCTTTCTGATTATCTTGAACATAGATTCCAAGATTTATCTGAAAAAATTAAAAAAAAAACCAATTTAACTCGAGAAAAGTAATTGTTCATCTTCGCAACTATGTGATACATGGGATAACTTGTATATGAATGCAAGAAGGTTAAGAGTTCCAATTCAAAAGGACTAATAAATCACACGTAGGACAAATATCTTCGATCTCTCCGCTTAACCAGTTCATGAGACAATTCATCCTTACAACTATAAACAGAATACATATATAAAATGTATAGCATTAAAAGCAAAAGTAAGCTGTCCTCTGCCAACATAGTCACTTTCCGAGTTACATACTGGGTAATAATTTCCGGCAACAGGTTGGTTCACTTCCAAATTCCAGTCTGTTCTATAGTCACGAATCTGCAAAGTAAACAAATCTTCAGTTAGGGATGCTTCCATAGAAGAGGAATTCATGAGAAAGAAGTAAGTCCTCCGTGCTGCCTAACTTAAAGCAATCCAACTATCTTGCTTAAATTCTCTTTCCAAAAGTCACGCTTATTGACACATTCTATTACCATCAAGACACTCTGACAATTGACATATTGCTAGGCCAACAACCACAACAAGATTGACATAAAACAAAATGAGTCAGATTTAACCTACCCGCTCAATGAAATCACGTCCATTAGAATCTGTATAGAATGTCTTATTAGTCGCCATGGTAGTTGTAATTTTTGTAGTGATCTCTTTGCCAATTCCATCATCAATGGGTATTGGGCCAATCTGAAATAGCACAGTATTAGCACACCCAAAAGAAAGGAAGAGAATTATGAAGAGAATTATGAAGAGAACAGATTCCAGAAACACAATAAACACTTAAAGAAACATAAAGAAATGAGCCAAAAATTTAAGAAGCCATCAGTTAAGCTTACAATAAACTCAACTTCAACATGCTCTTTGCCCTTGTATAATCTGTTAATCTGCATATATTTTAAAGCAACAACAAAGTTTTTATGTGGTCGTGAAGCATAATAAGCGATCATGATGGGAAAATATTATCTAAATTGATAGCAAACATGTGATAGGAAAGGCACCTGATAAATCCATGGATTCATCCGCTGATGTACCTCATCTACTATTGATCCACGTATAACTGTCACAGGAACCTGATTAACATGTTTCAGAACTAGTGAGCAATATAATATTTTACATTTTCTGGAACATACTTTGTAAAATCATTGCAAACCTGATGTTCAGGCTTTATGGAAAATGAACCATTTGGACGGAAGATGTATGCCCCATCATTCTAGAAATTAAAATGCCAGAAACAAGATGAGATCATTTTGTATGGGCATAAAAGAAGTTGAATCCAGGTCACTTCATTTCAAACCGAAAGGATGAATAATAGGCGAGGAATGTCAGCATCATACTTGTGGATCTTTTTGGTTTCCAGTTCCATTATGTGCAGCATAAAAAATGAACGACTGATCAACTGATTCCCTGACCTTCATAAATTAAAAACCGAGGAATTAGCGACAGAAGCACTTCTATATTGCTACCTGAATAACTAAGAGCAACCTGAATAACTAAGTGTATAGTACAAACGCATTAAGGTGTTGTGAACAATCTTGAGTAGTCAGGAATAGAAAAAATAAAAATTAAATCATTTGTTGGTTAACATACTGCACTTTTTCTATTAGCATAGCTAATAGGATTGTCTTGAGCTGTGGAAAAAGTAAGCTTCAAGTTTCCATGACCAACTTGAATAATAGATTTCTGGTTTGCTTGAATGGTGTCTGCGGATGATTTAGTGCACCGAGAACCTATAATAGACATGACGAGATCAAAAATGACAAATCAATATCCACAACTATGAGAAATAGGCTGTAGTTTGTTCCACTAGGAAAGATTGATTTGTAAAACATGCCAAACCTTGTGTCTTTGTCCTTGAGATGCTGTAAGTATTGAAGCCAAAGGGTGGAACGGATACTTCAAATGCTAGCCAATACTTAGGTGTTTCTGGTGGAGTTATACCTAAATAGGCCAGAACATGATAGTTTCTCAAGTCTACATGAGCTTCTGTTAACGGAAGAAGCTGTGATTCAACCTCTATTCCCTTCGAATCACGCACCACAATGTCTTCATTCATGACCTAAAAAATGCAGATATCAAAGTTGGTACCTGGTACTTATCAGTATAAGTTTGATATACTACTCAGGAAGGTGCTCTTGTTATGCAAAACTGGAACAAGCATACTACTCTAGAAACAACTTTCTGCACAGAGTCAGACAAGCAATTGAAAGAGAGAGGGAGAGACTAAGATTCAATTGGTAATATGCAAAATTGTATGTGAATTCGTAGGTCAGTAAGGGTGATAAGAATGTTGATTATAGTTATGGATAATGATGAAGACATAGAAGAAACAAAAAAAGGGAATTTAAAAATCCAGGAACTGTACTTTGGGAAATGATTAGCTGCCAAACAAATATGTTAAGAAAGTTATCGAGTATATTGCTTGTTATGGTTGTTGAACTATTAAGCAAAGACTTAATATATTACTAGAAGTAAATGCAGAGATACTCACAGGAACTCGAATCACATCCTCTCTCTTCCATCCAAGAGAATTATAGACCACAAGAATCTAGAAGTATATATATCTCATTTTAGATTAAAATTATCCAGCAGAGAAATATGTAGAAATATCACCTGGTGGTGGTATCATATAACATCCTTACCAAGTTTTCCCCACTAGATAGATTGATTTCTGACCCAGGACAGTAGCTTATATTCAGAAGTGGGCACTGAGAAAATGCCAAAGAGAACCAAGTCAAAATTCAGTTTAGAGTAAATTTCATTTGAAGACAAAAAGAAAATAAAGAATAAGTAACTTACTAGTCAACTGATATCTAAGATGGAAAAAATGTTCTAATAAAGCTAACCAAGTCTTATATTAATTTCAATGTGTATCCTAAAGTTTGTAATCCAGAAATTGACCCACTTGAATTATTATGATAACCATCACTTAAAAGAATGCAATAACACAGAAGACCATGGTATCTATTAAGTGCCATGAACTATGGGGAGCACAAAAATAGGAAAAATAAAATAAAATAATCTTTTAGTATTAACAATACACAAAAAATGGTTATCAGAGCTAAAGGGTACTGATCTTTGCCTGCTGAAATTTTGTAGCTGTATTCTGACATCCAATTTCTGATATTGACTCAACCAGGGAAGAAAGTGCAGATGCAACAACCTTTTCAGCCTGTAGAAAAGAGTTTTTACATAACATTTTGCAAAACTAGAATAACTTACTATTAACTAGGTTTTAAGCCATCTATTTAATAGCAGTGATATACAAACTAATTAAACTTCCCAAATTGGATACTTTACCTATTGCAATATAGAACTAATTCCTATGTAGGATAGAAACATAAAGGGTATTAGATCTGTTATTACATTTAAATAGATAAGAAAAATGATAGTCAAAAAGCTCTGATCAAGTCATGTCTCACCTCTGTGTAACCTGTTGACAATCGCTTGGCATAATCATTAGCCACATGTTGTTTTTCTGTACCAGTCACTGCATCATGATGCTGTGCAATCGCCAAAGCATCAGCCAATGAGTCTGTGTTTGGCCCCATGTTATTCCTTCCTTTGAAAATCTCTAATTGCCTTGCAGCCTGACAAAAATCAGTAGCACATTGATTGAACTAGAAGGAAATAAAGTATACGCTTTGGAAAGGAAAAATATGATTGTTTATTGAATGCAAATAAACTGATATAGAGAGTACTGGAAATCTCACAGACAACCACACCAGTAACAAAAGACAATTCGAGCTGCCTAAACTATAAGAATATATTTAAAAATAGAAAGATTGCACACCCTAATGACAATTTCTATAGACCTATTTATAGACTTGACTCCTAGAGACCTAATTGTAGATAATAATAAATCCTAATTGTAGATAACAACAAGTAGCCTACTTCTACTGAAAATCGGAAACTAACAAGTAACCCACTTCTACTGAAAATCTGAAACTACCAACTCTTCCTATTTTTCCTCTAATAACTGCCAACTAATTACATTATTTGCTCTTGATTTAGTCTTCTTGAGAAAGCATGTCTTTAGTGGTCTATCACACATGAATAGACAATAAATCAATATTGGACTGCATAAGCCTTCAAATAACTAAAATAATGACATGGAAGCTACCATGTAATAGCCACTCATCATTCTGACATAACGTTTTATTGCTGATCTGCTTGTAAAGTACCCAGTCCAGTAAGCATTTGCACGATCTGCATAACTGGATAGTCACAAGTTTCAGATGTTAAATATGCTCAATGATAAGGTAACAACCCACTAACAGATTGTAATAGCCTTTAGGCAATAAACTCACGGGAAGAAATCATCAGTCTTTATCGGCCACAACTCTTTTGCAGCATGCTTTGCATCTGTATATATGGATGGCGTAGAATAGAGTGCATTTACACGTCCATCCTGGAAACATTCATAACTTCTTATCATAATGACTTGAGCTGATTTCATAACAAGATGCAAATTAATATTGCCAGTTCCAAAATATTACATTTTGATTTTGTTACCCAAAGTGAAAAGCAAGTTGGCATTATATCTTGGAATGAACCCATTTCTCTCCAGCTTGATTGACTTTAAAGTCTGATTTTTTTTTTTTTTTACGATAGCTATGGATCTAAAAGTCTCAAAAATGGACTTTTGACCATTTCTATAGGCTCAAACAAGTAAATATTAGGTGTCTTAGAACAACAACCACAAGTTTGTGTCACTGGTATCTTATTTCTGCTTAAGTACACTAATGATACAATTAATTGTTACATCATATCTTTGCATATCGCTCGGATACTAATTTCCTTGATTAGGGAACTCTCTGTTTTTCATCATTTTATTCAGCAGCATGGCATTGGTGGTCTTAAAGAATAAATTGATAGTATACAATATAGAACAAAATCAGACGCATTTGCGTAACAGTTACCATATTCACATAGTGAATAAACTTGTCCATCTGCCGGAACCATGTATGCGCATATTGATACTTGAAATCTGTCCCCATAGTCCACATTATATGATTTGTACGAGTTATATTGGCCTGCGAATGAAGTAACTGTCATTAAGTGGAAGGACCATTTGAAAAGGATGCAAAATTTTCTTTTCACACTAATAATATCAGCAACTCAGTGCAACTGTAGGTCCCAGTCTAGCCCAAGTGATGAGTAGCTTCACCCCTAAGAAACTTTTAAGTTGATATAACCAAGGTCAGCAAGTAATATCACCAGAATAAATGCATCTTTATTAAAATCCCTTAAATCTTAAAAAAATCCAGTCACATATTTTGCACCACAATATCTTGAGGCAAGTTCAGTAAACAAGAATGAGAGTCGTTTAGCATGGACATGAGAAGGGAGAAACAAATTAAAAGCTAATGGGGATCCTCAAAATTGGTGATACTCTTGGACAATTTGAGAGTAAAATTATTCCACATCTTGACAGATTAGCTATTACCTGTGCTACTGCAGCAGCAACAAAGTCATTGACTCTTTCTTGAACATTATAATCAAACAAGTCCACATCATCCTTAAAGGAAGAGAGATCCAAATTAATAACATAAAACACTGAATATTAGTGAGCTCATAAGAAAAGAAACCTTTTCCTCATGACTTACTTGGACAACGGGGGAGTTATCATTGACTTCAAAGTAGAAACCACCAGGAGGAGGCTCATAGTTCACTGGAAATGCACCAGCAAAAATCTAAAACAGCAAATAAATGTAGTTAGGATAAGATAATATATTTCGTGTTACCAATAGTTCCAAAATGACAGGAAAATCTACCCAAGATATTTCCTTACAAACTCCACCAAATGAACAAATGATGAAACCCATGTAAATCTCAAAGCAAAAACGCACATAAGCTAGAAGAAGCAAGGCAAATCCATTCATTTTACCTGTGATGATGATCCAAAACTCTTGGAACCCTGCCATACTACTTCAAGGTTTTTCTCAATTTTGCGTTTTGCCCTGTCCTGGTAATCTATCCGCCCAAAGAAGAAAGAATCAAATCCAACCTAGACCAATATCAATAGCAAATATGTTATCAATCACTTGAAAAACCCCCATAGGAAATTCAGATAGTTGGCGAAAATTTAGGCAAAACTATGAATACTTCAGCTCCCAGCAAGTAAGCCTGCACTGCAGAATGTCCGAAAGGATCAATTTGCCAACCAATTCTTGGGGTCACACCAAAGTCCTTTTTAATAAATCTGTGCCCAAGGGTCGTCTGGTCAATCATGTCAATATAATGGGTCACAGCTTCATCATGCATACACCAGCCTCCATTTCTGCAGCAAGCAGGGCAAAAGAAACTAAAATGAAGAGCCAAAGTCCAACCATTTTGTGCTTCAGAACATAGATGAAAAGCAATCATTAATCAGCAGTTCAACTAAACAGAAACTTAGTGACAACGATATTGCTTGTAGAGGTAATGTTTTAAACAGTTTATTTTACATGAATTCTAGTTGACCCGAGTTGACTAGTTGCTTCACCACAAGCTGCATTGCTTCACTCTGATCCCTCCACCATCGTTGGAAAAATGCCTACGTAACAAAGAATTACAATAGAAATGAATGGAACGAAATATTTGGAGATGACAATAGCTCATTACTTAACAGGTCACAGTATAGTGGCTAGTTGGCATTGAGGCAAAAATTCTTAGTGAATGGAGCTCCACAGTCCTCACCACTTGCGTCATAGGAGATTGAGTGTTAGCAGTAACTCAAAATAATTGAAGTTTTTTGGGACTTTTCCCCAGTGTTCGGTCCATTGTAATTGTGGACACCGCAATGACACTGGGATGATAGGTTCATGTTGGCATAAACGGAAGGGAATAAAATGGTCCTATGCAATTTTAATCATCAATTCTCTTGTTTTCATTTTGCAAGTGTTCTCTCTTGCAAGTTAGCGAGCAAATATGGTCTAAAAATGAATATGCATTCAACAAATCAGTATGAACATTTGAAGCTCAGTGTATTCAAGAAGCACGAACAAGAAGTCTAATTTCTATATTTCCCTACTATGGAAAGCTAACCGGCCAAAGATTAAAGTGTTTTGGTTTTCCATCCGCCTTTCCCTCCATATTCTATTTTCCCATTTTCTTAGTAGACAAGCATTAGCCGGAAAATAGAAAGGCCGAAAAGATAGTTGCCTGTTCAACGTATATAAATTTTCTATTCTTGTCAGCCAACAGCGCTGGAACCAAAGAATCCAACACATTTTGAACGCAAGCAATCTGTAATATCAAGAACGATAAGCATAGTCAATATCATTGAAAACATCTAATAAAACAATGCACCGCTAAGGTATCTGTGAGCAAATACAATTACATATATAAGAAGAAACAAGGAATTACCTGGATGGAATTGTTAGAACCAACATAATACTGATCAACAGTCTTTAACCAACCAACATCGTCATGGGTATGGGGAACCAAGTGGACATTGAGCTTATCCGGAACTATGCCCTGTGAAGTGTTGTAGACCATGTACTTGGATTGCCCGCAAGAAATCGCAATCCCAAGTAACAGAAGCACAAAGAAAAAGACCCTAATCCCCATTAGAGAATGTGAAAAAAGCAATCGACTTGGTCAGGAGCGAGAGGGAGAGTGTTATGGCTTATGAGTTTCTGATTGTATACAAAATGAAAAGGATACGTCTGAGATTCAGGGGAAGAGAGAGAGAGGTCAACTTGTATCAGAATCGAGTGAAGAGTTCCGGTGCAAGGAAGTCAGCAGCGAGTACAGCAAGTACAGACTCGAGTGAAAATGGGCTTAATTTTATCCCCAAATGACTCCAGAAGCACTCTGTCAATTCTAAGAAGTAGAACTGAGCGGGTAGGCTACTTCATGTAACTTCATTCACCTGCCAACCGTGCGTAAATATCATTTACAGAAGGACTGTGGGTCTGACTTTATTCAAGGTTGTCTTTGAAGCCACGTTAAGGTGACCCAAAAGATCCCTACTTTTTAGCTCTTGGACTGACTAGGAAGTAGGAATGGAATGGCCATTCCTTATCTCTTCCTTCCGTGACAGTATTTTTTAAGAATTTTAAAAATATGTTTTAAGAAAAACATTAGTTATATTGATAGATGGTGATCAATTTTGGGAGGAACGATCCTCTGTTCAATTTTATGATGTCTTATTGTGTCCAGTGAATTTCAGTCATTTATTTCTGTAGGATCCGCATTTATTTCTGCGGGACCTGCATTTATTTATGCAAGACCTACGCAGGATCCACATAAATAAATAACTGAGATTCATTGGACACAATAAAATACCATAAAACTAGACAGAGAATCTGGACTCCAATTTTGACTGGAGCCCTTATTGCTTCAAGCTTGGAATTGAAGAATGCTTTGTCTTGATAGTATTATACAAGTTAAATGATTTTGTTTACCAATAATCGAGATTCCTTATGATCACAATTTCAAAGACTATTAAGTTTTGATAAGGTAGTAGTGTTTGACACTTTCCTTTCTTCCATATTATCCTTTTTTTTGTTAGAAACAAAAGATGAAAAGTATATCTGAATGGTTTAAAGGCACTTTCTTATAGTTGGGATCCTCCTAAAACACCTTGTGGGCTAACAAAAAAAAAGTACATCTGTATCATTTTAACTAATCCAACCACGTTCTTCTCGCTTTGACATTTTAAGTTTGAACTTTTCAATTTTTGTTTGACTGAAATCTCGAGAAGC
>JANIPM010000007.1:39595035-39610023 GCA_027478405.1 Erythroxylum cassinoides
TCTCATTTATTCAAAATGCCATGACCGAAGTCGAGGCATAACATGCTCATAATCATATTTTCATGCTTCTTTCAAGGCATATGAAATCAAAACCATTCATTTACACATGCATAACGTATAACATATATTCACACATAGGCAAGAATTTACCTAATCACACAACAACTATAAGTACATTACCCACTTAATATCGCACGAGAATCTGACTCACTGTTGTCCTTCCTCTTGCGATGGAATCAGGTCGGCTTGGTTTCCTATAGCAAACCATGTCCCAAATCAATAACAGTGAAAATAAATATTCAAACAACTTCGCAAAACGAAACGCTAACACTAACAATCTATACTCGAATTCCATCTAATTTCCCAAATCCTAACAGGCAAATTCCGAACTTCCTTTCTTCATAAACTTGTAGCCCTTTATCTCTAGTTCACAACGAATCCAAAATCACCTCATTTGGACATCTATAGCAAAAGATATGCTCAAAATACCAAAATTCCTCTTTGTTGGAAACAGGGCGCTCGCAG
The DNA here is from genome assembly GCA_027478405.1 of Erythroxylum cassinoides. Lineage (NCBI taxonomy): Eukaryota > Viridiplantae > Streptophyta > Magnoliopsida > Malpighiales > Erythroxylaceae > Erythroxylum > Erythroxylum cassinoides. The sequence continues at coordinate 39,595,561 of JANIPM010000007.1, forward strand.
CGACGAAGACACGTTCGCCACGATGAAGACTTCATTCACCGCGGCGAACGAGCTGTGCTCGTCACGACGAATGCCACACTCGTCACGACGAATAGCCCGCGCTCGCCACGGCAAACACCACTCCTCGAACGTCGCAGCGTGCTCATTCACGCACGTCGCGCCGTGCCCTGCCTCGCACGTCGCGGCGACTGTAAATTTGTACGTCGCGACGTGCGGGTCTGGAGAACACCTCCGAACCCGATTTTTCAGCATTTTCTGACTTTGATCCTTCCCATTTGCAAAAACAACACATCAAAACCTTAGATCAAGTCCTCTACTACATTTCTAACCCATTCTAACCTTCAAATCCGTCACAAACTCAACAACCCAACGATTTCTACCCATTTTTCCGCAAACCCTAAATCTTCGATTTTAACATCATACCAAGCTATCTTAGAGTTTAATCCTACTAAAACAAGATGGAAAGAAGCTAAACTTACCGGGAAGTCTCTTCAACGCTGTCGGAAAACCTTAGAAATCAAAAGCCCTATACTCTTCTTCTCCTTCCTCTCCTATGACAACTCCCTTTTTATCTCTTCTTTCTTTTCCTTTCTTCTTTTCTAATTCTTTCTTTTAAACCTAAGGGCATGCTCAATAACCACAATACCCTTCCTAAAAAGCCTTAACCCATTCCAACTTAAGTAATCTTCCCAAAATACCCTCAAACATTTTAATCCCTTAATTCCTATTTAAACCATATTTGATCCTAACTAAATCTCAATTATCCAATACTATGCCAAATTTAATCCAAACTAAACCTTAAACACATAATTAACACAATCATGCTTAATAACATCATTTAGAAAAATTTTGGGGTCCAACATAAAGTTTCGATTTTGATTATTGTGTATTGGCTAAATTTTGGTTCTTCAAAAACAAAAGTGCTGGAAATTGTATTAATAAATTTTTGATTAAATGAACTTTGTTAACAACGTTTTGATTTTTACAAGTGCTAGAATTTTTTAGTTCATTTGCTTAAGTTTTGGTGTTTATGAAAAAACAAGTGCATATTTTGTTCTTTTGGACAAAAATTTGGTTTTATGAAAATCAAAATTTTGTTGGAAAAGAAAAGCCATTACACACTTTTTACCGACTGGGCTAGGACCTATCAGGGAAGAGTTCAAACTAGAAGATCCAAGTCTAAGAAGAAATTGTTGGGCCTGAAAGCCTTGTAATTTTATTTATGTTTCTAAGATGGACAATCAAATGTGACTTTTAAGTTCATGAGATGAGTGGATAAATGAATGCAAATAATAAGTGATATTATGTAATTTAGAAAGTTGCCAACCTTAGGCTTTTTCATACATTAATTATGTATGAAATGTATAATAAAAAATATAGGATGGGTAACTAAATGCATCTAGACATGATGGTATTCATTAAAACATAAAGCCCAAAAAGATTGAGTGCGAGAGGATGCCCATATGAGAGTCCACAGTCTCTATGTGATGGCCCCTTTGTATGCGATGAAGTGTTACTCCCTGCCGAACATAATGAATCCTAGATCTTACATAGTTTAGGTCTCCTTAAGGATAAGTCCACTCACTGGTAGTAAATGTGTCTTGGAGTTATGTAAATATAGTGCCCTGGAAAGCATGTGCAATTACTTATAACTTAATTTTTCTTTCAGTTACTTTTTGTAATGAAATTATTTATTATTAATACAATAAAAGAGTTTGGTTTTATATGTATTAGCATAACAAAACTAGTCATAAGGTACCAAGACTATTTTATAAGTAATATACATCTACATTGAGATGTATGGGTATGGGAAAGATGTATATTGTTGGAATCTTAAATATTTGATTTATAGTTGAATAATCAAGTTGGTTTCTTGATTATGGATTAGACTGTAGTCTTGCGATTTATCTCCAAACAAGTATAGGAGTTGACTTCAAGGAAATAATGATTTTCATATCATGATAGTAGTTAACTATCTATAATGACATTATTAAATGAATCTAGAATCACATATGTTTTAAAGAATAAAGTAGGCGACTACTTTAATCTTAAAACATACACTTAAGCATTCGTTTATTATGGACCATAGTCTTGACGAGTGGTAAACTCATACGTGTTTCATTATAATTTTTGATATGATTAGAATGAATTTTTACAAAGTATCAATCTAGTGTCTGCATGTTGGAATTATTAATTGAAACATATACCAAGGAATGTTCACTCAAATAATGAGTTTATAGTGATTAAACTGGCATCATTCAAGTCTTATCACTAAGATGAGATCTTATATGTTAATCACCATATTGAGTAAAACATGATATTTAAAAGGAAAAAACAACATAAGGGCAAAACGATAATGTTACCCTTTATTGTATGGATGGTTATAATATGGCTCATATTACAGTTGCAATTGGAAATCTTATTTGAAACATGTTTCTCATAATATTTATTAATGCAAAAGTTCAACTAATTTTCTTTAAAAGAATGGCATTTAGTTAATAAAATGGAATTAATTTTAATGGGATTAAATTAATTTTGGGCCTATGGGAGCTTAAATTATATAAGTCCAATTAGATTCCCCATTTGGTTTCTAGGAAGGTTATCAAGAAAAGTAAGAAATACACAAAGAGGTTTTAAGCCTATAATTGCAAGTTGGGCTTGCTTTAATTAATTGTTAGTTAAAAGCCTATATGCCCACTTACAAATGGGTTAGACTTTGGTTTAATTTCATTAATTAAAATAAAACAAAATTATTAAAGATAAAAGGAGGTGGATTTTTTATTTTATTAGGTTAAATGTGTTGTTGCACGTTTAGCGTTGGTTTGCGATATCTAAGATCATTTTTAACATACTTTATTGTCATTAAATGGAGTAATAAACTTATCATTAATTGTTTCATGATTGTCATTTAATGATAGCACGTAACCTTTTAGCATTCATTGGATTAAAGAAGAAAGAGGTGCATTTGATGGACCATCTTCCTTCTTTTCATGAAAAACTGAAAATGAGATGTATCACTTAGGTTATTGGTCTTTTCATATAGCCATTTTAAAACAAATGAGAAGAGTCTCATTTATTGGCTTCTTTATGATTGATTAAGGAAGGAGGTAATGCATTGGTTGCACTTCAATTCTTCCTTTGAGACTTAGCCGAAATTGAGAGAAGGAAGACAAGGTGTTGTTGAAATTTTATCTTTCTCTCTCCTATTTTGCATGTGACCCTAAAATTACATGAGAGGTGTCTCATCATTAGCTTCTCTCTTCTAATGCAAAATCTCTTCAAGTTTTCTTCTCCTTTTTGACCAAAGGATCTTGTTAACCAAGTTGTCCAAGAAGAACAAGTGGTGGATCAGATTGGTTGAGGATATAATATCGAGAAGAGGATACAATAATGAGAAGAGGATACATCACCTAGGAGAGGATGCATTGCTGAGGATAAGATAGCACAGCGAGAAGTTAAAACTGTAACAAAGGAGTTGGTAATAATTTTCATCTTGTGTTTATGCAAATGTTTTTCCTTATACCATATCATGCATGGCTATGCATGTTGATTCGGTTATATTGCTTCCGTTGCAATTTTGATTTCTTAAAAGTTTTAAAATATCCCGTTTTATCCAAATTGTGCATGCTTTATTTTTTTGATCCAACAATTGGTATCAGAGCCAGTTTCTTATACATGATTTCGGTTCCTATATGTGATGCATGGGTTGGAAATCATTTTTGTATGTTGCATATTTTTATGTGATAGAAATATATATGGTGTATGTTTTGCTCTTTTGGTTGTCTGTAGATTCTAAAGTTACCTTGTAAGTTTTCTTCATTTGGTTTGTAACATGGAGGGTGGCCTATAATCGTCATATTTCCTCCTTGGTTTCATTTTTATGTTTTCTTTGATTTTGTAATGTACAAAATCATGTAATTATGAAGATGAAGAAGCCATGGATTGAAGAAATGAAGAGGTAAAGTTAAGGTTTTGATTATGGGGTCTTGGCTAAATTTTAGTTTTTAGAAAACAGAAGTGCTGGAAGTTTGTTTTAACAAATTTTCGATTGTATGAACATTTTTGTAACAAAGTTTCGGTTTTTACAAGTGTTGGAATTTTTATGTCATGTACATAAGTTTTGGTTTTTGTGAAAAACAAGTGCAGATTTTTGTTTTCTTTTGGACAAAAATTTGGTCTTATGCAAATCACAATTTTGTTGGAAAAGAATAGCCATTACACACTTTTTTTCCAAATGGGCCACGTCATATGAGCGAAGAGTTCGAAGTGGAAGATCTAAGTCCAAGAAGAAATTGTTGGGCTTAAAAGCCTTGTTATTTTATGAGATGAATGGATAAATAAATGCAAATAATATGTGATATTATGTGATTGCATGCCATTTAGAAAAATTGCCAGCCCTAGGCTTTGCTATGTATTCATTATGTATGAGATATAATGAAACAATATAGGATGGATAATAAATTGAATTTAGACAAGATGGTATTTATTAAAACTTAAAGCCCAAAAAGATTAAGTGGGAGAGGATGCTCATATGAGAGTCCATAGTCTCCATATGATGGCCCATTTGCATGTGGTGAAGTGTTACTCTCCACCAGAGGGCATGAATTCTAGATCTTGCATGGTTTAGGTCTCTTTAAGGATAAGTTCACTTATTTGTAGCAAATGTTACCTCCCATTAAGGCATGATTTATAAGTATCTTTAGTGGATGAATCAAATGGTTACACATTCAACATAATTTATCAAAAACTTGCCCACCGTAGCTTTGTTGATAAATTTATTGACCAAATTATGGCTATTCTTTAAAAGTTAGGCATGAAGATGCCTAGTAGTTTTTTTAGTGGGAAGGTCCTAGTTTTTCTTTTAAGGGATGAGATGACCCAACGTCACTTAGTCCGTTATAAATAAGAAAAATAACCGTCATATAAAGATTCAAATTTTTTTAAGTTTTGTTAAATCTATCATTATGCATACATGCAGCATGATTTTATACAAAGTTCCAATAGGAGATTAAATTTCACTAATTTAATCTCCTATACATAATTAAAGGAAAAATGATTGGATTGTTGTCTTACTAAAATTAATAGTTGGGTTCTAAATCTATTCGAATAATGAACTAGTCTAACTTTTGTATTCAACAAGTTATTATCTGAATTAATTATGAAAACTTGACTACTAATTACCACTTAAGTTAATATATTTCTACTTTTTAACCTAAGTGATTGTAGTTTATCGATCCATATTAAACTTCATCTCTTGAATCTTCATTTAATACTAAAATGATGCAAAGTTTAGCCATTCTATTACATCCATTCAGTTTAGAAATCACAACAATAAATAAGACAACATATCCGTAACCCAATCATGCATATTAAACTAAATAGCTACATTAATTCTCAAGAAAAGAGATCAACCTATTATGGATATCATAACATTCATCATGATTAAACATTTTAATCGCATGTTACTATCAACAAAAGTATTAAAGCAATAATAAAATAGTGAATACCAAATGGCTATAAGAAGAAAACAAATAACAGTCGACTAAACTAATAAGAGTATAAGTCAGTTAATAACAGAAAGTAAAATGGAAAAAACAAAGCAGCAAATGAGGAACATAAAGAAATCATCGGATGAAGAGTTATAGAGATCTCCAGTTCCTCCAAAGCTGCCAGCTTTAGCTCTTGCCTTCTACTTCTCACCCAGATGAATGTTCACTCAGGTTGAATAGGATTTAGCTCCATCTCTCGCTTTTGACCTCTCCTAAGCTTCCACCTTTCTACTATTTTGTTCTTCTTCCTGACTCACTATGTTTCCTTTCTTTGTTTCTCTCTTCTCTCTCTATCTCTTTGTTCCTCTCGAATGAGTCTGTTGTCCCTCAGTGGTGTGTCTGTAAGGTTCCTTTTGTATAGCTTTGACCCCTTTTTTCTGCGTTCTTCCTTTTTTATTTATAGCCCGACTTTAGATTTAAGGTTTGAAGGATTGTTATTAGGGGTGAGCATTATTCGGGCCAGTCCAATTACCCGACCCGACCTGAATTAATTCGGGTAAGCAAATGCTAAATTTCAGGTAATTCGGGTCGGCCCAGGTATTACCCGAATTATTTTCAGGCCGGGACGGGTAACTCTGAAAAAATTCGGGCCGGCCCGATTACCCGAATTATGTTTAAAAGAATTATGAAATAGGGTAATTAGGATAATTCGGGTAAATCGGGCAGGGATAATTCGGGTAAATCAGGTAAATCAGGCTGGGTAAATAGGTAATTCGGGTAAATCGGGTCGGGTAAGTTCGGGTAATTGAAAGTTTGGGTTCGGGCCAGGTAAGGGAAAAAAATTTCAGGTAATTCGGGCCTGACCCGAACAGTAAAAATTGGGCCCGAATTACCCGAATGCTCACCCCTAATTGTTACGCTATCAACTTGCACATATTAGACTCAAAGTTAGTGTCCAAGAAATTGCACGGGGTGACTAGTTAAGTCACCCCATTACTAGCCACACACAAGGGTGATTAGTTAAGTCACCACCGTGACTAGTCACGGTATGTCACCATCGTGACTACCACCGTGCAAGACTAACATTTAATTTAAATGTTAGTCTTGTATGATGGTGACTTAACAAGTCACCACTGTGACTAACATTTAACTTAATTAAATGTTAGTCACGCCACCTTTAAGGTGGTGACTTATCACCATCGTGAGGTGGTGACACTTCTCACCACTTTTCTTTTCTTTTTATTTTTATTTCTCTTTTCATGTAAACTTTATGTGACTTTCCGTTCAACCTATATGCAAAATTCATAAAACAATTCAATTAATATCAATGCAATATTCACACCATTTCCACTCAATTTATCTCACATTTAGATCAAAATACAAAGAATTGCAACCAAAATCAAGATATGAAGGAAATTAAAAGCAGTAGAAACTTGACATAACAAAAACTTTAGATAAAAATCCAATATTTAATCAAGATTCAACAAAGAACATCAAGATTTCAAAATTCATAAGAATGAATTCTTGAATTTTTTCTTTCTTATTTATTATTAGTTTCCTTATTTCTAATATGAAATAAATGCATGGTTAAGTTTAAAGATGTAACTTATGTGGGATATTTCAATTATTAATGCATGATTAGTTATTATTTTGGTTAAATTTATTCTATTTGATCTTAATTCTTAAATTTATGTCTCACCATCGTTGATTCAATAATAAGGATTATATAAAGTACTAAAAAGAGAAATATAATTTAGACATTAAGAGAATAAACACTCTAGATATAAAGAAAGAGATATCTTAGTCTGTTGTAGTAACAAAGAGATTAAATGTTCTCAACAAACTTTAGTAGGTTAATTGCATTTTAAGAGGTGATAATTTCTTAATTAGATATACCTATGTATCTTAAAAGAGGACGTAAATATCTTAACTTAATTGTTATTTCAATTTTGAAGATAATCTTGCTTGATAATTGAAATTCCTCATATGTGAAACCAAAAAGTCTAATGTTTAATTTTCATTAATTATTTTTTAATAGCTAATCATTTTGTTTCATTAGTTAAATAAATTAATTACCTTCCATATATCCTATTTAATTTTATTTTATCACTTTTCTAGGATTAGTAAACTTAGTAATTATTTTGTTTTTGCAGGAATGATAATAAGGAATACTCTAGATTTTAAATTACTATATTTGATTATGTGCACTTACAGATTTGAGTGATTAAGTTTTTGGCACCATTATTAAGGCTATTTTAATTACCATTTTCTTAATTTTAGCTTTATTTTTCTCTTATCTTTTCTTACTTATTTTTTGTAAGATAGGAAATCCAAAAGTGTGAACAATTTGATTCCTATTGACTGTAAAATCGTGCAAATATGTTGATGAAACAACACAAGAAGGATTAGTGAGATGGTTATAACTCAGATTAATGTTGAAAACATTGACAATGATGCTGACAATAATTTTGTTGGTGTCCAGGAGCAATAACCATCTAGAATTTGCATGGGGGATATTTAGATGCTTTTTATTAGTAATAATCCCTTATGTATTAGGTTGAGCCAAAGAGCAAGGAGTTATAAACCAAAATAAGTCAATTCTCACTTACTACCAAATTTTGGTAGATTATCTAGATAAGAAGCAATCACATTCATATGGAATTGTACATGATCCAGAAACTTCTATTGAATGGTGTTATAGAAGATGAGCTATAGATGAAATGTTCCTCTTACTACATGAGAGATCGAGTAAGGACCTAGTTGCTTTCAATTAAAGTTGAGACTTTTGAGGAGTGTTACCAAATGTATGATGCTTTTATATTGTAATTCTTTTATTTTCACAAAAGACTATGGGTTTAGGATGCAAATTAAGATTTTTTTTACAAAAAGAGGGAGAAACATTCCATGAAGCTTGTTAGAGATATAGAGTATTACTTAGCCAATATTCATACCATCAATATTTAATATAATTGGGTATGCAAATTTTTATTAAGGTTTTACTCTCACATGTCAAACTTTTTTTGACATAGTTATAAGACATATAATATATATATAAATTGCTGAAAAAACAAGGAAATTATTAGAACCTTAACTAATAACTTGGTGATTAATGTTGTAAGGAAAATCAAAAGCTTCTCTTTATGAAGTTCAAGTATCTTTAGACTTGACATTACAAGATGTGGGTATTTCTAAATAGATAAAGATGTTGTTGAATCAAAATATGAGCAATAAGGAGGAACATTATCAGTATAGCATACATGAGCATCCTTCTTAAACATGTATGAGCATGGAGCATACCTCAAATTATTATAGATATGAAAACTATACGACTTTTGATGAAGGAAAACTAGCTATCAGGACTAGTCCTTTCTACAACATTTAGAACTTGAGATGGAGAAGTCATTAAGATTTCTCTCAGAAGAAGAAAGGAGCTAGAGCGATGGAGGATATGCTTAAGAAATATATATTTTTTCCATTAATGCAAAATTGAATAAGATGGTAAAAATAAAGTCTTATAAAGGCTGAATTGAGAAGGTGGTGCGTTCAAATTATACATTTATTTACAGTTTGGAGGCATAAATGAACCAATTAGCTAGAAAGTAAGTGATAGAGGCCAAGGAATACTTACTAATAACATAGAGATAAATCTAAGGGAGATATAGTGTGTTACCTATCATAGTAAGGAGTGGTAGAGTACTTGATTATGTAACAATTGAAGAAAAAAATGCAAATTTTGGACAAGCCTAAAAAGGAGGATGAGATGATTGAAGTTCAAAGGCCAAACTTACTGAAAAATATAACACTGGCACCTTACCCACTATCAAACCTTATATGTTATCCATTCCATACCTTTAGAGGTCAAAAAGGAGGAAATATGAAGATAACTTCAAGAAATTCCTAGATATTTTCAAAAATTTGCACGTTAACAGTCTATTTACTGAAGCATTATCTTAGATTCCACCTTATGTAAAGTTTTTAAAGGAAATCATCTCTAAAAAAAGGTTAAGGAGTATAACATGGTACCTTTAACCGAGGAGTAAATTGCAATCTTACAAAACAAACTACCTTTAAAGTTAAAGGATCTAAGGAGTTTTGTTATTCTTTGTCATTTTGGTACTTCCAATATTCATAAATGCTTTTGTGATTTAGGTGTAAGTGTTAACCTTATTCCTTTATCTCTTTTTGAAAAACTTGGAATAAGAGAACTCAAGCCTAAAGTTATGCCACTTTAATTATTTATACGGCCATTAGATATCCAATTATGGTAACTTTATTTTTCTTATAAACCTTTTGATAATGGATATACAGTATGATACTGAAGTTCACATCATTTTAGGGAGATTGTTTATGGTTATTATAGGGGCACTAATTGATATGACCAAAAGTAAATTAATATTTAAGGTAGGTAATGAGAAAGTGGGGTTTAACATTTTCAAGGCTTTAAAAGAGCATGCCCTTGATTAGACTTGTTATAAATTTGACACTATTACTTCTAAAACTTGTTTAGCTTTAGGACTTAATGAAAAAGAGAAGGATCCAAGCCTTGTTGAATGTGCTTTTAGGTTAGAAGGAGAGGGCTATAAACACCAACATTTTTGTGTTTTGGGGGACATAGGATAAGGAAACCCTAAACGCCTACCATCTATTAAAGAAGCGCCAAGGTTTTAATTAAAGCAATTGCCTTGTTATTTGAGTTATGCACATTTAGGAGATAATAATACTTATCTCCTAAATATTAGGGAAGCTTCCAGCTTGAAGGGTTTAATGACCAAGAATAGCTAAAGGACTCATAAAGAAGTACTTGTTATTTAGCTACCTAATGATTTAGATTTTTTTTAAAATTTAATAAATTTTATGATCTTTAGTAATAGTTTAATTTGTTTTTACATGATGTTAATGTTTATTACATGTGTTTTTAGTTTAAAACAATTTTAAACTCACAAATATCAAATCACGATTATCTTATTTGGGTTAGGAATTAATGTAATTTTATAGGTTATATATAACATATTACCTTGAGTTACATAATATCCTTATATGTTAGAGTAAATATTGTCACCTCAAGATATATATTTACAGCACTAGATAAAGCTGAAGAATCTTTTATTATCAGGGGAGTACTATGTATCCTTACCACTTTTACATTATTTTCTACATTTTCATTGTTTTTGCATGTGATTATTTTGAGGACAATGTATAAAGTTTATTGTGCGAAGGGAATGAACTATTATTCTTATCAATTTTGTTATAACCAGCTTAATAAGGAACAACTTTGGGTAAATTTTAACTTTGAAAGAATATTGATAAAAATGATTTATTATAAGTTTCATTATTATTATGATTTTATTTGTTTTGAAAAAAGTTATAGAGCTTTAATGATTAAGTTAATTTTAATTTGCTCCGTTAATTTTAAAGGATACTTGATTTACACTATGCTATTTTTGTATAATTTGGATATAAAATTAAGTTAGAAGTAAATTATTTTTAAACATTTTATTATAAAAAAGAGAAATAATAAATTTTTTTGTTTGAATAAGCATTAAATAAGTTCATGTTGTTGGCTTCAATAAGTTCATTTTGTTGGCTTCAAACCGAGGCAAAAGGTTGAAGTTAAAGAGTGGTGGTAGTAATCAATTGAAATGTTAAACTAATTGAGTAACTGAGAGTATTTATGATAAGGTATATACTTTTATATCAAAAGATTAGGTAACTTTTCAAACAAGATTTTAAATGGTCTTATGTTAATATAAAGTTGGAGTTTTGCTTTTCTTTCAAATACGGGGTATGAAAATGTGTGAAAGTTGAATAATCTTTCTTGTGTATGCTAATTTTATGCATCAGAATGAATTGTGTGGATTAAGTTAATATTTGAAGGAGTTGAAGTGAAGTGAATTTGTTTATTTCTTTATGCAAGTAGCTAAATCCATGAAAATTTAATGAACTTTTCAATTGGATGAATAATGAAAATTTTGATAGATGTCATTGATTTGTCAATTCTTTACAAATTTGATACATATTTAATTTAAGAGTGATGAGATTAATATGTTTGAGGACAAGTTAATGCTTATGGTAGAATTTGATAAGTGCTAATTACACTATGTTTTTACCATTATTTTTAGAGTATTTTGCTTGTGTTAAGATGATTTTTATAATATTTTGTGCTTAACATGATTTATATTTTGTAAACACACATAAAGTAAAGACATGTGTTCTTCAACAAGACTTTTAAATGGACCTATGTTCTTACCTTGAAGACTTGTGTTTCTAAGATGAACTAATGAATTCGCAATTTAGGAGCCACTAACCCAATAAGACCTAAAAATGTAATACCATTTTTCTAAATCTCTGAGGAAATGGAATAGGCACATATATGGTTTGATGGAGGATTTGGTTTACTACTAAAGACTAATGCCAATTAAGGAGAAACTGACGCCAATTTACTTATGTCTTATTCATCCTATAAATTAAGACCAAGATCAATATTAGATAAAGATAAGATAGACATCGATTTGATTTTATTTCCTTTTCTTTCATCCTCTTCCTCGGGCTTTTCCAATGTTGCACTTTCTTTTCTTTAGAAACATCATAAGTACAATAGATAACATTTGATCTCTAAGGTTCACCTTATTATTGTTAAGAAGATTTCTTAACCTCTCTTATTCACTAATTTCTTAACTAACTCATTTGTACGCTAGTTTATGAATGAATGCACTAGTTGACCGTAACATTTTTGCTAATTTTACATTGATAGAAGACATGGATTACTTGAAAATCTCTTCCATGTCATTGTCTTATGAAGGTGACTAGTCTTAAAATTAAAGTCATTATTAAATCCTAGATGGTCTCATAGGTTTTCCCACTTCAGCTCCTTGTTTTTACCACGAGAAATTTGGGTGATTTCTACACCTTAGATTGTAAGTATTGGAGAAGAATTCATTCTTTAAAGCTTGTTTTTCTCCATAGTTAGCAATGTAATTAGTTTCTTTATAATAATTTGAGGTTGGCTCTAAATTTATATATGCATGACAAGGATGTTTATATGTGCCATATTGATAGCAAACCTCCCTATTACGTATGTATTAGTTGGTGAAAATCTCCATTGGTTTAAAAGATCAGTCATCTGTGATGCGTAGTCAAAAATGCTTAAACATTATAAAGGGATGGATTTTTTTGTTACAACCTTAGTTGAAAATATTTTAAACAAAATTTAAATGATCTAAGAAATTTTTTATATATAGTGCCTTATGAAATTATTTCAGTTAAATTCTTGTATGTTAGTGTGAGATTGTTTATAGAAGAATTGCATAACTAGTTATAAAGATTATTAATAGTGTGGGCATTGGTTAAGCAACTCAAGCTTTTTGCAATACTTTTCTCTCTTCTTATGTAAAGTTGTAAATCTGCATCCTCAGCTTGGTAGTCGTATATGGATGGAGATATATTAAAATAAAAGCAACGTACACTTGATGCCACTCGTTAAAAGAATCCACCCTGATCGAAATAAACCATGTCCTTACTTAATCTCTCATATAGTAAAGAAAGAAGCTCATCATCTATAAGGACAATTAATGAAAGAGTTAGGATCACCAAATAGAATCCCTTAATGAATGTAATCTTGTTTTCCTTCGGTGATCCACTAAATATTAATAGAAAATAGAGATAAACTTGCTTTGGTTTATAGTTTCTCCCCTTTTTACTTATTATGATGCATGAGGGTTTTGCACTAATCACCAGTATCTAAATATCCCCCATATGAACTGATATGTTAATTATGCTATATTTTTAACATAAATTTGAGAGTATTTAGGTTATGTTTTTAGGATTTTTTACACGAATTAGTACTTGATTTAGTTTATATTTATTTATAGGCCCTCTTTTAATTTTCCAAAGAAGAAAGAATGAATATGGACAATTTAGAGCTAATTTGGAGAGGTCTTAGAGTGATTTTGGAGGAACATAGTTTGAACATAACCCCATTGTCTTTAAAAACAACATATACACGATACCATGTTTAACCACTGTAGCTTAATGATGCATTATGCTTCTTTAATAGTTTGGAATATAAAGGGACAAAGTATAAACACATCCTCATGTAATAAGCCTCTTGTTATATAAGTGTTTATTTTGCTTATTTAACAAATTGGATATATGAATAACATGATATGGATATATTCCAATATCTAATACAACACCTACATGATATTGTGGTTAACTCGTGTTCCAAGTTAGGAGTTTTAGATGTACAATACAAAAGGAACAAACTCAATAGGGGTCTATATGGTACCATACTGATGACCTGTGTTGGTATTAAAGTTTACAAAATTAGGGTTTTTAGTGGCATTAATGTAACACAAAACCAACATGGACCCATATTTAATAAAAAATAATTGATTTTGGCAAAAAAAAAAGCAAAATGAGAAGAATATGGTACAGACATCTGGGAGGATTAAGAATTAGTTACAAGGCAAAGGAGACTCAAGAGCACATCAAGAAGGAGTAATATTAGAGAAAAGCAAGATTCCTCCAAGATCACTCAAGAAGCATCAAGATTTAAGAGCTATGAGATTTCATTCTTTTATTTTGTTTTCTTTTAATTTTCTTTTATTTTCTTTTCTTTGTTTTAGTATGAACTAATTGAGATATAAATTTTAATGGGACAAACCTTAAATAAGTTTTGAATTAATATCTTTGATTCAATGAAATATTCGAGTTCTTGATAATTATTTTTGTTTATAATATAATGAATTGAAAATTTATTAGCATTTTAATTCAATTCTAAATTTTATACATTGAGATTAAGGGATTGTTTATATGAATATACTACAATATTGATAGTAAGAGTTACAAAGGTTTCTATGTTGGGCCCCGAATTTTTTTAATTAATTAATTAATTAATATTTATTTTGCTTTAATTGTTTTATTATTATTTTTAGTTGAGTCTTTAAATTTAGCAAGGATGAATGGGGTATTGAAT
>JANIPM010000007.1:39706751-39718852 GCA_027478405.1 Erythroxylum cassinoides
TTTAGTATTTTTATTTATTTTATTTTATTTATTATTATTATTAAATTTGTTATTATTGTTAATTTTCTTCTTCTTCTTTCTAATTTTATTATTATTAATATTATTTTTATTATTAAATTACTTATTATTAATAAGAATAAAGATTTAAAAAAAGTTTTCAACAAAAAAATCTATTTTTGGAACAGCTAAAAACAGCTTTTGATGATCTTTAGCTATTCTTAAAAATTAAGGAATATCTAATCTTAGGATTAGGTATTATAGTATTTTTGTCTAACCAAACAAATGATTATTTAAAATTTAAGAATACACCTGGAATAAAATTCCTATTCCTATGAACCAAACATGCCCTAAATGAATTTTAAGTAATTCACGACATTTAAATGCAAATATTTGCAAATACGTTATAAGAAGTCATTAGCTTACATTTATTTTTCAATAGCAAATGATATTGTTGTTTCATTGACATGTTGACCATGATGAAGAATTATTTTTGAAGTAGTAGATTAAAAGAAATGGATAAAATAAAATATTTTCTTCTATTTTCATTTTATTTTTAAATTATATAAGAACAATTACAATCATATGTAGCTCTTAACAAATTTAGTTAAGGAACTAGGCCAATTTTATGAATACCATACCGAATTTGGTGTAGCACCCCCTTATCGCAGGGTACACACCGGGACGCCCGTAGGTCATTTCGGTACATATCCTCCGATAAGGGTGAGCTACGGGCGTCCCGGTGTGCACCCTGAGATAAGGGGGCGATACATTTAGGTGGTATCAGAGCATGGTTTGGCATCTGTTGGGACTAGTAGACTGTCTAGGCATGAATTATATTGAGAAATGAGAAAGTTGATCGAAATTCTTGTTTGTTATAGGTCATCCGTCTTAGGTGATCAAGTTGATCAACCAGCTGACCAAGGATCAGTCGGAGCCAGTAGGGAGTCCTCGGTGCCTCGATTTGAGGAGTTGTCTCCTAGAGTTTCCCAGAGATGGGAGAGGAGGTATGATAGGCTGCGCAAGCAGGGAGCTGTGGACTTTTGTGGCAGCACAGATCCTGCTGAGGCTAATGGATGGCTACAGAGAACTGAGAGAGTCTTCAATTAGATGGATTGCGAGCCAAATGAGAGGTTCGATTATGTAGTATCTCTCCTGCAGGGCTCAGCTTATCAGTGGTGAAAGACTGTCCCGGACAGTACCACCAGGCCTTGCCTATTAAAGTGGTAGGATTTTCTGAGGGCTTTCAAGGACAACTACATGCCTAAGATTTATTTAGATATGAAGATGCAGGAGTTTCTGGAATTGAAGCAGGGCAGGATGTCAGTGGCCGATTATGAGGTGAGATTTAATGAGTTAATGGGCTATGCTACTGCTTTGATTCCTACAGAAGCAGATAAGTGTCGGAGGTTTGAAAACAGATTGAATATGGAGATCCGAACTAGGTCGGCACAGTTGAACATGATTACTTTTATTGAGTTGAGGGCTGCTGCTGTAAGAATTGAACAGCTAATGAGGGAAAGACAGGCTGAGACTGGGCAGGGATCCAGAGGAAAGAGACCGAGTGATAGTCAGGGCAGTTCTGGCAGGAGTTTCAGTAAGCGCCAGAATAGAGTCTTCAGACTAGCGGGTGGATCCAGGCAGTCCAGATTTGGGCAAAGACGGAGGTTTGCACAGACTGGCAGTGGCAGTGGAAGGAGTACAGGACAGACTCAGGTTCCAGTTTGTGAGCACTGCGAGAAGAGGCATAGTGGTGAGTGTTGGCGCCTGACTGGAGCTTGCCTTAAATGCGGCTCCATGGACCATCAGATCAGAGATTGCCCTGCTACTTTGGAAGCTCAGTCTGCTGTCAGTGGGCGATCTGGGAGTAACACCACAGTCTAGGAGAGTCGAGGTGGTGGATCTGGACAGAGGGGCCAAGGTAGAGGTAGAGGTAAAGGTAGAACTGAGGGTTCAGTTGTGAGGACTGAGGGGCGGGGCAGCCGACCGCAGTCCCAGGCCAGGGTCTATTCCATGACTAGGCAGGAGGCCCAAGATTCTCCAGATGTGGTAGCAGGTGCGCTTCTTATTTATGATTTTGAAGCATATGCACTACTAGATCTAAGATCCACACACTCCTTTATCGCACCTCATTTGGCATGTAAACTGCATTGTGATAGGGAGCTACTACAGTATGGGTTAGAGGTGAGTACACCTCTAGGTAGTACTACTATCTTAGGAGAGGTCTGCAAGGGGTGCTCAATTCAGATTGATCAAGCTGAGTTGAAGGCAGACCTGATACTCTTGCAGTTGAGGGAGATAGATGTGATTTTGGCATGGACTGGCTTACTGCCCATAGGGCTATCATGAACTGCTACACCAAGGAGGTAGTATTAGAATCTCCTGGTCAGCCTAGAGCAGTGTTCAAAGGAGTTAGTTAGGTAGTGCCAGTTCGGATGATATCTTTCCTGAGTGCCCTGAGGTTGATGCAGGGAGGATGTGAGGCCTATCTAGCCCACGTCATTGATACTAGAGTTGAGCAGAGGCCTCAGGACATTCCCGTGGTTAGGAAATTTTCATATGTGTTTCCCGATGAGTTACCGGGTTTACCACCATATCGAAAAACAGAGTTCACGATTGATCTAGTTCTAGGAGATGCTCTTATATCTATTCCTTCATATAGGATGGAACCTGTGGAACTGAAGGAGTTGAAGACTCAGCTGCAAGAGTTACTAAAGAAGGGTTTTATTAGACCCAGTGTCTCACCTTGGGGAGCTCCAGTGTTGTTTGTGAAGAAGAAGGATGGGACTCTAAGGTTGTGCATCAATTATAGGCAGTTGAATCGACTGACAGTGAAGAATAAGTATCCACTGCCTAGAATCGATGATTTATTTGATCAGTTGCAGGGAGCTCAGGTGTTCACTAAGCTGGATTTGAGGTCAGGGTATTATCAGTTGAAGATAGCTGAGGCTGATGTACCTAAGAGTGCATTCCGGAGCATATATGGGCATTTCGAGTTTCTAGTGATGCCGTTTGGGTTGACTAATACCCCGACAGCCTTCATGGCCTTGATGAATAAGGTGTTTCAGCCCTACCTTGATCAGTTTGTGATTATATTTATTGATGATATTTTGGTGTATTCGAGGAGCAGACAGGAGCATGAGGAGCATATGAGGATTATTTTGCAGATTATAAGGGAAAAGCAACTATATGTCAAATTCAGTAAGTGTGAATTTTGGTTAGCTGAGGTAGTGTTTCTGGGCCATATAGTTTCTGGAGATGGTATAAAGGTAGATCCAAAGAAGATAGAGGCAGTGATGAAGTGGGAAGCTCCAAGAAATGTGTTAGAAATTCGGAGCTTCCTAGGATTGACCGGGTATTACCGGAGGTTTGTTGAGGGGTTTTCACTGATCTCAGCCCCTCTGACAAAACTTCTGAGGAAGAATGTAGTATTCTGATGGACTGAGGAGTGCTACAAGAGCTTTGAGGAGCTGAAACATCGATTGACTACTACACCGGTGTTGGCTATTCCATCAGGGACTGGAGGTTATGTGGTGTATAGTGATGCATCACATCAGGGACTGGGGTGTGTCCTGATGCAACATGGCAGGGTGATTGTTATGCATCGAGACAGTTAAGGTCTCACGAGGTAAATTATCCAGTACATGATTTAGAGCTAGCTGCAGTTGTCTTTCCTCTAAAAATTTGGAGACATTATTTATATGGTGAGACCTTCCAGATCTTTACTGATCATGAGAGTTTAAGATACTTGCTGAGTCAAAGGGAGTTGAACTTGAGGCAGAGGAGATGGATTGAGCTGCTGAAGGATTATGATTGTACCATTGAGTACCATCCAGGGAAGGATAATGTAAAGGAATTACTCCGGACTTGGCTTATTTTGTATTTTAAGTTAATTTTTGTAAAACGATGCTTTAGTCGCATTTTGAGTGATTCTAGTTTTTGGAAAGTTTGTATTTTCATTATGATGTAAGTGGCTTGAAATGCCCACTAAAGGGTTGTAAAACTCTTATTTTGATGTGAATGGCCTACTTATGCATTATGGTTGTTTATGGCATTTCAAGTTTTGAATTGAAAATTTTCAAGTGTTCATAGGGGTAGGTTTGTGTTCAAGCTTTGGGGGGAAAAGTTGCATTGATTTAGGTCGAATCAGCCAAAGTTGTTTGCATAGAAGTTGTAGTTTGTCCTCATAGCTTTTCAACAACATAAAGTATGCAATTTTTGGATGTCAGAGTTGAGAGATATGATCGGTTGAGTAGGTGATGTCACATAGGTTGTGTATCCCGAACAATTATAGTAAAGGTAGTGATTTTGCACTAGAAAGAATTGAATTTTGGCAAGATTATGAGTAAAAGGGATGATAGGATGTGTTTGGGGTCCTTTGGAGGGGTCTTATAGATTGAAAATTTAGTGTCACCTAAAGGTTACACGACCTGCCCGTGTCAAATCACACGGGCTGTGTGTTTCCAAGGTAGGAGCACCATTTCACCCGAAAGTCACACTGGCAACCAGTGTTGGTTTACACGGCCCGAGTCTTTTGAGCCTACAAACGATAAAATCTCATTTTAGAGTATTAATAAAAGTTTTATATCTATGAGTTTTCTTTCAAACAGTCTAAAAACAAAGTCAATCAGACACTCGTAGTGATAGTTATGGCATTTACCCTAAAAGATGTACAATTCGAGTAAGGACATGAACATGTTGGATTCATTTGGCCATAACTTCTCCGTCCGACCTCCGATTGAGGTGATTCTTGAAACGATAGATACCTAATACATTTTTCTACCTACATATGAAAATTTTTAGCCATTGGTGTTAAATTAAGAAAAATTGATGGAAAGACATTGAGCGGCCGGTTGGGAGAGCATGATTGGGCCATAAACACACGTTGGTTTCTTAAGCATAACTTCTATAGAACTCTGTTTGAGTTGATTATTTCTCCAAAATAAACTAGAGATTAAGAGCTACCCTTTTGATTAAGTCAATTATGATTATTGTAATTCCTTTTTGTGAGCTCGCCTTTGTGGCTTGAGATGTTATATGAACAATGTGGAACCGTTGATGGCTAATTAGGGTACATTGGCATAAGCCTACAAGGAAGCCCGCTCATGCTTTAGGACTCAAGGATAGTTGGGCTCCAGAAACAGGACCCAACAAAAAAGGAGGTGAATTTTTTGTTTTATTAGGGTAAATGTGCAGCTTCACATTTAGCATTCGTTTACTATGTTTAAGATGGTTTTCAACGTGCTTATCATCATTAAATGGTGTAATGAACTTATCATTAAATGGATTACTAGTTGTCATTAAATGATAGCATGTAACCTTTTAGCATTCATCGGATTAAAGAAGAAAGAGATGCATTTGATGGACCATCTTGCTTCTTTTCATGATAAAACTGAAAATTGAGATGTATCATTTAGGTTATTGGTCTTCTCATATAGCCATCTTAAAACAAATGAGAAGAGTCTTATTTATTGGCTCTTTGTATGATTGATTAAAGAAGGATGTGATGCATTAGATGCACTTTACTTCTTTCTTTGAGACTTAACCAAAATTGATAGAAAGAATACAAGGGGTTGTTGAATTTTTATCTCACTCTCTTCTATCTTGCTATTGTGAGCTGAAAATTGCATGAGAGGTGTCTCATCTTTCGCTTCTTTCTTCTAAGGCAAAATCTCTTCAATTTTTCTTCTCCTTTTCCACCAAAGGATCTTGTTAACCAATTTGTCTAAGAAGAACATATGGTAGATCGAATTGGTGGAGGATACAATAACTAGAAGAGGATACATTACCTTGGAGTGGATACATTACAGTGGATAGGATAGCACAGCAAGGAGTTAAAGCTGTAGTGAAGAAGTCGGTACAATTTCCATTTTGTTTTTATGTAAATTATTTTCTAATACCATATCATGTATGGCTTTGCATTCTAATTTGGTTATATATTGCTTCAGCTATAATTTTGATTTCTAAAAGGTTATGAAATCTTTCGTTAAAATTGAGGTATTAATCAATTGAATCCACCTCCTATAATTGATTTCAATAGTATGGTATATGGCAATGCTCATAAGGGTGAATCAAGAAAGGAATTTCCTACTGTGACTCCTATGCTTATGAAATTTTTCATCGATACATCTCACGGGAGCTATATCATAGGTTTCCAGTCTATATACCATTCTAGGGACTTATTATGCAAAAACCTATCATGTCTATTAAACCTATGAATTTCTTGCATTACTATTAAGTTTGAAGTTGGAATATTAATCAATTGAATTTGCCACATATATTTGCTTTCAAGATTACAGTACGTGGCACTGTTTACAACAGTGAGTTAAGAAAGGAAGTTTTTGCTATAACTCCTAGGCTCATGGAATTTCAGCTATAAGCCTCACGAGAGTTGCATCACACTTTTCTAGCCTATATCGTCCTAGGGGCTTATTATGAAAAAAAAAGTCATGTCTATTAAACCTATGAATTTCTTGTGTTACAACTAAGTTTGAATTAATCACATTGAAGATGAAGTTTTAATCAATTGAATTCACCACCTCCAATTGATTTCAAAACTATGGTATGTGGAATTACCTACAACTATGAATCAAGAAAGCTAGTTCTTATTGTGACTCTTAGGCTTATGAGATTTTTCACCGATACATGTCACGGGAGCTGTATCATGAGTTTCCAGCGTATATACCATCCTAAAGACTTATTATGTAAAGAAATTTCATATCTATTAAACCTATGAATTTCTTATGTTAATACTAAGTTTGAATTAATAACATTGAAGTCGAAGTATTAACCAATTGAACCCGCCTTCTACAATTTATTTAGATACCATGGTACACGACATTATTTACGCCTATGAATAAAAAAGTAAGTTCTTGTCGTGACTCCTAGGGTCGAGGAATTTTTCATTGATAAGCCTCATTGGTGCTACATGATGGGTTTCTAGCCTATATACCATCCTAGGGACTTCTTATGCAAAGAACTATAATGTCTATTAAGCCTAAGAATTTTTTCGGTTAATGTTAAGTCCAAATTTATCATGTTGAAGATGAAGTATTAATCAATTGAATTTGTGTCCTAAAACTAATTTCAATACTATATATGTGGCCCCTGAAAATCAAGAAAACATGTTGTTTTTGTGACTACTAAGCTCAAGGAATTTTTCACCTATAAGCCTGATGGGAGCTGTATCACGGGTTTATAGTGTATTTGCCCTCCTAGGGTGTTGTTATGCAAAGAACTATCATTTCTATTAAACCTATAACTTTCTTGTGTTAATACTAACTTTGAATTAGTAATATTGAATAATAAGTATCAATCAATCAAATCTGCCTCCTACGATTGTTTTCACTACTATGGTACATGACATAGTTTACACTTGTGAATTAAGAAACCAAGTTCTTGTTATGACTATTAGGCTTATGGAATTTCTTACCGATACGCCTCACGGGAGTTACATCACAAGCTTCCAACCGATATACTATCCTAGGGACTTATTATGTAAAGAAATGTCATGTTTATTAAGCCTATGAATTTCTTGTGTTAATACTAAGTTTTAATTAATCACATTGAAGTTGAAGTAATAATCAATTGAATCCGCGTCCTATAATTTATTTCAATACTATAGTAGGTGGCATTGTTTACACCTATAAATCAAGAAAGCAAGTTATTGTTATGACTCCGATGCTCATGGAAATTTTCACCGGTAAACCTCAAAGGAGTTGCATCCTAAGTTTCTAGCTTATATACTTCCTTGGGGACTTATTATGAAAAGAACTGTCAAGTCTATTAAACCTATGAATTTCTTGTGTCAATACTAAGTATAAATTAATCACCTTGAAGTTGAAGTGTTAATCAATTTAATCTGCCTCCTTTAATTGATTTCAATACAATGGTATGTGGCATTATTTACAGTAGTGAATCAAGAAAGCAAGTTCCAGGTGTCACTCCTAGACTCGTGGAATTTTTCATCAAATGCTTCACGGGAGCTACATCACAGGTTTCCAGTCTATATACCATTTTAGGGACTTATTATGCAAAAAATTGTCATGTCTATTAAACTTATGAATTTCTTAGGTTACGACTATGTTTGATTAAATAACATTGAAGTTAGAGTCTTACTCAACTGAATCAACCTTATATTATTGATTTCAAGACTATGGTATGTGGCACTATTTACAACTATGAAACAAGAAAGGAAGTTCTTGTTGTGGCTCTTATGCTCATGGAATTTTTCGTCGATAAGCCTTACAAGAGCTGCATCATGCTTTTCTAGCCTGTACTGCCCTAGGGATTTATTATGTAGAGAACAATTTATTTCAATACTATGGTATACGACATTATTTACAGCTATAAATGAAGAAAGCAAGTTCTTATTGTGATTGCTAGGCTCGAGGAAATTTTTATCCTTACAGGAGTTGTATTATGGGTTTCCCGCCTATATAACATCCTACAAACTTATTATGGAAAGAACTGTTATGTCTACTAAACCTAAGAATTTATTATGTTAATACTAAGGCTGAATTTATCATACTAAAAATGAAGTATTCATCAATTGAATTTTCCCCCTAAAATTGATTTCAATACTATGTTACGTGGCATTGTTTAACCCTGAAAAACAAGAAAGCAAGCTCTTGTTGTCACTCTTATGCTCGTGAAATTTTTCACTTATAAGCCTCACGAGAGTTGTGTCACAGGTTTCCTACCTATTTGCCCTCCTAGGGGTTTGTTATGTAAAGAACTGTCATGTCCATTAAACCTATGAATTTCTCGTGATAATACTAAGTTTGAATTAATCACATTGGAACATTAAGTATTAATGAATTAAATATGCCTCCTACAATTGATTTCAATACTATAGTGCGTGGCATTGTTTACACTTGTGAATTAAGAAAGCAAGTTCTTACTGTGATTACTAAACTCATGGAATTTTTCACCAATACCTCTCACAGATTTCTAGCCTATATACCGTCTTGGGGACTTATTATGTAGAGAACTATCATGTGTATTAAACCTATGAATTTTTTGAGTTAATACTAAGTTTGAATTGATAACATAGAAATTTAATTATTAATTAATTGAATGTTCCTCCTAGAAATGATTTCAATGTTATGGTAGATGAAGTTGTTTACTGCTAGGAGTCAAGAAAGCAAGTTGTTGTTGTGACTCTAAGGCTCATGGAATTTTTCACCGATAAGCCTCAAAGGAACTAGATCATGGGTTTCCAACCTATATACCATCCTAGGAACTTATTATGCAAAGAACTGTAATGTTTATTAAACTTATGAATTTCTTGTGTTAATACTAAGTTTGAATTAATCACACTGAAGATGAAGTACTAATCGATTGAATTCGCCTCCTTGAATTGATTTCAATACCATGGTATGTGACATTGTTTGCACCTATGAATGAAGAAGGCAAGTTTTTGCTATAACTCCTAGGATATTGAAAATTTTCACTGATCTGCCTCACAGGAGTTGCATCACGGGTTTTTAGCCTATATACCATCCTAAGGACTTATTATGTAAAGAACTGTCATACCTATTAAACCTATGAATTTGTTATGTTATGAATAAGTTTGAACGAATCACATTGAAGTTATAGTATTGGTCAATCGAATCTGCCTTGCGTAATTGATTTCAAGAATATAGTATGTGACATTGTTTAGAATTATGAATCAAGAAAGCAACTTCATGCTTTGAGTCCTAGTCTTATGAAGCTTTTCACCGATAAGCCTCACGGGAGCTGCATCATGCTTTAGTAGCCTATACTATCATAGGGGTTTATTATGCAAAGAACTATCATGTCTATTAAACCTATGAATTTCTTCTGTTAATACTAAGTTTGAATTAATCACATTGAAGTTGAAATATTAATCAATTGAATTAGTGTCCTACAATTTATTTCAATACTGTGCTAAGCGACATTACTTACACCTAAGAATCAAGAAAGCAAGTTCATGTTGTGACTCCTAGGCTCTTTTCATTGATAAGTGTCAAAGGAGTGGCATCACAGGTTTCCAGCCTATATACCGTCATAGGGACTTATTGTGCAAACAATTGTCATGTCTATTAAACATAAGAATTTTTTTTGTTCATACTAAGTCCGAATTTATCATATTGAAGATGAAGTATTAATCATTTGAATTTGCCTCCTACAATTGATTTCTATACTATGACATGTTGCATTGTTTACCCCTGAAAATCATAAAAGCAGGTTCTTCCTGTGACTCTTAGGCTTGTCGAAATTTTCATCAATAAACGTTATGGGAGCTGCATTTTAGGTTTCTAGACTATTTGCCCTTCGAGGGGTTTGTTATGTAAAGAACTATGTCTGTTAAACCCAAGAATTTCTTTCGTTTAATACTAACTTTGAATTAATCACGTTGAAGATGAAGTATTAATCAATTAAATCCGCCCTTACAATTGATTTCAGTACTATAGTACGTTGCGTTGTTTACACTTTTGAATCAAGAATGCAAGTTCTTGTTGTGACTCCTAGGCTCATATAGTTTTTCACCGATACGTTTCATAGGAGCTGCATCACGAGTTTCCAGGCTACATACCCTTATGGGGACTTATTATGCAAAGAACTTTCATGTCTATTAAGCTTATGAATGCTTGTGTTAATACTAAGTTTGAATTAATCACATTGAAGTTGAAGTATTAATCAATTAAATCTGCCTCCTACAATTGATCTCGATACTATGGTACGTGGCATTATTTACGCCTACGAACCAAGAAAGTAAGTTCTTGTTATGACTCCTAGGCTTATGGAATTTGTTATCGATAAGCCTCACAGTTGCTGCATCATGGGTTTCTTGCCTACATACCATCCTAGGTACTTAGTATACAAAGAATTGTTAAGTCTATTAAACCTAAAAATTTCTTCTTTTAATACCAATTCTGAATTTATCATATTGAAGATTAAATATTAATCAATTAGATTTGCCTCATAAAAATGATTTCAATACTATGGTACGTGGCTTTGTTTACCCCTGAAAATTAAAAAAGCAAGTTTTTGCTATGACTCCTAGGCTTATGGAATTTTGCACTGATATCCCTTATAGGAGCTGCATCTTGCTTTTCAAACTAATTCTATCCTGGGGGTTTATTATGTAAAGAATTGTCATGTTTATATTATTTAGTGATATTTTCATGATTTTTGTTATACTTTTCTGCTCTTTTTGTTGGATATTATGCTTAATTTAGCTTAAGAGTGCTTGTTTTTAATTAATGTAGTTTTAGCGTAAAATTATCAAAATTTGTTAGTAATTGCACTCATTTGGTTTCTAGGACAATTGATACTGCAAACTATTGCTTTCTATTGTAGGACACTCAAGAAGTCTTGCCAAAAGAAGAGCTCTCGAGAAAAGTTCACCACAGCAAAGTCATTCCTTTGTCGCGGTGAAATCTTTGAATCAGCAACCCAAACCTGAAACATTTTTGGAAATTTAACTTACCTATTCTTGCATACCGACCGGAATACCGATTTAGAAACCCTATTTTGGGATAAGTGATATAAAAACTCTATGTGGAGAGCCTCCATCGTTCATCTATCATCTTTCTCTCATCTTACACTATATTCCACCATTTTTCCACTGTCAAACCTCATCCATGGGTGATCAATATTCATCCCCAGTAGTCAAAGGGTGCAATGAGTTGCTAGGCATTTGTTTTCCTCTTAAACACATAGCAATGGTTGGAGTTCAATGAGTTTAAAAGGGTATTAGTTTAATCATGGTTCAGTTAAATTTATAAATTCCTAGGTCGATGATTTGTAATTTGCAGTTGAGCTACTTGATTATAGTTTTAATCAAATTTTGGGTATTCATTATGTGTATTTTGGATTTGTTTATGCAGAACTTTAAGTTGTTTGTAATCTTCTTGATTCCCTCTTATCTTGCATAGTTATGTTTGATATTGAGTTGATTCTAGATTTCATTTAACCTATTGCATTAGCTGATCCTACTACACATATTATGAGCACTTAACAGAATCTTAAGAAATGGAGACTCATCGATTAAGATCTTGGACTTAAAGAGTACTTTTAGATTTTAAAACTTAGTGATTTCTACTCCCACTAAAATCAATTTTGAACTATGATAG
>JANIPM010000007.1:39890573-39902470 GCA_027478405.1 Erythroxylum cassinoides
CACTACCTTCTGTCCCTTTGGCAATGAAACAAGCTTTCAAGGTCGATTTTTGCGAAGAGACTCAATTTCTTCACTCATAGCATCAATCCCTTGATCTGCATCTGAACTTGAAATAGCGTCTTTATAACTATTAGGCTCTTGCACATCAACTATCTCTGCAACTAACAAAGAAAAAGCCATAAGATTTGCATATTCAACAAGATTTCCATCAACTACATTTGCATATCTCTGTGGTGGTTTGATCTATCTCCTCTCTCTGTCTGTTGCAATGCTATATGGTTGTTGTTGCTCAGGTGCATCAGGAACATCAAGATCTTACACCTCCTTCACTTTTAAATTACTAGACTGAGCTAGTGAAGTTTCAACCTCAAGCTCCATTCGATCTCTAACACCGTGATTTGATCCTGCTATTGTCTTCTTCTTCTGACTGTCCAGTGAGGCAGACTCATTGAATGTCACATCCCTGCTGATAATAAAACCTGGAAAATTCTGGTTTGTGCACCACATCCTATAACCTTTCACTCCATATGCATATCCTAGAAATATGCATTTCTTTTCCCTCGAATCAAGCTTACCATCTCTCACATGAACATATGCAGGATAACCAAATACTCTTAAATTAAAGTAATCAGCAAGTGAACCGGACCATACCTCAAAAGGAGTTTTGAACTCAATAGCTGTAGATGGAGATTTGTTGACCAAATAGCAAGCTCTATTGATTGCTTGAGCCCAAAAATCTTTGCTCACACCTGAATGTGGAGCATGCTTTGTGCTTGGTCACAAAGCGTTCTGTTCATCCGTTCTGCAACACCATTCTATTGTGGTGTGCCTATGTAAGTGCGATGTCTCACTATGCCATCCTTGCTGCAGAAGTCATTGAACTCGAAATTACAAAATTCCAACCCATTGTCAGTCCGAAGACGCTGCACTTTTCTTTCTGTCTGCCTTTCAACCATCGTCTTCCATTTAATAAATGTTAAAAATGCCTCATCTTTGCTTTTCAGGAAATACACCTACACCATTCTAGAGTAATCATCAATCAAAGTCATAAAGTACCTAACACAACTCTTTGAAGGAATTCTGCTCGGACCCACAAATCTGAATGTATGTAATCCAGCTTATCCTTGGTCTTATGCATTGCCTTCTTGTTGAACTTCACCTAGTTTGTTTGTCAAACACACAATGCTCACAGAAGTCTAAGGCTTCATTGTTGTACCTGTCTAACAAATTTTGCTTGCTCAAAATAGACAATCCCTTGTCACTCATGTGACCAAGAAGTAAATGCCACAGTTAAAACTGATTCTAATCACTGCTGCCTGAAGCTATAGCAGCTTCCCCTTTAACTACACTGCCCTAAAGCAAATACAGTCTGGATTCCAACTTACCTTTATGAGTACCATAGAGCCTTTGCACACTTTAAGAGTTCCATTTTTTGAATGGAACTTGAACCCTTTATCATCCAGAGTCAAGAGAGAAATCAAATTTCTCTTCATCTAAGGAACATGCCAACACTCAATGCTTCTAAAAACATCATCAAACATTTTTAATCTGATGTAGCCAATCCTCTCTACTGTTAATCGATTATTATTATCCAAATAGACAGTCCCACTCATCTGTTTGTATGTAACAAACCACTGCTTGTGAGGACACATATGGAAAGTTGCATCAAAATCAAGAACCCAGGAATTTTGCCTATGACTTGAACTCACAGATAGCACCTCTCCCGCACCGTCACTGTCATCAGAACCACGAGTATTAACAATATTAGCAGAATTGTCCTCCTTTTTCCTCCCCTTCTTCTCTTTCAACTTAGGACAGTCTCTCCTAAAGTGATCTTGCTTTTCGCACTCAAAATAGTTTAGCTTCTTTGCTTTAGAATTTGATCTTGCCTTAGACTTCTTCCTAAAAGAATCTTTCGTCTGTGTTTTTCCCTACTCACCAAACTCTCAACTTCGGTTCTATTTTTTGGAAAGCTCCTTTTCAACTCTTTAGACTTCAGAGCATTACTGACGTCGTCTAGTGAAATACTATCTTTCCCATATAACAGTATATCAACAAATGTCTCATAGGATGGTGGTAATGAGCATAACACAATCAAGGCTTGATCCTCATTATCAATTATGATATCTATATTCTTAAGGTCCATAATTATCGAATTGAACTCATCAAGATGAGATTTAATGGGTGTACCTTCATTCATTTGTAGATTATACATCCTCTTTTTCAAGTAGAGGCAGTTTGTCAGCAATTTTGCAGAATACAGTCCCTCCATCTTCTTCCATGCCTTCCCTATAGAATCTTCAGCAGCGATCTCGTGAAGGACGCTATCGGTAACACTCATGAAAATGGCACTTAACGCCTTCTCCTTCAAATCTGACTTCTTTGATTCCCCCATACCTTTGGGAAAATTCTCATCAATCACCTTCTATAATCATCGTAATACCAGGTATGATCTCATCCTAATCTTCCAAAGACTGAAACTCGATTCCCCATCAAACTTCTCTACTTCGTACTTTGTAGAAGATGAAGACACCATCTTAACCCTAGATAATACGAAGAGAACCCTAGGCTCTGATACCAATTGTTAAACTTTACACGCACAATCACACAATCAAAGCACCAAAAAATAAAAAAGGGACGACACAAAGATTTAACGAGGTTTGGACAATGATGCCTACTTCCTTGGGCAAGAGCAGAGAGAGAGTTTTCACTATAAAGAAAACGATACAAATAGATCCCCTTTTACAAGTAGGTTTTATTTCCCTTACAGAAATAGGTTTTTGTTTTATCAATTTGGGTCGCACCGCGAGCTTATCGGGTCAAGTTGCCATTCGAATCCACCACAAATTAAAGAGAAAATAATAACAATAATGTTGAATAAAGGCAGGTGAAGATATGTGCATTGAGATATGAATAGAAAATGAGGAAGCATTAGTTGGTAGTTTGCTGCATCAATCCACCTTCAGCAAACTATGACCCAGGAATGGTGCATACGTGCATAACCCATCTAATGTGTCATCTCCTTCAAAACATCCAACTTTGAGCATCAAGCACAAAATTAAAAAATGAAGTTCTAGGAGACGTAGACAATCATTTAAAAGGTGACGTTAAATTATAGAATGCAAGATAAAATAGTTATACGTCGCCAATAGGTTGATCAGTTGTAGTGTTAGCTACAGCCACAATTGACAAGCCCTACATTGCACGAGCAAATCCATGTTATGGTTTGTAGGCTTACTACCTCTTCAATCTTATTTTCTCCCTTGCTGAATCTCTTCGGCCTATCACTTTCTATGTCTTATTTTGATTATTGTTCTCTTGCCTCTCTCTTGAATTCGGGGCTATTCAAGGTTCCATGTCCAAGGCTCTAACCCTTTATTTGATTATCCTCATTTTCTTTGAAATTCACTTCATAGTAACATTTCTAGATAGACAACAAGATTATATAAATAGGGATATACAACAAATTAAAAAGTAAATAGTTTCATTAATTTATGGGTACGCAGTTAAGATGCAATACCCCACATCTCTATTCAATTAGTACAGATGTTTTCAAAACCTAAAGAAGTCTGTGGGGAAGGTAAATATATCGATATATACTTGCACATCTTTAATAATACCCTTCGACCGATGAATTGTTATGTCTGCCATCTTTACCAGCATCATAGTGTGTTTAAACTCTTCTAACCTTAATTTTTGAATAAACGTCTAGAGCATCATGTTAATACTTGCCCCCAAATTTGTTAA
This sequence comes from Erythroxylum cassinoides, assembly GCA_027478405.1. Classification (NCBI taxonomy): domain Eukaryota; kingdom Viridiplantae; phylum Streptophyta; class Magnoliopsida; order Malpighiales; family Erythroxylaceae; genus Erythroxylum; species Erythroxylum cassinoides. The sequence continues at coordinate 39,894,321 of JANIPM010000007.1, forward strand.
TGCCCTATCTATTTTAACTCTATTAATATTGCAAGGAATGAAAAAATTCCCTGGGTCCTCTTTCTTCTATGCTATATTAGGGTTTTCTTCTGTTAAGAGCTCCTTAACCTTCTTCTTGATTGATTTCCTTAGTGTGAGCCTTGTTTGTAGTAATTTTGTTATGTCCTCAACATTGTTTAATATATCCTCCTTAGAATTTCTCATCACCTTACTTGAATTAGACTTCTGCTGAGCTAGAATAGAGTACTAAAATTCAAGTTGAGGTTCCTCAATTGGCTTAATTATGAACTCACTTGGAAGGAATTCTATATTTGTTTGTCCTTCTCCATTGTCTCCATCTTCTTTCATATGTTCGAGTTTCTTTTATTGGGTTTGAGTAATGGCCATCATCTATTCCTTAGGTTAGATTCGGTATTGCTTGGAAGGATTCCTACATTTTGAGTTGAAATTGCCTCTTCTAGTTGACCACCTTAGACCTCTAGATTGTGTATTGAAGAGACGTGGTTCTTAGTGACTTGCTCGAACTTCCTTTCAAACCTCTTATGTGTGTCCTCCATGTCTCCAAGAACCTATCAACCTCATGATGGATTTTTCTCCATTAGGTGAGAGTATGGATCATTTTCCAGCAAAAGGCTTGAAAGATGCCAAAACTATGTCCAAAAGTTTGTATTAAAACCATCTCTTAAGGCATTCTTGAAGCATCCTTTGACCTTGCTCCTCAATTTAAGGAGGCTAAGCATTGTCTATAACGTATCAACCTTTGGATTATATGATGAGAAGTATGAGTGGCTTAGATAGTGCGAGTAAACCCGCTTCACCCAAGGAGATTCCTGATCATATAGCAATTTCTATATTTTTTAATTAAAAGGGTGGTATTATTAAGATTCAAAGAGGTAACTTCTTGTCTCCCTTCATCTTTTGGAAGACAAACACTTTTCCATTCTACCTTAACCATTAAGGATCATTAGAGGGCCTTGACTACATAAAGTTCCCTATAAAATTTTCTATAGTTTTATTGAATGAGGCAAGGAGAATATGTTGGTAATTCAAGACAACAGTAATTAATTGTATTCTCCCTGCAAACGATTGGGACACCACTTGTAAATTATTTATTTGATTATGGTTATCAAAGCAAGAAGTCAATGTAGGTAGTTCTTTTATGGGTAATGAGAAACCTAAACTATGTGAAAGGAATTTGATTTTCCTTAATACCCTTAGGAGAAGCAATATATATAGATAAGAGAGCTACTGAGGAAGATAAGAAGAAATGACTCTTGTATTTGTTCATTGAGGGACTAGAAATTTCTTTGAAGATACCAATATCATTAATGAGGGATTCAATGGAGTGTGGATTAGCTGCAAAGAATAGGAGTGAGTCATTTGCAAACGACAAGCTATTTAATTTCATTTTCTTAAATTTTTATGAAACATAAATCACTTCTCTAGATTGATGGTATATTTAGTGAGTCTTAAAAGGACTTCCATGTCAATAGTAAATAAGTAAAAGGATAAAGGGTCCCCATGTCTTGTTACTCTTGACTAATCAACATGAACAACTTGTTTAAGAAATTGCTAAAGCAGGTCTTTCCATTAATTTTCATGATAGGATAATTTTCTTCCTTTTAATGCGATCAATATGAATTCAGATTATTTTATAATATATTTATGTACAAAGATATCAATTACAATTTATGGTTGTTTAAATTTATGGTTAATTATTATAAAATTATGTTAACTTTTATTTTATAAAATTAATATTGTAAATTCAACTTTTACATTTAAAATATAGATAATGCAATCCAATTTAATCATCAAATAATATTGTTAATTAACTACTATTTATCGATAAATAAGCCTTATATGTTATCTCATATCTTTAACATAATTTATTAATATTTTCTATATTTAATTAATGATTTAATATTAAGTTTAATTTAATATTCATCATTTTAAATAAAATTGTTGATTATTATAGATATAAAATATAAGCTTTCAAAGAAAACTAAAGATTAACATTCTTTTTCAAAAAAAATTATGTTTAAGGCTAAGATTAATAATTTTTGGCAATTAAATTAAAGGAATTATTTAAGATATTCTCCTAATATAATTAGTAGGAAATATATATTTTTAATATTAAAAGAATATTGTATTGCAATGGGTAAAGCCACAAGTAAAGAGCATCATATAATGAATTCGTGTTTGGGTTCCAATATAATATCATACGCTTATGAATATAATAGGATCTTAAGATTTTGACATATCTCTATCTCTAAGTCTAAGGTCTTTATCTTTCTAAAGTATAAATCATACTTCACCTCTCAGTCCATCATATGATTCCTAAGATTGCATCTATGGAGATCAAGCATAGAGACAACAACAAAATACAAGAGAGATAAACATAACCCAAGAACTTTCCTTCAACACTCAACCATCCATAAAATATAAGTCAATCCCCAAGTAGGCTACATCCCTCACCCTAAATGAGTTTTAGTTCCAGAACATACTACGAAAAGCCATACACATAAAAATGCTCAACATGTATAAGAAACAGTAGAGAGAGAATATGGGAAGAACACAAGATAAGGCTATCTTCAATCTTGGATGCCAATCCCAAAAACTTCCTGTCTTCCTCTTAATTTGTGCCTCCTTAAGTGGTAACCTTGTTTTTGTTGTCCAACCCCACTTTAGGTCTTCAAAATCAGTATATATAGTGTCTTAGATTCAAAGAAAACCTAGTTTTTACTAAACAGGGGCGAGTTGATTATGTTTAGGCCACCAAAGTTTGTTAAACTGACATTATGTCCATTAAATAGACCTTCTCGATCTGAAAGAGCATTTTTCTAGGCGATGTCTGTTAAATAGACATGCACGAATCCACAAATTTCATACCTTTTGCCCTTCAGTTGACAGAATCTCCTCTCAGAGTCTTCCCAGAAGTTGTAGACTTAGAGTCCTCCTTGAAAACATCCTTGAGTGACCTTAATTTGACGTCCACAATAAAAATTATGCCTTTCTCCCCCAAAATCTATCTTTTTATACCTATCAAGAAACAAAGTTGAAATGTGTGAGAAGTGACAAAATAAAGCTTCAAGTCCATATATAAATAGGTCAAATTAATTCCAATTCAACCTAAAATCATCTATGAATAATTTTACTTATCAATATTGTACAACCAAATGTAATTTTAAAAAGGTGTAGGTCATCTTTACTAAGCTAATGAGGTATAGAAGCCTACTAAATAATTAATTTGACACTTATTTTCATTACCAAAAAACATTTCAAGGATGTTGTATACTCTTCTAGAGGCCATTAGCATAGAAGAAGTAAGAGAAGATATGGCTGATAGTTTTTGGAGCCATCAAGAAAAGCATATAAATAGCATTATGAGAAGAAAACACCATTCATTCTATACATAGTGCTTAAACTATTTATCACTATTATCCATATGATGAATTAAACTTTAAGAGAAATAAATTTACACCAAACTAATCAAAACCAATTACTTATGTGTGAATGAAACCTAAAAAAGTCTTTATAAGATTTATTAGGAAATTTTCAAAGGAATGTCTTAGTCAACTAACATTTTCCTCTTTATTGGGATTGGGATGGTAAGCGATAAAGCTTCTCAAGGAATGATCACAACTTCTGTTATTGCAGATCAAGTAACTTCCATTGATCAACATTTTAACTTAGGCATTCTTAGGAAAAAGCAATAAAGATGTCAGTAATTAGGAAGGTGGTGGAAAGGACCTAATTGATAAATGCTTGATAAATCTTTTTATTTTTCTTGTCATTTTTAGTTTCCTTTATATGATCTTTGTTCCTTCACATTGAGGATAATGTATTGTCCAAGTATGGGGAGGTTTGCATTTTGTCATCATAAATGTGAATTTTTGCATGCCATATTGTTAGTTTTTTGTTTAGTTTGACATGGCGTGAGCAAATGTGTGAATTATGTGAATGTGACAAAGAAAATAACTTGATGGAAGTAGTTTAGCTTTGAACATAGTCATTAAAGTTGTAAAGGCATATTAGCTTGTGAAATTTGTGTTATAAGTATCTTTGGTTAAATATGCATGTTAATTGGGATATAACAACATTTTGTTCACCTTAGGAAATTTGTTACATACATTTATAATTATAAGTCAATTTAATGTGTTAATATCATTAGTAGTCTTTCATGACTATGATGAGCTAAAAAGAAATGAGGTAGGTTATGTGAAATGTGATAAAAATGTGTGTCCTATGTAAGTAACTCTTCCACTAGTCCTTGGGTTATGAATAGAGCTAATAGTTAGTTGAAAATGTGAAATAGTTGAGTAACTAGGGACATTCATGAAAAAAATATTTTCTTCACATCAAAAGGCTAGAATTACATTCTAACCATGCTCATTATTAAAGCATGACCTAGTTAAGTAATTGAGGGACATACACGACAAAATTTTTGCCTTTGCATCAAAAGACTAGGTCAATGTTAAAGAGGATTTTTTTAGAAAAGTGTTATTTTAATAAATAAATCCTACTGATCTTTGAAAATAGAAAAAATTTGCATGAAAGTTTATTTAGTGATAGTTGCAAAAATTTTGTTGGTTACTAATTATCAATATATGTGTACAAGTCGTTTAGGTGAGTGAATATGATGTTAATGTCATGATTAGTTTGTATATTCAATCTAAAGTGCTTAGCCATGAATTGCAAAGGTTAATATGAAGGTACAACTTAAATTATTGTTTTTTTGCCGTTAAATTGGTTTGTGAAATTTGTTGCCATTTTCTCATTATTGCATATTGTGTGTGTATATGTTTATGTTTGGTTTGTTTGAGGTTTTTTTTTTCTTGAAGACAAGCAAAATTTAAGTATAAGGATGTTGAAAGTTGTAGTTTATATTATGTTTTGGTAGGAGTTGATTAGATGATTATTATTGAGCAAGTTTTAATCTTATAAAATCCTCAATATTCCACAAGTGCACGGGTCATATGTGTAGTAGTTGAGGTGTTGATCCTACAAGGAATTAGTGAACTCGAATCCAAATTTTGTCTAAGGCCTAAAAGTGTAATTAAAATGAAAATAAAAATGAGTAGAAATTAAGCAACCGAATATAGATTAATTGAAAGTGAATTTGTAAATTAACACAAAGAAATCAAAATTAAGCACAATCAAATAACAATTCAAAATTCAAATAAGGAAGATTAATCAATTATAAGGGAAGGGAATTTATCATATCATCTAATGCTAACTTAATCACTTTTGAGTTAATTCAGCTTAGTCCTAGACTTTCGAAGGCTGGATTACTATCGCTAGAGTTATAATCATTAAACCCTAATTAAATTATGGAATTTACAAAATTTTAATTAGCAAAAAGCCCACACATCTAATTTAAGCACTCTAATGGACAATCGGATCCTCACATCAGATCTATCTTTGTATAAATTACCAATTTGATTGTTTATATGATCTATTAGATAGTTTAACTCTTATTACCCAATCTAATCATTTTGCTATCTGTTCACTCTTTTGATTTGTTACCGAAGCATGCAAATACGATAAGCAATCACAATAACCAATATATGAACAAAAAAAGCAATCACATTAACATTGATTCAAGAATAAATCCTTAAAAGAGTTTAGAACATCTTTAAACTCAAACTCATCTTCATCACATAAATCTTATACATAAAATGAAATAAATAAAAAGATGAAATGAAGAAGTTCACTTAGAAGGACTGAGAATAGTAGTTGAAGCAACAGCAACAGCAACCCCTCTTCTTTCTCTCCCTCTTCTCTCTCTTCCTTAGTTCTTCCCAAATGTAGCAAATGGAGGTTTGTCTTTTCTTTTATAGTCCTTTTCCATTTAGAGTAAAAACTAGGTTTTACTTAGGCCCAAATGTCCTAAATAACCCTAAAAAAGTTAAGCTTCGAAGCAGTCTTCGTGTCTGTTGTCAGGCTTGCCACGATCGGGGCCTATTATACTTGTTTTTGTCATAATCATGGCCATGATCATGACCTTCCCTACTTGCTTCTATCACGATCATAATACTCGTTCCTCCTCCGAACATTCTCCAAATTTTCTCTAGCCTACTTGACCTTATCTTAAACACTAACAAACTCATCAAAATACCTCAAACATACCAAATTAAAGCCCAATATAATGCTCTAACCCATATAACACTAAAAAAGACAAACAAATAATCACATTAACGTAATTCTAAACTTAAATATGCATAAATAATCTAATTAACAACTGAAACCATACTAAATTACCTACTAAAACATAATGTAACCTATAACTATTACATCCCCATACTTAAACTTTTGCTTGTCTTCAAGAAAAAACACCATCACAACAAAACACAAACACATCAATCAATAACACATATAAGCACGCATATGCAATAATGGTACAATGACATCAAACTTTACTAAACTAATTTAACTTCAAACACAAACTTTTAAATTGTCCTAACATATTAAGTTATAAAATTTATGACTAGGTGCTTCAGACTAAATATACATTCTAATTAAGACCTTAATGTCAAATTCATTCACCCCCATCACTTACACATGACATTGATAATTATTCGGTCAATCAAAATTGTAACTATCCCTAAGTAGCTTTTTATGAAAATTCAAGCTATTCATAAATATTGATAGGTCTTATTTAATAGAACACCATTTTTATTAATTTTCATTGACATTGACCTAGCTTTTTGACGTAAAGGCAAACATTTATGATAAATGTCCCCTAGTTACTTAACTAGGTCATGTTTTTTATTCGTAGGCTTGGTTGGAATGTCATTCTAGCCTTTTAATACGAATGTAAACATTTGTGATGAATGTCCTCTGGTTACTCAACTAGATCACATTCTCAACTAGCTACTAACTCTATTCATAACTCAAAGGCCAGTTGAAAAGTTATTTATTTAAGAATTATCAATTTTTTCCACAATTTATTTCCTACCTTATTTCTTTAGCTAATCATTCTCAAACAGGATACTAAAGATGCTACTTATTCACTTGACCTGAAATTATAAATGTATGTGGCATATTCCTGGGTGAATGAACTAACATCATATCCTAATTAACATGCATATTTAACAAAGAGACATAGGAAACCAATTTCATAAGCTAATAAATCTTTACAACCTAGAAGACTATATTCAAAGCTAAAATGACTCCATTTAGTCTTAGCTATTGACACATTCACATCAGTCATATCATGGAATCTTTAACAAAACTAGCATATGGTATGCAAAATTCACACTTAGAATAAAATCATACAATGCATATAACCCTCCCCACATTTGGATAACACATTGTCCTAAATGTGAGAAGAACAAATAACACATAAGGTGGGCATAAAAATGATAGGAAAAACATAAAATAAAAAATAAAGGTTAGAGTATAAGAACCCATCATAGTAATTGAGGTGGTGATGCCAGTAGCATAAATCTCCCTCAGTGTATGCAACAAAATCTTGAGATGTTCCTTATGTTCCTCTTCACTCTTGGAATAAACCATAATATCATCAATAAACACGATGACAAATTGATCCAAATACTCCTTGAAGACCCTATTTATGAGGTCCATAAATGTAGCTGGAATATTGGTCAATCCAAATGGCATAACTAGGAACTCATAGTGCCCATAACGTGTCCTGAAGGTTGTCTTATTTACATCAGACTCCCTAATCCTGAGCTTATGATAACCCATCCTGATGTCAATTTTAGAAAAGACCCTTAACCCCTACAACTGGTCAAACAAATCATCTATTCGTGGTAGAGGATACTTGTTCTTAATAGTCCCTTTGTTGAGTCTCCGGTAATCAATACACATCTCCCATTTTCCATCCTTCTTTTTAACAAATAAAGCCAGTGCTCCCTATAGGGACGAACTCAACCTTATGTACTCCTTCTCTAATAGTTCTTCCAAATATTTCTTAAGCTCCTTCAGCTTAGCTGGGGCCATTTTACATAGTGGTATGGAAATAGGTGCTATACTTGGAATCAAATCAATAGCAAACTCAATTTTCCTCATCAATGGCTAACCAGGTAAATCTTTTGGAAACACGTTTGATGTTAGAGTAGTGCCCTAAAGGCAATCGCCTTTAGCGCGTTTTGTACAAATTTGTGTACATACTTTATGAATAAATA
>JANIPM010000007.1:40062909-40079700 GCA_027478405.1 Erythroxylum cassinoides
TTCGATTTAATTAAAGAATGAAAAATTAAATATATTTTAATAAATCAAGACTTAGTTAATTAATTATTTAATATCCATTTTCGTCCATGCTATCAGTACTTACTATTATATAATTAATTGATTGATTAATTAATTTTAATATAATTAACACATACATAAAATTTTATTAAATATTAAATACTAATTATTATTAAGCTAAATAAATATAATTTAATTAAAAATTACAACAAAAATATTTTTTGTATATTTAATTAAGAAATAAAATAATATACCTTTGTCACAGGCGTGACACTTAAGTCACACCTGTGACTCTTATAATTAATTAACTTAATAGTAACTAATAATGAAAAAATATTTAATTTTATTTTAATTGATCAGTCAATTAATTATATTATAATTAATCAACCTATTCATTATATTTAAATTAAACAATTAATTATATATAAATTAACTTTAATTAATTACAATTTAATTAAAATGACAACAAAAATATGATTTGTTTACTACTTAATTAACTATTAAAGATGTGTTGACAATCTTTTTTAATTAATCAATTATTTATTTTTAATTAATCAATTCTTATTATTATTATTAGTGTAAATGTGTTTACAATATTTTTAATTAATCAATTAATTATTGGCATGCATGGATGCATGGAGTAGTTAAGTGAATGTTGAGCCAAAAATGAAAATAAAAATGCAAGCATGAAGTATTTAAGTGAATGTTAAGTATAAAAATACCTTTGTCACAAGCGTGATACTTAAGTTACGCTTGTAACTCTGATAATTAATTAACTTAATAATAACTAATAATGAATAATAACGTTTAATTTTATTTTAATTAAGAAGTCAATTAATCATATTATAGTTAACCAATATATTAATTATATTAAAATTAATCAATTGATTATGTATAAATTACTTTTAATTGATTGCAATTTAATTATATTTAATTTAAAATGACAATAAAAATATGTTTAGTATATTATTTAATTAAGAAATCAATTAATTAATTAACCATTACAAATGTTTTGACAATCTTTTTTAATTAATCAATTAATTATTTTTAATTAATCAATTATTATCATTAATAATGGTGTAAATGTGATTATAATATTTTTTAATTAATCGATTACTTTGCTCTTCATTTTGATCAAGTTAAGCAATAGGAAGGAATCAAATAAAACATGATCAAGTTAAGCAATAGAAAGGAAACAGAGAAAATATGAAGGGAAATAGAGAAAAAAATATGGCTAACGAATGAGAAAGAAAATTGAAACGATGAGTATTAAATGTTTCTTAAATTTTAATACTAATAAGGAAATAAAATTCATCAAAGTTTTAAGTGAACGTATTTATTAAATCTACGATAGAATCAGTGTATCTGTTAAATCTGTTGTAAAATCTATTGCAAAGTTTTTCTGTTCAAATCGGCATTTAGGATTGATATGATATAGATTATTTGTTGGGATGGTAATTTCTTTTTAATGATTTCAACAACTACGATTCATCTGACGTAAATTTATATTTGTGAGAAGATGAATATAGGAAAATTATGGAAAATAAAAGCACAAAAACAAAAGGGAGTAACCATGAGAATTGTGTAAGAAGAATCTAACTATTAATTAAATTGACGGTGGATGTTACATCCTATTTGTTCATCACGAGTGTGACAACCAATAATAGATATGTTATGGCTAGTTATTTACAGAGATATATGAAAGCCAACCTAAGATTTAACGGGAAGTGGAGTCCATGGTTATGCTTTTTATATTTCAAATATGAATAGTTAATTATTTTTCTTATGGAATCACTATTGTTGGCCCCTGAATTTTCTTGTTGAATTAAGCATGATTTAAATGAATTATGAGATTTTGATAGATTAATATTTGGAGTTTAATTATTATTTCTATGTTAGTAGGATTTATTTCATTGGATTGTTGTATTAAAAGTGGTAAGAATACATTAGGGCAACTTTGGCATATAAGTTAAGCATTTAAGATCATAACGCATGAAAGGAAGGGTAAAATGGACATTCCTCATTCAATAAGGGTATAAATTGAAATAAGAAGAGTGGTCTTGCTCTTAAGAAGAAGAGAATAACGTGAGTGAGGGAGTGAAGAAGAGAAGTATGAAAATAGGAGAAAAGAGAGGGTTTTGTTCATAAGAGAAAACAAGGAAGATCTAAGGTGATTTTGAGGTTGTTCAAGAAGGGAAAAAGAAAGAGGAAGAGAAGAGCTTCCATTTGAGCCAAGTATTTTCTATTTGGTGAAGACTCAAGGTAAGTTAAATTTTAATCTTTTGGATTTGTCGAAGGGTTTTAGTTCATGAAGCTTAGGAAATACATGGATTTAAGTATTCTAAGATTAATTTTAGTGAATATGTTTTTTTTGTTTCTAATTTAAATTCCTATTTTTTCATTGTTAAAGGAAATCAAGAAAGACAAGAGGAGCAAAAGGAGAGATATCCTTAAGCAAAATTTTATGCAAAGAATTCAAGGTGGATATGAAATGTGTTGTTGAGTTGAAAAGATATTGTGGATATGAAATCATGTTTGAGGAATATGCCATTTGTGGCAACATGTTTACAAAATGTGAAATGCATGATTATGTGGGTTTGTGGTGGTTTGTTCTATTATGTCAAGTTGACTTTGACTTTATTAAATGCTTATCCCACCTGCCTGCTAGTGGCATAGAGCTCCTTCTTAAACTCCCTCATATTTATGACTATGCAAGACCATTATGTGGGATTGCGATAATACATTCTGTTCACAACTACATAAGACCATTATGTGGGAATGCATTAATACGCTCTATTTACGGACCTACCCAAATTATTTTTGATCTGATTATGTGTTTAGAATGTGTTGACAAGTTTGATGAATGCATGACTTGTGTTGCTTATGAATTGCTTGATAATGTGAGAATTTGGGAACTATATGTTTTATGGATTTTGATGCAAAGTGAGTATGGCATTGAGTATTTCGAATTGTTTTGCTTGTTTTCGATTATAAATTTATTACCCACGAGCTTTTAATCTCACCCCTATTTTCCTTCCCATATTCAGTTGATGAGTAAGAGATCGAGTAGTCAAGAGTCACTGTATCACTTTGAATTTGCATACTTTTGTATTTTAAGCTAGATTTTGTAAATACAAGGCTTTAGTTGCATTTCAAGTATCTTTTCTATTTTGAATTTTTGGTAAATGATGTATTGTGGATCAAAATGTCCATTAAAGCTTTGTAAACTATTATCTTTTGATGATAATGAAAAATGATGGTGTTTTTGCTCATGACTCTCAAGGTTTGTACATTGCAAATTTCAAGTTTTTCATAGGGTAAAAATATGTGTTCAGATTTTGAGGGAAAAATTGCATAAATTTTGGTAGAATTAGACAAAGTTGTATCTTATCATCTTAGCTTTCCAACGGTATATAGTTTGTAATTTTTGGACTTCAGATGAGAGAGTTATGGTTGTTACATGATAAGGCATTTTGGCAGTTTGCAACACTATCCTTGACAGGTTTTCTATCTGATCTTCAGAGTTCGCCACGACGAAGTCAAAAGTATGTCATGGCGAACTTTTCTAGAAGGGTCTTCCTCTAAGTTTTGCTGAATCGACACCAAAAGTTGGCCACGACTAACTTTTCCCGAGAGGTCTTGTTCCTTACCACCAAAGTTTTCCGCGATGAAGCCAAAAGTTGATCACGATGAAGTTTTTCTTAAGGGGTTTTATTTGTAATTTAAACCCTTTTAAAGGTAAAATATCTCTTAGGGGTCTATACAGAAGTTGTATATCTAGAAGTCCTCTTCAAAACCGTTCTAGAATAACCTTAATCTGACATCTCTAGAGAAAGTTATGCCTATTGTACCATAATAGGTACAATTAAAATTGTGGACTTATCAATGTTTTCTATAATAAAGGGTATTTCGGATGGACCTTGAGTGTTCGTGGTGAACGTCTAGGGCACTTGGATATTTTCTTCAATGTTTGTCGCAGCGAACATTTACTTTGCTGTAGCGAACCCCACATTCTGCCTGTTATTTTTTTTATCTTCTTGAATATTTTCTACTTCCCCTCGCTTGATCTTCGCTCGACCGAGTTCATATTTTATGACTCCAGATCGTTGGACTTGAGAAACGAGGTCTAACATCTTATTGTATCAGAGCAACTAGGTTTAGGGGTATCCTTGGTATGAAATGAGTAGTTTTATAATACAAAATGAACAAGCATTATTTTTAATGGATAATATGAATTGTTTTTGAATTGTTTCACTTAATTTGAAATTATTTCATATGATTTGAATTGCTTCACATGATTTGAAGTTGTTTTGCATGAAATATGAAATAAAAGTTTTTAACTGGTTTTGAATTGAAGGAGTGATTATGTCACCTTAAAGAGAACTTGAGGAGCACGGATGAATCTTTTGTCCCAAAAGATGCAGGGATAGATTCTACTCCTGATTCTGAGACACCTAGTGTGCAACATGAAATGCTACCACCTCCTCCTCCTATGCCTCAAGTAAACCCTTTCGATCTGTGATTTATTCAAGCATTTGCTCAGGCTTTCACTTATACCATGGGCTAAGAGTCACAAGTGCCAGTGCAAGTTCCAGTGGAGAGGAGTGGGCAGTATGATAAGCTCCACAAGTATGGGGCTATTGGTTTCAATGGGACAGAGAGAGTTTTGTTTTAGATTAAGTGCTCTGATGAGGAGAAGTTAGATTATACAGTGACCTTGCTATAGGGGGATGCATTCCATTGGTGGGAATCAGTTCCCCATAGTCAGATTATACTACCGGTATTGTCGTGTAGAGACTTTGTGGAAGTGTTTAGGAAGAAGTACCTCTCAAGAGTTTATGTACAAGAGAAGGCCAGGGAGTTTTAGAATCTCACAAAGAGGGATATGAGTGTGAGTGAGAATAAGCTGAAGTTCACCCAGCTTTCATAGTATGTGACCAACTTTATTGCAAATGAGGAGGATAAGTGCTGCAAGTTTGAGGAAGGTCTTCATCTGGGGATTAAAGAGAAAGGCTTGATCCATAATTTTTGTGACTATCAACAGTTTGTAGATGCTGCATTCCAGGCTGAAAAACTAAAGAACATAAAGAATGAAGTGAGTAGGAAGAGGAAGAATTGGGAACAGTCTTCCAAAAAGGGAATGAGTGCTCCAATGCCTAAGAGGCTTATGAGGAGTTTCCACATACAGAGTGAAGTAGGAAGTAGTGGCCCTGCTAAGAGCAAGTAAGTAAAGGCAGTTTCAATGCAAGCCTCAATTGTAGGAGATAATAGAAAGACAAAAGGGAGCAGATACACAAATTGCCAATGTGAGCATTGTGGGAAGTTTCACAAAGAAGAGTGCTTCAAGTTACTCAGAGTATGTTTCTAATGTGGGGAGAAGGGACACATAATGAAGGACTGTCCCTAGATACTGAGGTAAGAGGGGTTGCAGTTGCAAGCCCCAAAGAGAGCTGAAATAGTGGGAACTAGGCCAATCGCTGAGTTGGGTAGTTCTGAAGTAGCAAGAAAGGTTATTCCTCAAGGAAGGCCAAGGGGTCAGGCATAGGTGAGGGTATTTGCTATTATGAGGGAGGAAGTTGTATCCGCACTTGAAGTTGTCACTGGTATGACTTAGTTACTTAACTTAAAGGTGTATTTATTAATTAATTTTAGTTCCACGCATTCTTTTGTTTCTACATGCATGGCATTAAATGGTGGCAATTTGGTGTCATTGGATAGTCCCTTGATTGTTAGTACTCCTCTAGGGAGGAATATGATAATCAGTCAAGTATATAGAGAATGTGAGCTCCTTATTGATGATGCTAGGCTGGTAGTGGATTTACTGCCTTTAGACTTAAAGAAATATCATGCAAAGTTAGACTATAGCCTCAAAGAGGTAGAGTTTGATCTTGGCATGGGTGAGAAGGTGATTTTCATAAAAGACATGAGAACACCATCACTAAGAATTGTTTCAGCTTTATTAGCTGATAGGATGATAAGGAAAGGGTGTAAAGCTTTCTTAGCACACGTTGTGGACACTAGTGTGAATGAAGGGAAGTTAGAAGATGTTCCAATTATGAGGGACTTTCCATACATGTTTTTAGCAGATTTACCTGGTTTGCCACCGATGAGAGAAATTGAGTTTATCATTGATTTGATTATAGGCATAGCACCTATTTCCATATCACTATATAGAATGGCCCCATCTGAGCTGAAGGAGCTTAAAGAATAGTTGGAAGAACTATTAGAGAAGGGGTACATAAGGCCAAGTTCGTCACTATAGGGAGCACTGGCTCTGCTTGTTGGATCCCGCTTGAATCTGAAATCCAACTCTTGCTCTGATACCACAACTATTAGATCTTGCTTGAATCTGAAATCCAACTCTTGCTCTGATACCATAACTGTTGGATCCCGCTTGAATCCGAAATCCAACTCTTACTCTGATACCACAAATGTTGGATCTTGCTTTCAGAACACAACCTCTTTTGCGGATATCATAATACTTGAGCGGATGATCCTCTAAGGTTATTTCCAAAAACCCTTCTTAAGCATTATCCCACAAGGGTGGCGTGCCCATGACAATCAAACATCAAAACAAACTTATTACCTTAATGTTGGATCCTATCTCTTAATGTGAAGTCCAACTCTTGTTGAAATATCGTAAAACTCTCATATCTTTACTTCATCATACTTTACTAAATTACATATAACTACTTTTCATCATTCACATTTCAATATCCTCAAAACAAAAGGGTTTTACAAAGCTATAATGGTCTTTCCAGTCACATTACAACATAATCACAATCTCAAAATACAAAAGTTACATGAACTACCAATTCTTGAGAAGTGACTAAAGCCTTGTGTTTTCCAAAACTAACTCAAAATGCAACGTAAGCAAATTTGGAGTGATGCCTTGACTCTCTTTCACTCTATCTCTTGCTCATAACCTAGAGATGGGGATAGGAGGGGGTGAGCTTGAAAGCTCGTGGGTAACAGTTTATAATAAAAGATAAGCAAAAACTTTTGAAACCATTTTACTTGCATAATAAATTTTCATATGGCTCTTAAAAAGCATGTTTCTTAGGCTTTCAACCCAAAATTCACAAGTTACAAAACATGAATGCATCAAACTTATTAACAGAATATGAGCACATAAGCATATCAAATGGTTTAGGTGGATCCGTAATAGAACGTACTACACATTTCTCCTAAGGGTCCTGTGTAGCCGTGAACAGAACGTACTATCGCAATCCCATAAAATGGTCTTGTGTAGCTGTAAATTCTTGACGGAGCTCCATGCCACTAGCGGACAGGTGGGAGAAGCCTTTAGACAAGTGTACTTGACAGACAGAACAGGGCACCACAAACCCATATAACACATAGATTTCAAAATCTTGTAAGCTTAATGCCCAAGAATGGTACATTCTCTTGAAAACTTGCTTTTCACATGCTTGTTGTATATCGTATATCTTGAAAACATAATTTTATAAACGTGTATCCTTTCAAAAAGAAAGCCCTTTTTAGAGTCTTTTCAAAAGAAATCACTTTTATAAATCATCACGCAAATCATGTATAAGCATGTAGCACGTATAGAAGATTTCATAAATCGTACAAAAATAATAGGTGCAAAACTTATGATGCAGTAGAAATCAGTAAATTTCTTAATTTAGAGAAAACAAAAGTGACTTATTTACTCTACTATAAACATGTACCCACTTTGATTTCCTTGCTTATAGCCTTGCTAAAAAATGCCTCTTCTCTTGTTCCTCTTGCCTCTTTTGATCCCTTCATATAAAAACAAAAGTCTCACTCAATAGGGTGTTTTCAATTGAAAATTTCTCAAAGCACAATCACTAAAATTGGTTCTAAAGTACTTAAACCCAAGCATTTTCTAAACTCCATAAGCTAGAATGCTTCCAAAAATCTAAAAAATTTAAAATGATCTTATCTTGATTCTTCACCAAGTGAAGAGATCTTTAACTGAAATGGAAGCTCTTTTCTTCCTTTTCCTTTTTCTCTTCTTGAACAACCTCAAAATCTCTCTTATAGGCTAAGAAAATTGAGACCCTAGCTTGGTTTCTCTTCTCTCTCATTCTCTTCTTCTCTTTCTTCCTCCTTTTCGTATTCTCTTCTGCTTCTTTCCATTTATAGGTAAAGAAACACTTCTTCTTCTTCCAATTATGCCCTTTCATTTATGCCTTATGTCTTTTACACGTAAGTATCTCGCCAAATGTACCCTTGAATATTCATACATAACATTTTATTTTAGAAGAATCTTATCTATTGTTTTACATTTCCAATGACACCAAAATCACCAAAATCATTCAATTTGGTTTAGTGATTCAAAAGATATACTTCGAACATTTTTGGACTGCTCTTGTCCATAACAGTATTCTATGCACAAGTTCCATCTGAAATTTAAACATACTAAATACTGAATTAGATTCTAATTTCTTCATACCATTTATAGCTCCATGTCTCTAGTTTACTACAAATCAGAAATCATCTCATTTGGAATCTTATAGATCTAGATATACTCAAAATGCTGAAGTATGTTCAGTAGAATACTATCAGTTTATATTAATTAAGAGCACGCTCACTATACCCGTCCCACTCTTTTCACTCAATCTTTCTCCATCCATTTCAAATGGCCATGATTTTTGGTAGAGATGTATATAAATGTCTTACGAGTCCAACGGTTCAGTAATGAAGTTATTTTGGTGTCTCGAGAAAAAGTTATGGCCAAAAGAATCTAACATGTTCATGTCTTTACTCATATTGTACATGCCTTGGAGCAATTGCCATAACTCTCACTTCAGGTATCGGATTGACTTCATTTTTGTTGGTTTGAAAGAAGACTTAGGTATTTACAACTTTCATGAAGAACTCGAACAAAGATTCAGCTTATAAAAGGATAAAAAATGGAATATAAGATGACGATACAAACTAAGATGATGCAAAAGGACAAACTAAGACGATGTAGAAAGGCAAACTAAGACGATGCAGAAAGTCAAACTAAGACGGTCAAACTAAGACGATACAGAAAGTCAAACTATGATGGTCAAACTAAGATGATGCAGAAAGTCAAACTAAGACAGTCAAACTAAGACGAGGCAAACTAAGACGAAGCAAAACTAAGAAGATGCAAATTGAGACGATGCAGAAGTCAAACTAAGACGAAGCAAAATTCAAACTAAGACGAAACAAATTGAGACGATGCAGAAGTCAAACTAAGATGAATCAAAAGTCAAACTAAGATGAAGCAAACTGAGACGATGCAAACTAAGATCAAGCAAACTTAGACGATGCAGAAGTCAAACTAAGATGAAGCAAAAGTCAAACTAAGATGAAGCAAACTGAGACGATGCAAACTAAGACGAAGCAAATTGAGACGATGTAGAAGTCAAACTAAGACGAAGCGAAAATCAAATTAAGACGAAGTAAACTGAGATGATTCAAAACTAAGATGATGCAACATTACAACTTGTAATGCTCATATCTCTCAACTCCGATATCTAAAATTTACAAACTTTATATCGTTGGAAAGCTAGAAAGATCATCTACAACTTCCTAAAGACAATTGTGCCAAAATCTATCTAGATTAATCTAGATTTTCTCCCGAATTCAAAAAATGAATTTTACATTCAACTCCCTAATGTACTGGAACCAGTTCTCACTTCATGACAAATTTTGAGACTCTTAGAGACATAATTGAAATTCTATCTCTTCATAAGAAATGTAGCCATATGTTTTTAGTTTAATCCAAAATAAGAATCATCTTATTTGGATAACTAGAGAAAAAGTTGTAGTTAAAAGACTGAAGCATACTCAATGAACATTTTCCAGATCAACTACTAATTTGTTTCAAAATCTTTCCTTAACATAACTCATACCAAGATCACCTTTTTCTACTATTTTTTCTTCATTCTCCATCAATTTACTACACAAATGTTGCTTTCATTTTACTGCTAACTTGCACCTAATTCCTTCTACTTTAAAAATCTTTTATCCACCATAACACCATAGCAAATCATAATTATATCCACATCTAAGATCAATTTTAGTGATTATGTATTGTGGGTTTCTCAATTGGAATGTCTATTGACTTGGGCAATTTTGTCAATGTTGAAGAAATCCAGAGAGGCAAAAGGGGCAAGAGTAGAGGCTTTTTGAGCAAGGTTTCAAATAAGAAAATTAAGGTGGGTTTCATGTTTATAGTTTGAGTAATGAGCTATTAAGGTTTCTTTCCAAATCAAGAAAATGAAATGATTTCAATTAAAGATTGCTTTATTATTTTTGATTGATTTGAGAACGTGCTAAATGTTGTGATGTGGAACTTGCATATTGATGTATTACATTGTGATAAAAATTGAATTGTGAGCATGATTATGCTATGCCTTGTATCATGGCATTTTGATTGAATGGGAAGAAGAAAAAGGATGAGAATATGAAATTGTGAATGATTGAATTAAGTATACAATTTGATTGTGTTTGGACGAGAGATGAACCGTTTCATACTCACGTGCGCGTTGACGTTAAACCTTCTCCCAGTAGCCCACTTGTGGCCCACGAGATTCAAAAAGTGGACTCGTTTCGTTCAAAGAGTAAACTACAGTTTTTCTGTTTTGTTCCACAGGACTCTCAAGCCAATTGTGTGTGCATTTGCATTTTGATGTGTTAAGACATGATGAAGTTGAGTATTATGCTTTGTTGAAAAATTTCATCAAATGTGTTTAATGTGATGATGCATTGAATCATGATTTATGATGTTTATGAATTGCTTGATTAGTTGTGAATTTGGAAAAAATGTGTTACATGGATTTCAATGTGAGTTTTACAATGGGAATAAATATTTCAATGGTTTTTGCTTTGTTCTCGGTTATAAACATATTACCCACGAGCTTTAAGCTTACCCCCTTTCATTCCCATCTTCAGGTGATGAGAAAGAGATTGGGTGAAAGAAAGTCAAGGCATCATTTGATTATGCATATGTTGTATCTTAAGTTAGATTGACGTAAAAATAAGATGTTAGATATATGTTGAGAATTATGGGATTTTGTAACTGTTGTTGTATTTTGGATTTTTGATATTGATGATGTAATATGGCTTGGAAGGCCATTAAAGTTTGTAAATATTTATATTATGATGTTAACGAAATATGAATTGTGCATAGATGTTGTTAAGTGAAACTAGGTATGTTTGAAATTATCAAATTGAGATGATGAATCTTGAGCATGAACTATTGTTATATACATAAGTGAGATATCATGGAAAAGAAAGATAGGTAGAATGTGTACTCTGACTTCCAAGGAAAAACTGAATCGATCTAGGTAGAATTAGCCAAAGTTACCTTCATTAAAGTTGTAGCTTGTCCTTATATATTTCCAACGATATAAAGTATACAATTTTTGGACATCGGAGTTGAGAGATATGAACATTTGAGTAGGTGATGTTGTATAGGATGTGTATACCAAATAACTAGAGTATATGAAGTGATATCGCACTAGAAAGAGATGAATTTGGGAAGATTATGATGAAAAGGGATGATAGAATGAGTTTAGGATCCTTTGGAGGGGTCTTGGAGGGTGAAAATTTTGTTTCACCCGAAGGTTACACGGCCTGTCCTTGTAAAATCACACAGGCCGTGTGTTTCCAGCGTAGGAGCACTATTTCACCCTAAGGTGACACGGTCTGCCCGTGTTGGTTTGCACGTCCTGCGTTTTACCCTCAAAATGATAGAATTTCATTTCATAGTCTTCGTAAAAGTTGTAGATCTAGAAGTATTATTTCAAACCGTAAAAAAACAAAGTCAATCCGACACCTGTAGTGAAAGTTATGGCAATTGTGCCAAGACATGTACAATATGAGTAAGGACATGAACATGTTGGATTCGTTTGGACATAAATTCTTCTTCTGACCTCCGATTGAGGTGATTCTTAAAGCGATAGATTCCTAACATGATTTTCTACCTTCATCCAAAAATTAGTAGCCATTGGTATTGAATTTAGAAATATTGATGGAAAGAAATGAGGGATCAGTTGGTAGGGCAAGACTTGGTTGTGAACACACTTTGGCTTTTTAGGCATATCCTGATCTATAGAGCTCCGATTGATATGGTTCTTACTTCAAAATAAACTAGAGAATTAGAGATATAATTTCTTTGAAGAAGTCAAATTGTGATTATTGTGATTCTATTGTGTGGGCCTACCTTTGTGGCTTGAGATGTTATGGGAATGAGAGCGAACTGATGATGGCTAAAGAGATTTCATGGAAATAACCCTACAAGTTAATACTCTCACGTTTATGAATGGTTTCTCGATGTTGGATTCTGAAAATGGGACCTAACATTGTATGGTATCAGAGCAAGAGTTGGGTTCCAGAATCAGTATCCAATACTGATCCCATGGTTTGACTAATCCCGTAAGTTGAGAATTGACTAATTGTTAGACAAAGGGATTGTCGGGTGGGGTGAAAGGAAAAGGGCACTCCCTAATGTATGACCTAATGTCTATTTTTTGTCTAGTTAGGAAAAACTCAAACCTTCACTATTGAAAGAACTAAAATCACTAGGTGAGTTAGAAAGTTTATTGGGTAGATTAGAAAGGTTATTGGGTAGAGTATGAGTATTATTTTTAGTTTGAGGCATTGTCCTGCAGAAATCAAACACATAAAAATAAACAATTGAAATGAACAAAAATTAATGAAAAGCATAACCTTCACCACAGTTAAATTATTGTATTGCTATGGTGAACTTACCCTATACAAGACAGGAATGACTAAAAAAAGGCCGGATAAAGGCAAAGACGAGAGATACTTACGAAAAAGAGGGAGAGCTTCGCAGAGGAGGTTGGCGAGCACGAAATGGGCTGAGGAGAACGGACAGTGGCCACAGGGAAAGAGGATGTTGGCCCCCGTTTCCAAAGCCCAACTCTTGATCTAAAAATCGTAAGGCTTGAGCGTGCGTATTACCTTGTAGGATTGTTTCAATGAACCCTACTTAACCATCATCCCATATGGGTGACATGCCCATACCAGTCAATTGTCAAAAATGAACTCATTTCTCCTATTTTCGAACAGATTTTGGGAAACCTCAAATTGGAATTTCAATTTTTCTTCTTAAGAACATTTATTTCCCATTGTCTTAAGTTTCTAATGATACCAAAATTGTTCACTTTAGTTTAAAAATCTAAAAGTTATAGCCCAAACATTTCCGAGCTGTTACTAAACTGAAACTGTACACTAAATTCAACTTCCTCCCAGAAACTGAAAGTCTTAGAGTCCAAATTAAAATTTGAATCCTTCAGATAATTTATAGATCTATAACTATAGTTTAAGTAGAGACAAGAATCATCACATTTGGAGCTCTACTTATTAAGATATCACCCAAAATATTGAAACATGTTCAGTAAAATATCCAACTCATGCTCTTCCAGCTGATACCCTTACTTTCATTCGATCAATCTTTCTCTAATTAATACCAAAAGCTATGAATTGTTATGGAGAGATAGAGGAATGTGTTACGAATCTAATGCTTCAAAAATCAGGCATTCAGAGGTCTAGAGAAGAAGTTATAACAACAAGATCAAAGTATGTTCAGAAAATAGCCTCCTTGGACAGATGGGGAAGTCACGATTGTGCACATGCACGACCGCGACATCCGGGTAGTCTAGCGGAGTCGCGATCGTGCGCATCTGCGAGGTCGGGATCGTGCACATGCACGACCATGAAATTCAGGTGGACCTGTGACCCTTTTTCTTAACCGACAACTCAACTTCTAAACTCCATAACTTTTGATCCAGAACTCCAAATTTTGCAAACTTTATATCAATGGAAAACTAAAAGAAAGATCTACAACTTCCATGAGAACTTAAAAACAATTTTTGATTCTAAAAGGGTCAAAATTTCAATCAAAGTGGCCATCCCAAAAGTTCCATCCTAAACAGCACCCAAACTTCAAATGATCATATCTTCCAACTCCATTGTCTAAAAATTTCATACTTTATATCCATGGAAAGCTGAAAACATAAGCTACAACGTTTGTGAAGACAACTTTATCTAATTCTTCCTAAATTAATTCAGTTTTTCCCTTGAAATTAGTATACAATTTTCACCAAAAGACTTGAAAAATCGTCTCAATTTCACTTCTTCTCATGCAACATCATTCTTAACCATCCAACTACATTTCATCATTCATTCCTATTTTCGTATCCATAGCGTCACGTTGATATGCAATAACCATTAATATTCAAAATTTATCATCTTAAATTGATAACTTTCCCTAAGCTCATCCTTAATTAATTCACATCTAAACTCCACCTCATCCATATGCAAATTCACATTTCAACTTAACAATCATCCATTCACAAATCCATATTTCATTAACATAATAGAATAAGAGTTTACAAAGCTTTAATGGCATTCTAAGCCACATTACATGAATAATATCAAAATTCTGAAATACAAAAGATACAAAACCCTATAATTCTTGACATACGTCCAAAGTCTTGTGTTTACACCAATCTAACTTAAAATTCAAAATATGCATAATCAAACGAATACCTTGACTCTCTTTCACCCGATCTCTTTCTCATCACCTGGAGATGGGAATGAAAAGAGGGTGAGCTTAAATCTCATGGGTAACAGTTTATAACAGAAAAATAAGCAAAACCTTTGAAATGTTCATTTGCCAAATACAAAGCTCTTATTAAATTCATCAAAGTATCATTCTCAATTTCATAACCAAAATTCACAAATTTTAAATCATGAATGCATCAAACTTGTCAACATATCATGAGCACAAAAGCACATCAAAATGGTTTGGAAACTTCAAAACAAAATGTACTACACATTTCCCATAAGGGTCCTGTGTAGCCTTGAACAGAACGTACTATCGCAATCCCACAAAATGGTCTTGCTTAGCTGTGAACTTATGGGAGTCCACGAGGGAGCTCCATGCCACTAGTGGGCAGGCGGGAGAAGCCTTTTTAATCAAGTGCACTTGACATACTTAAGGGACCAAGCCAAACCTACATAACATGTATTTCATAACTTGTAAACTTATTGCCCAAAATGGCACATTTTCGAAACTTGATTTTCATGAACATGAGATATTTCGAAAACTATTTCCGAAAACATGATTTCATAAACATGTATCTTTTCAAAAGAATCATTTTCAAAGTCTTTTCACAAATCATCAACCCAATTCACATATCAAACATATAGCAAATTCTCAATTCATTCAAAAAGCACCAAATGCAACATTTATGATGCAATTTAAAAACATTAAATTTCCTTGATTCAAAGAAAACATTTGTTGGCTTATTAATTCTATTATAAACATATACCCACCTTGATTTCCTTGCTTGAAACTTTGCTAAAAAAATGTCTCTCCCCTTGCTCTTCTTGCCTCCTTTGATTTCCTTTATCAAAGACAAAAATTCTCATATCAATAGGGATTCAAATTGGAGAACCCATAAGACATATTCGCTAAAATTGATCATAGAATTCTAAAACCCATACATTTCTTAAGCCTTATGAACCAAAACCCTTTCAAAAATCTAAAAGATTAAAATTAAACTTACCTTGAATCTTCACCAAATGAAGAGTTTGTTGGCCATAATGGAAGCTCTCATCATCTTCTATCTTTTTCCCTTCTTAAATAACTTCAAAATCACTCTTTAGGACCCAAAAAAATCAAAACCTAGCTTTTTCTTCTTTCTTTCCTCTCCTCCACCGAACTCTCTTCTTTCTCTCTTCTCTTTGTTTCTTTTTCCCAATTTCGTTTTTTTGCCTCTTCCTTAAAAGCAAGCCAACACTTTTATTTCAATTTTGCCATTAATGATTCTAAATTTTCCATTTTGCCCTTCCTTATGTGCCTTGTATCTTTTATCCTTAAGTGGTCTTCCAAAAATGCCTTTCAAGCAATCTTACTACCTTAACACTTTAATTCAATTTCCCAATGTCACATAATCTTGCTAACATTACCATAATAATAAGTCCCAAAACAATTAAATACATCAGAACCTTAAAATTTATTTAAATCATGTTTAACTAGAAAAAAAAATATAGGGGCCAACATTAATTCTAGTGGCCAACATAACTGGAAACCTAATGGGTCACACACATAGGAGATTTGAAGGATGAGTAAAATAGTCTTGAATGGTGATTCAACATACGAGAGATTATTTCGCGATTGTATCGCAATGTAATCATGGTAGAAAACATTGCATGGAATGGATTAGAAATAAGTGTTATTAGCTGCCAATTTGGTCATTAACTTTTATTAATGTATGTTATTCATAGTCATTAACTTCCCATAATTTCCATTAATGCATGCTATTCATGGTCATTTACTTCTCATAACTTCCATTAATGCATGTTATTCATGACCATTAACTTCCCATAACTTTCCATTGATGATGGGGTTATGGAAGGCCAAATAGTGCAAAAAATAGAGACGATTTTTGTGCACCTTATGTAAGACACAAGTGAAAGAAAGGTTCTTTCTAACACACACACACTCTTTTTCTCTCTAACTCTCACAAGAGTTCCTGTCTTTGCTATCACAAAGAAAGAATTCTAGTCATCTCCTAATGAGATTTTATCCTTCTATGTTTGTGTGGACTTTCATTAAAGATGATTTATGTTGATCGTTGTGGTTTACGACAACCTAACGTGGAGAAGATTAAAGAACAAAAGAGATAATCGGAAAGGTATGTAACATATTATATTTAATGTTTTTGTTTTTCATATTTATATGCATGAGTAAATCTGATTTTTGAAGTTCCATTTTAT
>JANIPM010000007.1:40514844-40525970 GCA_027478405.1 Erythroxylum cassinoides
TGTATATATATACACATCAGTGAGAGGTTATGAATATAGAGATGTTGTTGAATATGAAGAGTCATACGAATTGAGGTTGAGTGTTGGATGAATTCCTATTAGAAGTTGAATTGTTTTGAATGATGTTGTATAGAGGAAGTAAAGTTGGGATTAATTCCAAGTTTTACATGAAGGTAAAATGTGTATGCTGATTTCCAAGGGAAAACTGTATTGATCTAGGTAGGATAGCCAAAATTGCTTTCATGAAAGTTGTAGTTCGTCTTTATAGTTTTCCAACGCTATAAAATTTGTAATTTTTGGACATCGACATGAAAAGATATGATTGTTACAAGTTATGATGTTGTATAGGATTTGTGTATGATGACAGCTAGGGTAATGATAGGAAATTGTGGTTTTGATGATCCAAATGGATTGATATTTGAGATTTTTATGAGGTAATTATGGTGTTTGCGTTGTTATGAAGTGATTTTGCACTAGAAGAGTTGAAATTGGGAAGATTATGAGTGAATATGATGTTATGTTGGATGCAGGAAGCATTGGAGAGGGTTTGGAGGGGGTTGGGAAACCCTCATGTCGGTTTAATGGACCTTAGGTCCGTTTAACAGACCTTTACGAGTCAAAAAGGACCCCTAGCATCGCCCATGTCTGTTTAACGGACCTTCTCGGGTGAGAAGGTGCACTTTGGCCCGACAATGTCCGTTAAACAGACATTCACAGGACAGCTTCATGAAATCGTGATGTTTGACCATTTTAGAGGTAGAATCTGACTTTATGATCTTCATAAAAGTTTTAGATCTCGAAGTCTTATTTCCAGTGGTTTAAGAATGAAACCAATCCAACAATTTTGATGATAGTTATGGAAATCGCGCCAAGATAGGTACAAATCAATTGAGGATATAAACATGTTATATTCTTTTGATCATAACTTCCTCATCCGGCCTCCAAATGAAGTAATTCTTGAAGAGATAGATTCCTAAGACATGAATTTATATCTCCATGAAAATTGGGAGCTTTTGGATTTGATTTGAAAAAGTTTGATTGAAAGAAAGTGAGAGGTTAGTTTAAAGAGTATGATTGAGGTATAAACACACTTTGGAGTTTTAAGCATATCTTGAGATTTAGAGCTCCGATTGAGGTGATTCTTGCTTCAAAACAAAATAGAGGCTTAGAGCTATGATTTATTTGAAGAAGAAAAATTGAAATCCTAATTTGAAGATTTCCAAATTCTGTTCACAAATAGGAGAAATGAGTTTGAGCATGGTGACTAATTTTATGTAGGCACGCTATTGAACAAATTGAGAGGAAAATTATTGGGATTTTATGAGAATGAAGATGAACCGATGATGTTCAAGTTTCATGATCCAAAGTTGGGCTTCACAAGTGGGGTCCAACAGTTGTGGTATCAAAGAAAGCTCAAGTTTCATGATTTCGCAAGAGTTGGATTCCGGAAACAAGCGGGGTCCAACATGTGTTCTACCTGATGAAAGGAATTTACAAAGAAATGGCCAATTCTTGTCATTTTCAGCGATACAGATTCTTGATTAGTCAGAAGTTATACTTCGGCTTTCATATACTACCAAGGATGGAGAGCCAAGTTATAAATAGGCCTTCCAATTACTAGCCCAAAAGTACTTCAATACTTACACATCACAGTCACCTATTTCTCTCGTCTGCATTTATATCATTTGCCCTTCATCTTTCACAATTAATTTTCTTTGTGTATTTCTAAAAATCTTATACTATTAATTAATTGCATGATATGGTATACCATTTATCCATTCCAACAAGATTAGATGTCATGACCCAATATCACATAGGGCTCATGACAACCACCGTATACCTAGACTAAGGATAATTACGGTATCCTTAATCTGACTATGCAGGCTAATTGAATATCTCTTCTTTTTTTTAACAAAAAATAAGGAACACAACGGTCGTATTTTAAAATCCCAAAACTCAATCAAATACCTGCAAAAAATTTTAAACACATTTCTATATTTATATCAAAGTCCACTCAAAGCAATCTCAACAACAAAACAGTCAAGGCTAACTTCAGGACTTTAAAGTCCACTCAAAGCAATCTCAACAATAATATCAAAAGTACATACAAAAGGTCTTTTACAACAACAAAACAGTCAAGAATTAAATTTATATAGTCATAGAGAGTATCAACATAACCAATCTAATAAAAACAGTAAAACAATTCATGAGCCACTATTCAACTAAAGTACAAAACAAAAACTACCCATGTGCGATAATATCCTGAAACTATCAAAAGACCGCACGATCTATTCAAAGATTCAAACTCACTAAATTAACATGCATGGTTGGAAGATGGAGGGGTGAGTACACCATGTACTCAGTGAGCAGGAAAAACATATATCGCAAATAAAACTCGATACACACCAAGACGGTGTAGATAACCTATGAAGTGAAATATACATCACATAGAAACACATGGGCCTAGCCTATGACTTAATGTATACTAGTTAGGAACCACATAGGCCTAGCCTATTAATCACTCATCCGGTAACTATAGGTTTAAGTTCTAGTATACAAAAGCAGAAAAACATCACATGTATAAATCAAAACTTGTCAGAAAACAAATCTCAAAATAAGCCAAAACAATCATATGTGACACCACTAGTCGACCAAACTAGTGTGCACACCCACCGATCCTTGGTGTTGACTTGACTTTCATCCATGGTGAGTCCGAACTACAGTTGACAAGAGCGTCATGGCCCTAGGTGATGACCTTGTCGGTGTCCATACCCTAGGTGTGGAATCACCCGCAAGTCTCGTAGAAAGGTGTCAATATAGGAACTTGACTTTTATGTACCAGTGCCAAGGGCATGGGGATCATTTAATCAGTTATGCCTAGCATACGATTAGCCAATCGTTTCCTTACCAATCCCAAAAATCATATACAAAAATTAAGTATAAAAATCAAGTATGGCACTATGCTTTTATTTACCGGTCCTACCGATAAAATGAAACCGTTCCATAGCTCTAAACTAAAAGAGAACAAGTATATGCAGTATAAATGATTTGATTATGCATATGTAAATTCAAAAACATTATTTCATGCAATAAAAGTCATCTTTTTCACTCCAATGCAAAGTTGTTCAAAAATGTAGTTTCATAAAGTAAAACATTGTCCTTTGTACTTCAAGTGCAGGTTTGTTGAAAACAATATCATTTCTCAAAATACATAATAAAAACATCAGTTTCAAAAACATGTCGTTTATTAAATACACAAGTATACTAGCATCTATTTGAGATTCAGCTCTACTATATATTATCTAAGTTCAAAATTCATATACAAGTCATCATGCAGGTCTTAGGATATTCTAATCCCATTTGAGAGATATGGTTTCCCTAACTCACCTCAAAAGAAGGTGTACACTCCCTTGCCTTCAAAAATTCTCGGTACGAGCTCTTTAATTTATAGCTCCCGATCCTTTATATATAAAACACAATATCGGTCTCTTTAAGCTATAGGATTCGACCATTAAGCTTCTCACATGGTTATTTCCTTACTATTCAGATTAGCTTTTCTTTTGCAATTTCTAAGGCATTTAATGCCTTTAATCCAATACTTACTCATTTCAAAACATAATTAAGTACATTTTTATCCAAGCACATTAGACCATTATTCATCAATCTAAGCAACAATTCAAGTTTACCCTAAGTAAACATGAATGCTACTTTCAATGTATATCATTACGAATCTTTAAATCCTAAGCCAAGTTCACTTAGACATTTTATCAAACACCTAATGTACATGACTGTCAAGTCATATTTTTAAGACTTTATCATGATAATTCATGCTCCTATCGTGTTAAATAACAAATACTTTTAATCAACAACACATTTCTCCACTCCATTCAATCCAATTCCCTTAATTTAAGTCATATTCATCATAATTATACAACTTATCACATTAATCCATTCATTCTTCCATCATTTCGACCAAACCTATCCAACATACTTCTTCTTCATTTTTCATCATCAATTCACATTATACATGTATAATTAACACCATAAAATTCATTTAAATCATCAATTTCAAAAGATATCTAAAAATTCACAACTTTCACCAACAATGGGCATTTTGGTTTTGACTTAAAGAACCATCTCCATGACACATTTCATTCACCTAAAACATGTTTCATGCATATTCAAGCTTGGAGAACAACATATCTTAACACCACACTCAAAATCCTAATGTAGAAAGAGATTAGACAAAATTTACCTAAACGTTCCTTTGGTGATATCTTCAGATCCTTTGAGAATTTCTCAAATCTAATGATAGATTTGAGTTCCTTGACCCCAAATTAGCTTAGAACACCTTGATTTGGGTTGGAGAATCAAAACAAATGGTAGGGTTTAGTGGATAGCCAAAATTTGGTCTTCTCCTCTCTTCTCCTTTCTTCTCCTTTCTTTTTAATTAAAACATCATGTTTTAAGTCTTTAGTAATGGGATGCACGACCATGAATGAAGAAGAGTCTAGAATATTGACTCTTCTTTGACCAAAAGATAGTAAAATTATCTTTTTACGCTTAGTTTATGTGAAATTACCATTATGATAAAATTCCTTCAAACCCCAACATACTCAATTCAATATAGTCTCTCTTAAAATTTACTGGGCAACTACCTTATTATAAAACTATCTATAACCACTTTACTCAGCTTCTATTGCTTAATTTCATAGAATAATGGGTAAGTTAGAAATAAGAAAAGAATACCTATAAAATGTGTAGTGAACGAGGCAATTAGTGAGGAGAGGAAAATTATTTAGAGAACGGAGAAAAGAAGCGATTGCAATAAAGAGGTGGATTGGAGGAATGCTAGGTGAAGAACAAAATTTTAGGAGACTATTAAAGAAGGAAGATTGGAAGACTATCTCTTGCGAACTTTGAAGGAGTATAAAACGACGTCATTTAATACTCATAATAGAGTAAAGGTCAGGCTTCAAATCAAACAACTTGAGTCTGAACTTGATCAAACTAGGTCAGTTTAGGCTTTTATGCCAAGCCTATAGCCTATTCATGTTAAAGGCTAATGAAACCCAAATCCATTTAGGCATGTCAAAGCCTAATTAAGTCTATTCAAATAAGTTAAAACCAAATTAAGACCATCCAACCTACTAAAAGCTCAAACAAGCCTTCCAAAATGTTAAAGTTCAGTGAAGCCCTTTTTTGTCAAGTCAAAAGTCTATTTGCCTTATTAGCAAATAAAAAATCATTTTTATACAAAATCAAATGCCTTTTAATCCAACAAAATGCATAATTCATTTAAAATATATTTAATTTTAAGTCCATTACATTTAAATAATTTTATTCCTTCTAAAATCAAGCCCATTATTTAGTTTAGGTCTATTTCATTCAAGTTTTTTTAGTTTGGGTCTATTTCTTTTTGTAGAATTAAGAACTAAGCTCATATTATTTTCAAGTCTTATGACACTAATTTGGGCATAGTTTTTATTTCAAAATCTTAATATTAAGATATAGGCATTTTTCTAGCCCTTCGCAATACTATAAATTCCTAAACATTCAACCGCAAGTTTTGTTTCTAATTCTTCAATTTATTTTTAATTCACACTTAAAAGACATGTTCTTTAAAAATTTTTAAATTTTAAAATTTTTTAATACCTCGACAATCGTTTAGGCAGGTAAATAAATAATTTATCACATTTTTATTTTATAATTTGTCTCTCAACTTCTTTTTTAATTAAGATTAATAATTGGTTTTTTAAATTTTTCTCTATTTTTCTTTGATAAGATGTTGCAAGTAACTCCAACGTCATTTCTTTAACTCTGTTCATCATTTTTCACTGACTTAGTGGCAAAATTAATAAATAAATGGTCTTTCAATAGAAAAGATAGAAAATAACAGTAGTTTTAATGTATAAGCTACTCATATATGAAATCATTTGAATCCAATCCAAATAGAAAAGATAGAAAATAACAGTTGCTTTTTATGTCTATATGAAATCAATTGAAAAGTTCTACTTAGAATTAGATTTCATTAAAAGTTAGCCATTTACTACACCAGGATCACAAAGTTACTGGGTGAACAAGTTTAAGCCCGAGCATTCTCTCTTCTTTTTTGGATCCGACTTTGTGGTTTCTTCCCAAATGGCCAGATCCACCAAATATAATCCTGGTCCATTTAAAAGATGCACATCATCTTCAACATTCGAAGTCTCCAACAAAACCCTAACTAAAGCAACTACTGCTCATGGAAGACAGTTTCAGAGTTCGGGTCGACAGAGCATTTGGGTCACTTTCCACCACCACCAGCGCTTCAGCTACTACTCTAAGATCCCTATGGAGTCTGACGGACGTCGAACTCGACCGAGACGAGTGGATCCGAGATAAAGACGTGCCCGAAGGGGAATCCGATTCTTTGCAAGCTGATTCCGACAATAATTTTCGATCGGAGATAGAGAATGACATGGACGAGCTCGACGACGATGAACAGTCACATGCGAAGCCTGATGACTGTAACGACGAAGAGTGGGAGATTAAAAAATCCATTGGCTTAGACAGTACTCTTGAATACGAGGTAATCACCCTCTTCTTGCTATGCTTGTTTTTCTCTTTGAATTACGTTAGGTTGCTTTTTCGTTATTGGGTTTCAATTTGAGTTTTATGGAATTATATAAGATTTCACATGATTAAAAAAACAAATATTCTTTGAAGAATTATGGGTTCAGAACTTATGAAGATAACTTGATTGGTGGACTATCTTATTTTCAGGGATTATGTTAGGGTCTGCTTTACGTTTATTCTGCATTCTACGGTTTCAAGGAATTTACTGTAGAATATGTCACAGTTGGGACTAATTGACTTTTCCATTTTGGTAATTATGAAAAAACTTGTTTGAGGTTGTATTGTTACTAGGAACAATTCGTGCTTTCTTACCTTGATTTTTAAATTTATATGCACTTCATCCTAATTTGCGTTTCTTGAAATTCTGAGCCATGTTCTGGTTGTGTAATCGATAAAGTGGTGATTATTAACAGGAAGAGGAAGATAAATATGATAAAGTAGCTATTGGCAAGGATAATATTGGAGAACGGTTGTATATGAGAGACATAGATGACTATGGGATAGATATAGATTCTGTCAATGAACTTCCCAGCTCATTTAAGGATGCAACCAGGGATCCGCGGGCAAATCATTTGGCTGCAAAAATTAGGCTTAAAGAAGATGTGGAAGCGGCTAAAAAGATGTGCTGTTTGCAAGTTACTGAGAAAGATTTTGTAGCTAATCCTGATTATGAACAAAACAAAATGCCCAAGGATGTTCATCTGAAATCTATTCTGAAGAGGAAAGATGATGATTCTGATTCAAAGTTGCAAAATAATCAGCAGAATTTGAAGTCTCAAAAGCGTGTCCGGTTTGACCCTGCATTTAATAAAGGTGAAGATTCAGAGCTTGGTGGGGTTGAAGATGTGCAGATGGAAACTGATTCGACCATAGATGCTTCAGTTTCTCCTTTGCCTCCAGATTATCCTTCTGGAGTCCCAGACTACATGCGGAACCCTTCAAAATACACACGGTATACTTTTGATGAAACAGATGATGTGGATGACAAATCTAATCAACAAGCATGTATGGACTTTCTTAACATGCTGAAGAAATCAAAAAATAAGGAAACATTACCGGATGATGAATCTTCTGCTGATCTTTCAAAGCCACATATTTTCATACCTAAAAAGAAAACAGGTAATGGTATAAAGAAAGATACGTTACTCGAGGCAAAGCTTAACGAGGAAGTTAATACAGGTAAAGAGTCTATGCTTAAGAGAGGTTTACGGCATGGCATAGCAGCTGGTTGTACGACTGAGGGAGAAGGTTGTACCGTGGAGGAAGATGAACCAGAACCAACAGCTAGTGGAAGAAACAGTTTATGGACACCAGGTCGCCGGTATAGATCAAAAGTTAAGTTGGAGACAGATGAGGCCACTTGAAAAGCCCTGCAATGTTTCTCATATGTTATGATAGTCTCTCTCACTTTGACTTATACTGGATTTCTAATTTGAGAATTGTGTATTTATTGTAGAAGCTTGAGTTGTATCAATTTAGAAATGATGCTGATGTCTCTTAGCATAATGTTTGTGAATCCCTTTTGTGGTGTGCTGCAGAAAAGGTCAGTATGAATAGTTTTATCATGGAAGAAGGTAGAATAGCTTTACGATTTCGACGGCATAGTAGATACTCCCCTACGTGTAATTCTGTGATGAAGAAGTGTAATAAATGCAATCAAAATATAACGTCAAAATCTTTAGATTGTAATGTCATGTACTTGAAAAGTCTTATCCCAAGTATTTCTAAGCAACTTATAAACAAAATCTTCATTGCTTTGCAGCATGTAGTTTCCATATTTTCGTTGTTTATTTGTATTACAAGTTATGATAGGTAACAAGAGTTGAAAGTACAATACTAGAAATTGAGTGTGAATGATGTACTTGGATTGTAAGATTTAAGTTGGATATCTTCTCATGGTATTGTAATAAAAAGACGGAATTTCATGCAAGTTTGAAGGAGTTGGCTTTTTGATAGACCCTTAATTACGAAATTCTATAAAAGAAAAAAGGGACACATGGGGTTAAAGGTATATTCTAGAAGATAGAGAGAAGGGCTTCTTGGAAAAAAAGGGAGACAATCTTAACTAACTCGACAATAATAGGGCCACAGTCTAAGAGTGAGTGAGGTATTTCTTTGAAAAGATGTAAGAGAGAGAGAGGAGAGAAGCAAAAGACTTAAGAGAGTGGTTAGCCTCTCGAAAGCTAACTTGGAGTGGAGGAAGTGCTTAATATTTTTAGAGGTTCCTTTGAAGAGGGCTGAGAGTGTGTTCTCGCTACCATGCCATTATTATTATATTCTTCTAGCTTTGTTATTCTGTTCTAGTATCTAAGAGTTCTCCGTTAAATTTTTTAGAAAACAGTGGTTGTATTGGGTGTTTGGATAATATAGTTGAATAAGTATTCAGTAAATTTTGCTAGTGCTCTATCAACTGGTAAGAGAGCAATGACATTGAGGCACGGTGAATACCAAAATGGAAGCTAAGGTAGATTAGATGGAGGAGGAGCTAGGAACCATGAAGGGGGATATGACAAAAATTAAGGGCTGGTTGGTTAAACTAAGTGACTTGAGAGCTAGAATGGAAGTAGGCAAACGACCAAGGAAGGAAACCATGGTGGAGCCGTCGGAATTTGGAGCTGAAGGTGGATGGCGAGAGGAGGCTTGAGGAGACACGCAATCGTGAAAGATTTAGGAAACGAAAACTACCCATTTTTGAAGGAGATGATCCGATTGGGTGGTTGTTCAAGTTGGAGAGATATTTTGATATCAATTGGGTGACGGAGGCAAAAAAGATGGAGGCAACAGTAGTGTGTTTAGAAGGGGAAAGCTATGAATTAGTTCCAATGGATGGAGCTGAGGAGCTCGATACGTACTTGGAGGGACTTCAAGAAGGAATTATTTGAGAGATTTCAACACTCTCAACAAGCGGATTCATATGAAATGCTCATGGCATTGAAGGAGGAAGGAACTGTGACAGAGTAAAGGGAAAGATTTGCAGCCCTTTCAGCCACAGTAAGGGAAGCTTCAAATGAGTGCTTGATGGGAGCTTTCAAAACTGGGTTGAAGGCAGGAATACGGGTGAAGCTTTGGTTAATGAGGGTTGACTCTTTAAAGGGGCTTATAGACTTGGCCCAAAGAATGGAGGAGAGGAACCAGATCATGGAACAAGCAGAAGAGGAACACCTGATCATTTGAAGGGCTGGCAAATCAAAAATGATATGGACCCAAAGGAAATTAGAGCCGGGTTACGAGTCTTAATGACCCAAGGAGAACCACCAGCTATTTTCTCAACCAGGCAGCAGAGGCAATGAAGGACAGTGCACCTATACCTTCCACTACAAGGAAAATGAGAAATACCGACGGAAAAATACCGACGGTATATAAATCATTGGAAATACCGACCGAACTAACGTTACCGTCGGGAAAATTGGGTGGGCGTTCAACTTTTTCTGACCGAAAACGATTCGGTCGCTGAATATGTTGAAATAGTTTCCGACGCGCAATTTCCATCAGTGACGGCGTCGGTGAAATCCGCGCCCTTCACTTACTCAAAACGACGTCGTTTTGGTTATTATTTAGGGTTGCGTCTGCGATTCTTCTCCTCTTCCCGCAGACGCAGCCCTCTCCTCTCCCTTCTCCTTCTTATTTTCCTCTGCCGCCGTCCTTGTTTGTCGTCGTTACTGCCCGTCGGTTCGTCCACCGCCGCTCGCCGCTTGTTGGTCGTCGTTCGCCGCACGCCACCGTCGCGTCTCCTCCTCCTCTCCGACAGCGTGGTAAGTTCTCCTCCCTCCCTTCTTTGATTAGTCCGACGGTGTTGAATGGGTATGTTAAAGGTTTTTAAGTTTTTATATGTTAATTATTGCTCTAATTGTATGTAAATAATTGGTGTTATATGTAAATGTAAATTATTTGTAAATTATTGTTGTAATTATATGTAAATTGTTGTAATTATATGTAAAATATTGGTCATCTGTAAATTATATGTTAATTATGTAAATTATTTGTAAATTATTCTTGTAATTATATGTAAAATCATCTGTAAATTATATGTTAATTGTTGCTGTAATTATATGTAAAATTTGCTTTTATATGCATGTGTAAATTATATGTTAATTATTGCTGTAATTAAATGTAATTTATTGGTCTTATATGCATCTGTAAAATATATGTAAATTATTACTGTTATTATTGCTCTTATATGCATATGTTAATTATATGTACATTATTGCTCTTCAACGATCTTTTAAAGAAAAATGAAAGATTTGAATAAGAAAGTTAAGAATTATTGTACTACATTGCCAAAACTTTCAATTAGGTGTGAATTGGTTGATAATTTTTAATAATTATTCTAAAATTAGGTGATCATTATTTAATATTTATTAATAATGATTCTAACTATCGATAAATTCGATTTAATTCAATTTCATACCCATTATGAATATTCTAAGTTACGTTGGACTGAAATTTTGATTAAACTAAGGAGATACTAAAATATTGTTATTTTAATCAATTATATTACAATAATATCA
>JANIPM010000007.1:40550863-40561563 GCA_027478405.1 Erythroxylum cassinoides
ATGCATGAATTGGGTGAACCATCGATGATGGTTCCTCACTGAGTTCGCAAACTCACCCAAAATTGCAACTTATTTTTTAGAACTGAGAGAATAGACTCCTAGTTCTAGAGGGACTTTTCCTGCCGTGTAGATCGTGTTGGCAAGAGAAGTCATGGCTCACAGATCGGTCAGCTGGGATTTTTGGGGGATGACCTAGTTAGGTTTTTCTGTATAAGATTTCTTTTGTTGTATAAATAGTGAACTATGACAGATATGTAAATTACTGATTTTGATGAAATGCAATGAGAAAGAATTATGGTTTCAAAAAAATTAGTGATGCTCAATATTGATGTATGATTATTATGATGCCATGTGAAGTACAATAGTGATTGTTCGTAGTTCTCCCTTATCGTAGGATATGTATCGGAATGACCTACGGGCGTCTCGGTGTATACCCTATGTTAAGGGGGCGCTACAGCAAAACAAGTCAACCTACTATGCAGTCTAAGCCTAGGAGAAAACCTAAGCTCTGATACCAAACAATGCTGGACCCCACTTCCGAAGTCCAACGTTCGAAAACATAGCCGCATGGAGGGATCACATTTAACCAAGACCGAATACGACACCCGAATTCGGTCCAAATATTGAAAATCTTAAGGCCCAAATTGAAATTTAATTCCTTTAGATAAGTTGTAGCTCCATGTTTGTAGTTTAATTTGAAATAAAAAAATCAACCCAATCATATCTCTACAGATCAAGATATCCCCAAAATACTGAAGCATGTTCAGTGAGATAACACCAGTTCATATGAATGAAGAATACATTCACTGTCCCCGTCTCACCCTTTTCACTTAATCTCTCTCTATAAATTTTAGATAGCTTCAATTATTGGTGGAGATCTAGAGAAAAATCTTCCAAATCCTATGGTTCAAGAATTAGGTCATTTGGAGGTCTGGAGAAGAAGTTATGGCCAAAAGACTCCAACACATTTATGCCCTTTGCTTGAAATGTAAATGTCTCAGTACGAATGCCATAAATTTTCCTACAGATGTCAGATTGACTTTTTTTTAGACCAATGGAAAGAGGAATTCTAGATATATAACTTTCATGCAGACCTAAAAGGCCAATTGTATCTTCTAACTTCAGTATCGTCTCACTTTTGTATCATTCACTTTTCTTCTGTCTACTTTCTATCGTCTGCCTTTCTTCCTTTCACTTTCTATTGTCTGCTTCTCTTCCTTTCACTTTCTATCGTCTGCTTTTCTTCCTTTCTCTTTCTATCATTTGCTTTTCTTCCTTTCACATTCTATCGTCTGCTTTTCTTCTTTTCACTTTCTATCGTCTACTTTTCTTCCTTTCACTTTTTATCGTTCACTTTTCTTCCTTTCACTTTCTATCGTCTACTTTTTTCCCAGAACGTCTCCACTTATAAGAATTATAAATTTTGACTCTGATATCTAAAATTTTCATACTATATACTGTTGGAAAGATGAAAGAAAGATCTACAACTTTGATGAAGATTTTAAGAGTAATTTTCGTCTTTATAAAAGTCAAAATTTCAGTCATAGTGACTACCCCTGGAATTCATCCTAAATAGCATCAAAACTTCAATCGATCATAACTCCCAGTCCCGATATCAAAAAATGTCATACTTTATAGCGTTAGAAAGTTGGAAACATAAACTACAACTTCCACTAAGGCCACTTTAGCTAATTCTATCCAGATCAATACAATTTCTCCACTGAATCTCTGCCCACCATTCCTACACTTAGGCAAGTTGCCAAAACACAATTTCTTGAAATTTTCACCCACTACCAAGTACCCTTCGGTACTTTGGAGCTCCAACTCAACCAAACCAGCTCATATACCCTTCAAACCTCCAAGATACTATCCCACAACAAATGAACAATTTCAAACTCAATGATGAAGAAGATGCACCTACACATTCTTCTTTCACAAAAGTCATACACAATTTCATACATTATCCATAAAGCAACACAATTATGCTCATACTCATTTCCAACCAAAATAAATATTCATGCATAGCTTTAATTACATATCAACATATCCATCAAGAATTAAGCACAAGATACACAATACATGAGATGCTCAATGTTTGATATGCTTGAAAAGCTATCCAAAATGGCTAGTTACTAACTTAGTACAAAAGTATCTAAAGCCTTGGAGTTTCCGATGCCTTGCAAGGTTCACGCTCGACTTGTTTTGCACCTGAGGAGGGAAAGTGGGGTGAGCAACTCGGCTCAGTGGCTAATACGTTTATAGCCATCGGTAATGAGCCATACCACAAGCACAAATACACATATATCAAGCAATCCAGTTTATTAGCAATTTCATCCCATAATTCATAAACAACCGAAAATTTATTATGCATCATACTCAATAAAGTCATAATGAAAATGCACATCAAATGGCTAGAGAGTTTCCGTGGAACAAAATGGTTTATAACGTGAACAAAACAAGTCTAATTTCTCAGGATCTCGTGGCCTTAAGCGGGCAGCCGGGAAAAGGCTATAGGTCAACGTGCACGTAACTAACGAAATGGCTTTCTCTCTTGTCCAATCACAATTATCTATGCTCAATTAATCAATCGTAATCTTGCATTCTCATTCTTCTGTTATTTCATCGAATTTTCATATTTTCATACTTTTCAGACATTCACCACAATTTAACATTTATACAATTTAAGCTAAAATCACACATACATAGGGCATTTGCCCATCACACAACAACTATAAAAACATTACCCACCTAGATTGTTGGAAATCCAAGTTCAAGATTGCCCTTCCTCTCTCTCTTAAGTATAATTTCCTTGATTCCCTTCAACTAAACCCATTTTCATTTAATCCATACATTCAAAGAAAGTTCATATAATGCAAAAATCAAAGAAATGCTAAAATTGAAATTAAACCTAACCTACCTATAGCCCATCTAGGCTAGAAAAACCAAAACCCTAACTTAGAAATTCCAAAATCAATTTAGGTTCATCTTTCACTTCTTTCTTCCTTCCTTTCCAACACAAACCCTAACCTCCATTTGTGAATCTAGCATAAGAAGATGAGAACTTACCTCCAAGAAGTGGATTTCTCTTCTTTTTCTTCTTCTTTCTTCTCCTTTTTCACATTTTCCTCTTCTTCTTTTTAGTTCCTACGACAACTTCCTTCTCTTCTAATTCAAACAACATTTTTTATCTCTTGTTTTACTCCTTTTCTTCCAATTTTGCCCCTCCTTCACTTAGGCTTTCCAAGTTTGCCCTTAATTTGTCTTATATGTCTCTACTCTTTCAACCCACTTAATAATATAATTCTAACATTTCATTCTAAATTCTAATTTCAATTCAATACCCGATTCATCCTTGCTAAATTTAAAGACTCAACTAAAAATAATAAAAAAAAATTAAAGCAAAATAAAGAATAAGTAAATAAAAAAAATTGGGGCCCAAAATTGGATCTTGAACTATATCAAATAGATGTAAACATGACTTTCCTAAATGTAGAACTAAAAGAAGAAACCTATATCAAACATCATTTAGGTTTCATTGAGACTTGCCAAAAACATAAAGTGTATCGATTATTGAAATCGATTTATGTTCTGAGGCAACCTTCAAATGAAGTGGTATATAAGTTTTCATAATGTCATCTTTTCATATGATTTTCATAACACTTAATGAAGACCACTATACATATATTAAGAGATCCAAAGATGAATTTGCAATTTTATCTTTATATGTGGATGACATCTTGATTGCTTCTAATGACTGTGAGTTTGTTAAGCAAATCATATATTAGTTGTCATATAAAATTTACGTGAAAGACATAAAACTGCATAATTTCTTGGAGTTAAGATTTTGAGAGATCATTCAAAATATTATTTTCACTTTCTCAAGCGACTTATGTTCAAAAGATTTTAAAACAATTTTGTATGCATGATTGCAAAAAATAGATAATCCTATTGCTAAAGGAGAAGGTCTCAATAAGAATTTTTGCCTATCTACACCATAAGAAAGGGAACAAATAAAGAAAATTTCCTATTCCAATGCAGTTGGAAGTTTCATATATGTTATGATGTGTACAAAACCAGGTATTTGTTACGTTGTTGAAATCGCGAGTAGATATTAATTAAATCTTGGATAAGCACATTGGAAAGCAATAAAAAGAATAGAGGTATCTAAAAGGTATTATTAGTTATGCATTGAGTTATTATGGCAATAACCTACATATATAAGAATATACAGATGCAGAATGGGAAGGATCTCTAGATGAGAGAAAATCTACCTTTGAATATATATTCTTACTTAAATATGGTTCTATGTCATAGAAAGGTAATAAATAATCACATATTACTTTATCCACAATAGAAACTAAATTTATAGCATTTTCAGTATCAATATAAGAAGTTGTATGGCTTAGACGATTCTTGGTTAGTTTAGGGGTCATTCATAGTGAGATTGATCTAATAACTATCAACTGTGACAGTTAAGTAACAATTACTTATACAAAAGAACTCAGTTTCATTGTAAAACAAGCATATAAGTACCAAATACAATTATGTGAAAGATATAGTTACATGAGGAGAAGTGAATATGAAGTATATATCTATAAGAGATACGGTGGCAAACCTAATGATAAACCAATTTGTTGAGATACATATATTAGGCATGTGAAGTCACTAGGATTATGTAGATATTAACGTGTAATTGATTAGCATTTCTTCATATATGTTCATTTAATGTATTGTCATGTATAAATACAAATATGATTTGACATTGTTTATTAAGTAATAAGAATTATTTGATTTTGAAATTTGTTTACTTTGTATGAAAATTTTTTTCATATGAATCAAAGTATGTCAGGCTCAAACAAATAAAAGATTGGCCTTTTCACACTAGCAATCAACTATAGTATTTGTAATAACTAGAGAAGAGGTAGTTTTAAGGTTATTATCAAGGTGATGATTAAAAGCTAAAGCAACATAAACCACAAATTCCAACTTGGATAATAAGTTAAAAGGAAATTATTTTGGAGTAATCATATAGTCACCATAACGATCTTAAGTTTCCATATGAGAGTTCGAAAAGACAATTAATAGTAGATAAGTGAACTCAAGTTATATATTATGTATAAACCAACATCTATATGACATTGTATTTATAAAAGACATAAACTTCAAATTAACATAAGTTAATACCATAGTACATTACTCTTACCATGTATATAAAAAATTACCATAAAATGGACTAATGTAAGTCAAAAGATCTCAATTGATACCGTGTGAGACCGTATAAGTTAAGTGAACCTCTTAACACACCCTTAAGACTCTTATCTAATTCTTGATATTAAATTTAAGATTTGTTACTTTAGAATGTTAGAAAAAATTATGTTTGATATAATCTTACCAAAAAATTATATGAAAGCAAATGCAATTCAATTCAAAAGAATTGAAAATGGAAGAAAGCCATTTTTTAATTGTTAACTTGCATAAGAAAATTTGGTATGCAAAGGTGGCTACCGACTCTGAGTAAG
Source organism: Erythroxylum cassinoides (assembly GCA_027478405.1). Taxonomy (NCBI): domain Eukaryota; kingdom Viridiplantae; phylum Streptophyta; class Magnoliopsida; order Malpighiales; family Erythroxylaceae; genus Erythroxylum; species Erythroxylum cassinoides. The sequence goes on from JANIPM010000007.1 coordinate 40,556,383, forward strand.
AAAATTGAATACATTTATGACACTATGAAATAAATGCGACCAAAAGAGATTAAATGAGAGATATAACCTAGGGTATAACATATAAAATCTACTCAAAGATTGCTCCATTGATCAAGATGTCATATACTCCTAACATGTATATGATTATGAACTCTCATTGTATAGTGGTCACACAAGTTATTGGACAAATATAAGAATATGAAAAAATCTTATTGATTAAACTTATCACGTGTGAGTAAGAGATGATAATAAAAGGACATACCTTATGAGTTTTAACAGGTGTGACATGTCCTAATCATAAACTTATAAAATAAAATTAATGATATTATCTATAAATAATTGATCAATTGATAAGATGGATGATGGATGATGATCTTCTAAAATACATACGAATATATAAAAGTAATTTCTATGTAAAAGAAAGGTTTTCTTTTAGTTCTTAACCTACAAAATAAAAAACTCTTCTAATTAAATAATAAATTTCAGTTATGTATATCTGATGCTATGAATCATTTTATCTATTGTAGATTTTCTTACACACATAATCAACAGTCTTCAATGTGGTAAGTCTAGATGACCTATTCAAGCTTTACATGTTAAAATTACTTATGACATGCTCATTTTTACTGGATAAAATTGATAGAACACTAGCAAAGAAAACTTATTTAACTATATTATCCAAACACCCAGTACAACCACTATTCTCTAAGAAATTAACAGAGAACTCTTAGATACTAGACCAGAAAAACAAAGCTAGAAGAATATAATAGTAATGGCAAGGTAGCAAGAACACACTCTCAACCCTCTCTTAAAAGGAACCTTAAGAAACATACAACACTTCCTCCACTCCAGGTTAGCTTTCGAGAGGCTAACCACTCCCTTGAATCTTTTTCTTCCCTCCACTCTCTCTTACATCTTTTCACAGAAATACCCCACTCACTTCTACACCGTGGGCCCTATTGCTGCCAAGTTAGATAGGATTGTTCCCCTTTTTCCCCATGCAGCCCTTCTCTCTGCCTTCTAGAATATAGCTTCAACCCCACGTGTCCTTCTTTCTTTTATAGAATTTTTTAATTAAGGGTCTATCATTACCCCCTTCGACAAGTTTCACCTTATCCTTAAGGTGAAAATCTAGAAAAAGCTCATCAATAGTTTCATAATCTTCCCAAGTACTATCATGATTTGAGAAATCCTTCCATTTCACCAGTACCTCTTCCCTGCCATCAATCAGTTTCCATAGTTTCCCTACCAATTATGGCTGTAATTGTAGCTCATTGTCCTCGTTCAATGACTGTGGTAAGGGTTGCAATGTAATAGGGGTCTGCAGTGACTTCTCTAGTTAAGAGACATAGAAAGTGGAGTGTATTTTAGCATTTAGGGCTAATTCCAAGCGATATGCAACTTTGCCGATTCTCTCTGTTATCTTGAAAGGACCATAGAACCTTGGACTCAACTTCTCTTTCACCCTCTTTGCCAAAGACCTCATTCGATAAGGTCTTATCTTTATATAAATCGGTTCGCCCACTTCAAACTCCACATCCTTTTGATGTTTTTTTGCTATATTCTTCATGCGTTGTTGATCTTTGTTTAAATGCTCCTTCAACTCCTTGATTGCTGCATTCCTCTCCTTTAATAATTCATTAACATCTCCCACAGCTGAATTGAGGTCTTCCAACTTAAATAAGGTAGGAGGGTCCCTACAATATAGGGCCTTGAAAGGAGACATCCTTACGAACATATTGAAATTGGTATTGCACCAATATTCTGACCAAGACAATCAATTCACCCATCTTCTTGGCGGACTCCCAACAAAACATCTGAGGTAGGTTTCCAATCCCTGATTTACTACTTCAGTTTGTCCATCCATCTCTGGATGATAGGCAGAACTAAATCCGAGGGTTGTTCCAAAAAACTTGAACATTTCTTTCCAAAATAAACTCATGAATTGCTTATCCCTATCTAAAATAATGGATTTAGGGAATCCATGTAGTTTCACTATCTCCCTTACAGAAACAACAACCACTTCTTTGATAGTATACAGGTGAGAAATGGATATGAAATGTCCATATTTTGTTAACCGATTCACCACCAACATAATAGTAGCAAACCTATTGGATTATGGCAATCCCATGATGAAGTCCATGCTAATATCCTCCCAAACTCTTTTGGGAATGGGTAATAGTTGTAGAAGTCTTGCTGGCCTCAAGGCTTCATATTTGCACTACTTGAATATATCATAGTTTGCAACATATTGCTGAACATCCTTCTTCATTCCTTCCCAATGTACAAAAGTAGATGGCCTCTTATATGTTCGTAAATACCTCGAATGCGCGCCAAGAGGTGTGCAGTGGAATTCTCTCATAAGTAGGGGAATTCTTGAGGATCCTTTGGGAAGCACCATTCGGCCCTTGTATAAAAGGTTGCCTTCCTTGACTACGAATCCATCCAGAAGGTGTTCTCTCCTTTAATCCCCTTTTGCTACATTGTATATAACTTCTTGTCCTTCTTTTTCCCACCCTCCAAAATCTTCATACTGCCATACTATGACAACCTTTAGCTCTAGGTTATCCTCTCTCCTAGACAAAGCTTCCGCCACCCTATTTTCTTTGTCAGGCTTATAATGGATTTCAAACTTGTATCCCATTAATTTTGATACCTATTGCTGTTGATCCTCACTGAGATTGTGTTGTTCCAATAAAAACTTAAGAGCTTTCTATTCAGTTTTGATAATGAAAGAGTGTCCTAGCAGATAGTGATTCCACTTTTTGACTGCTAAAACAATGGACATTAATTCCCTCTCATAGACTAAACTATTCTTCTTAGCAGAGGAATAAGCCTAGCTGAAACATACAATGGGGCGTCCATTTTGCATCAAGACCACCCCCACTCTCCACCCTGAAGCGTCAATCTCTAACTCAAAAGGTTAGGAAAAATCTGGTAACGCTAAGACCGACACGGTGGTCGTTCCCGTTTTGAGTTCTTCGAAAGCTTGCTGGGTTTCTCTACTCCAAAGGAAGGCATCTTTCTTGAGAAGAGTCGTAAGTGGTGCAGCCATTTTCCCATAATTCCTTACGAATCTCCTATAGTACCCTATTATGCCAAGGAATCCCCTCAATGCTCACAGATTCTTAGGTGTTGACCATCTGTCCAGTTAGTTTTTCAAGATCCACTAGCACACCTTCAGTAGATATGATATGACCAAGATACTTTAATTGGGATTGAGCAAACACGCATTCCTTGAGGTTTAACACCAATTTACTTTCTTAGAATATCCTTAAGGTCTCCTTCAAGTGCTTCCAATGTGAATCCTCATTAGGGCTGTACACTAGTATATCGTCAAAAAACATCAACACAAACTTCTTTAAATGCTCTTGAAAAATGTCATTCATAAGCGATTGGAACGTAGACGGGGCATTGGTAAGGTCAAAGGCATCACCAAGAATTCATAGTGCCCTTGGGGGGGTTCTAAAAGCTGTCTTCTCCTCATCTCCGGTCTTGATTCGGATTTGATAGTACCTAATTTCAAATCCGACTTGGAAAATTGTTTAGAGCCTTCAAACTCATCGATTAGTTCATCAATAGCCAGTATAGGAAAGTTGTTAGGTAGGGTTATCTTATTCAGAGCCCGATAATCAATGCAAAACCATCAACTTCCATCCTTCTTTTTAACCAGTAATATTGGACTTGAAAAAGGTCCCTTGCTTGGTCAGATGACACTGGCTAGTAACATTTCTCTAACCAACCTCTCAATTTCTGCCTTCTATGAGTGGGGGTACCTGTATGGGCATATGTTTGGTGGAGCAACCCTTGGTTTCAAGGTAATGACATGGTCTTGCTCCCTGTGAGGTGGTAACTATTGTTGGTGTATGTACTGCTGTAAATTGTTGCTATATCTACTGGACAACCACGGGTAAGGGCTCTTCCTCCATTTCTTTCATCTGTAGTTCCCTGAATTCAATCAAATACCCTTCAAGCCCACTCTTAAAAGTTCTTATGGAAGCTTTTAGTGAAACTATGGTTAATCCCCTCTCAAACAGTATTCCTCCTTGCCATTTTTCATCTTCATTGTTAGTTGGCTCCAGTTGACTCTTACTTCTCCCAAGGATTTCAACCACTCAATACTAAGGACCATATCTGCTCCCCCCATTTCAAACACATAGAACGGTTGATTAATCTTCATTCCTTGCTAATTCACCTCCACGGTAGGATACTGGTTGTTGTCCTTTACCTTATATCCATTCCCTAGCGAAAGCTCAAACATTTTCACTTCTTTGGTCTCAATCCTCATCTTATCTACTGTTTATGAAGTAATGAAATTGTGAGATGCCCCACTATCTATCAATATGAGGACTTTTTCTCCCATACAACTCCCTAATAACTTCATAGTGTAATCCCTACCATATAATTTATCGACAGTTCCAAGGTAGCTGGTTCGATTTCTTCCTCTTCATTCACTTCCTCTATTTTTGAGGTATCCTCCTTTATGATTTTGTCTCCCTTCTCGATGGGTTGCAACAAAATTACATTAAGTTGCTTATTTTTGCAGACATGGATGGGGCTATACTTCTCATCACACTTAAAACAGAGCCCTAACACTCTCTTCCTGGAAACCTCGGCCTCCATGAGTCACGGATGGACAGTGGGGGTTGGAGTGGTGCCGCTGGTTCGTGACACTGGGGTGTTCAAACTCGATCCGAACACTACAGGAAATCTGCGTTTTGCGGACGAAATTTACCGTCGGTAAACAACAGACTTCCATCGGTGAATGTAATCACCGACGAAATTTGGTGCCCTAAAATTTCGATCGGTGAACGTCCTGAAGCTAAATTTACCGACCGAAATTTTCCGCCGCAGATTTACGACGGAACTAACGACGGACGTTTGTTGTCGGCATTTATTTACCAACGGAAAGGGCAATAAGATTCCGTTGGAGAAATTTTGCTACGATCGTTTTCTCCATTGGCGAGGCGAAGGTTGTTTCATCGCATTTTACCGATGGAATAATTAACCGTCGGTAAATACCTCAGTTTCCGACGGAAAAATTACCGTCGGTAATAAATAATAGTCAATTTTTTTTCTATTTTTATTTAATAATTTTATATTTTATATATACTTTATTTATTTGCTATGCGTAAGATTATTTGTTCATAATATATCAATTTGTATATATAGTTTGAATAA
>JANIPM010000007.1:40636248-40656228 GCA_027478405.1 Erythroxylum cassinoides
TATAAACATCTTCATTCCCATTATACTCATGCATTTGATACTTTGATTTCATCCATTCGTTCACTAAGTTTTAACCTCCATTTTTACTTCAAATATATCATACATTAGTCACCTAAATCAAGGATCATTCTAGGTTCACTTTAAGACCCATTTAAGCCTCAATTAGGGTCACTTGACCCGTGAATGTCCATTAGGCGGACATCCATGTCCATTAAACAGACTTTTATGGGTCACTTATAGAAACTTGAAAATTTGGCCCTTTAGAAATCAAAATTTCTTCTCAAAGTCTTCATAGAAGTTGTAGATCTTAAAATATCTTTAAAACCATACCTAAATGACCTCAATCCAAATTCTACAGAAAAAGTTATGCCTCTTACGCCAAAGTATGTCCAATTGTTTTCTATGTTTTCCAAATTTCTAACTCTTTACTTACAACATTCAATTTCTCAATATCATCTATAACCAAATTGTAGCCCATGATTGATTATAAACACTAATAACAAAACATACACATATATATATGCATTCATCATCGATTTTCTGAACATATTCAACTTTATTTCTACTTTCATTTCACTTCTAACCATCAACTTGATCCTTCCATTTCAAAGCACCACATTAATCCCTTTCTTTAGCTTTAGAATCATTTTACATCATCATAAAAACACCCAAATAGATTCACATTAATTCATCAAGAAAGCAGAACAAGAACCCATTATGTATCCAATTTTTCTTCATTTTTTTCTACACCAGTACTGAACTTCAATTCACAATTGGAAACTCTTAATGATAGAATTTAAATTCGATGTCTTCATACAAAATGTAGCCATATATCTCTAATTTAATACAAATAAAAACCATCTCATTTGGATAACTATAAAACAAGTTATGGCTAAAATACAGAACCATATTCAGTGGAAAAAGTCACGTCTAATATTTCTCCAGCACCATTCACTCAGTCAATCCAACATTATGTCATTCCATAATCTATTATCCATCAAAACACCAAGGTAATACATGAACCTACCTACATTATTCATTCACGTTTTTAGCATGAACCCATCCTCATAACATGAGCATTTAACCTCTAACTATTATGAAATCATATTTCATTCATCAATTCAAGAACAGTGTTGCTTATACTTACTTGATTTACCCATAGCTTCTTCAATCACCATGAAACCCTAGCTCTCTAACATATATGATCATGACAAATGGAGGTGGAGTAGGTTAGGTTTTCTAGTGATAATATGATGAAGATAACTAAAAATGCAAGTAGCAAGTGAAGGATAAGAGCAAAGTTCAACATTAATGCTTGGGAGAAGAGAGTGTTGTGGATAGAGAGAGATGGAGAGAGAGCAAATGAAAAAAAAATTGAAGAAGATGGAGATGGAAGAAGCATATGTCGTGTTTAACAAATGAAAGATCAGAAATGTGGTCTTTCACTTAAATAAATTCGTGATTTAAGCTAGTGGTGTGGCAAGTGACACTTGTCACTTGTCACTTGCCACATGAAAGATCGGAAATGTGGTCTTTCACTTAAATAAATTCGTGATTAAGCTAGTGGTGTGGCAAGTGACACTTGTCACTTGTCACTTGCCACATGTCACTCTCTTTAGGTCTCTTCTTGATCTTTTAATAAGCTAGTCCATTTGCCTCCAATTTTCAACCCAATTTTCTCCTAATTTTTAATGATACTTGCCATTAAATCGAAATGTCATTCATAAAAATTTTCACAGCCATTTGACTCTTATTTGTACTACTATTTATCAATTGTTCTACCATTTGACTTTTTTTCTAGTCCAAAAAAGTCCTTAAATTCTAAAAAATTTCCAAATTTTCACCAAAAATTTTAATTCACTACTTATACATTCCCATTCAATTTTTAAGACAAAAAAAATCCATAATTTGCATCATATTCATATTAAAACAATCATTTATACCCCAAAAATGTCAAGTGAGTGCATGAACAATTATTTTAGTATCTGCAATAATCAAATTCACCTATGTGTATGCTGACATTATGTATGACCATGAAATGCGATTTTCTTAATCTCTCTTTGATCTCACATGTACCAAATTTTAGGCTTCTAACCTTTAGTAGCGAACGGGATGTTACACTTAGCTTGATCAAATAATATGTTGGGTCATATAATATCTAAGCATGGCATATTGCGAGATCCAAAGAAATAGAGGTAATGAAGAAGTGAGAAACTTTGAGGAATATATATGTTAGATTCATAGTTTTTTTAGAATTAGTTGGGAAATTGGACACTACCAGAAATTGTTGAGGGATTTTTTATTAATCTTAGCCTTGTAACAAGATTTTTGAGGATAGATGTGTCATTCAGATGGACAAATGAATGTAAAAAGAATTTGGAGCAAATTAAAACACTGATAAATTACAACACTAGTGTTAGCTATTCCGTCTGGATTTGGAGATTATAAAGAATATAATGAGGTTTACACCAAAGATTAGGATGAAATCTAATGCAGTATAATAATAGTTAAATTATTCAAAACATGATTTAGAACTTGCTACAATAACAATTGCTTTGAGAGCTTGGAGACATTATATGTACAGTGAAACATTTTGGATCTATACATAATTATTCATATCATAAAAGCTTAAGGAAAATTATTGAGTTAGAAAGAATTGAATCGGAGATAGAGACAATGGATAGAGTTACTTAAAGATTATGATTGTATAATTGAGTATTATCTAGTAAAGCTAGTGTTGTATCTGATGCATCGAGCAGAAAATCCAATAACAAGGTAGCACAAATTCAGATATTGAGGTTATCCAATCTAGTTCAATTAAGAAGATTGAATGTTTAGTTGAATTTGGGTAAAATGAATTATTATTAAATATATTGAACTTAAGACTAGCTTTGCACGAAAGGATTAGAAAAGCCAAGGTAAGGATCCAAAATTTGTGAATTTTATTGAGAAATTGGAAGTGAATCCAAATTCTAAGTTTGAATTAGAAAATGATACCTTGTGATTAAAGTAAAGAGTATGTGTACCCGAAGAAGATGATTGATAAAAGAGATTTTGGATGAAGTACACATAGTAGCCTATGCTATACATCTTGGTATTTATATGTTGAAACAATATCTAGTGACCAAGGATGAAGAATGCAAGTGGCTAAATGTGTGACTACATGTTTGATTCGAAAACAGTCTTAACTGTTGGAGATATACTTAGAGCTTATATTTAAGAGTTCCTAGGAATATGGGATCGATATATAATTTTGATTGAATTTGATTATGACAATCATTACCATAGTGGTATTGGCATGTCATTGTATAAGGCATATTAGGATGAAGAGGGCCTAAGGATTGTTTAAGGCCCTTAATTGATTTAAGATACTGTTGATAAGAGAAATCAATTTGTAGCAGAATTTAAGTGACTCGAGAATGACAAACGAGTTAGGTGGATCAAGACCCAAGAGATATGAAATTATTGAGAGAATAGGATCATTGACATATGAGTTAATGTTACTAACAAAGATGTCTCAGATTCACAATGTGTTATATATTACTATGTTTAGGAGATATCAGTATGATCTGACAAATGTGTTATCGACACAAGAAGTGAAATTGTGAGTAACTAAGAAAAACTGAGTGATCCCACTAGCTATAGTCTTTTAGAAGCAATCATTTGAGTGAATAAGGTATGTGGGAATAACGGAGGAGAATATGATAAAACAATACCCCCATCAATTTGATAAATCAAATAAGAATTTTGAGGATGAAATTTATGAAAAAAGGGGGAGAATTGTAATATCTCATTTCCATACAAAAGGTTAGAACCCTAGATTTTTGTAAATGATAAACGGCAATGAGAGATAAGAAAAATACATTTCATACTTATGCATAATAATAGCATACACATGCATATGAATAGATTTTCATACACATTGCAATAACTATTTTTCACTCAATTATTGATTTTCCATATATGCGTGTAATACTTTCTCAAATTTTGAATTGAGTAGGATCGACTAACTGCCCTAACAGGCCATCTCGTAGATTATGTTTTCGAATGTTGATGGATTGTTTAGGAATATGCCCTGTGAGAGTGGGTTGCTACAGGGAACCTATTTGAGATCTCTCTTCACACAATTACTAATTTGATTAATTTCTCATTCTTATTAAATCACCTAACTCTCGTTAGCCTAATTTAATTACTTCGATTCAACCTCTCAGTCTATTACCGACTTATGCAATCACAATAATCAATCATAATAAATCCAAAAAACATAAAACAATCATAATTTATTAATTCAAATAGAAAACTGAAGGTGAGTATAGAATATCTCAACATTCACAATCCTATCATCAAACTGTTGTTCCTAATTCTATACAATAATAAAAATGGAAAATAATAGGAAAGACAATTCTAAATGAAGATGGGAGGTGAAGACGTTGGGAAACTCCAATTATGGGAAGTACGTCGATGTTGGCATTTTCTCCACTTATCTCTTCCTTCTTCTCTTTCTCAATTTGTCAACAATTTATGTTCTTTCTATTCTTTCTGTTCTTCTTTCTGTTCTTCTTTTTCTATTTATTTTCTTTTGTGTTTAGGGTTGAACTAGGGTTTTTTTGAAAGTCCAAAAGGTCCAAAAAATCTCTCAAAATGCGAAGTTTGGGAGTGACTGCTCGTCTGCCTGATGTAGGCCACGGCAACAATCGGGGCCTATTATGCCACAATCGTGGGCCATGTCCTAAGCTTCTGTCACAATTGTGGGCCATATTCTAGGCTTCCACCACACAGGTCACAATGGAAATCAGTCAAGAGAGTTAATCAAGTTATGAGTGAGGGAATTTTTTCTATCATTAATGCTAATCTAGCCATTTATGTGTTTACAGGGGTGTCAGTTCTAGACGATTGTAGGGTTGATTACTCTTTCTCGAGTTATAACTATTAAACTCTAAATTGTAAACCCTAATTGAATTATGAAACTTATAATCTCTCAATTCACAAATTACCCATAATTTTAATTAGTTCTAAAGCTCTCCAATAAATAATCGGATCTCGCATGGGTTCTCTCTTTATGAAATTACCGACTAGATTAATTAAGTTGTCAATTAGATTGCCTAACTCTCATTAATCTGATCTAATCATTTTTATCCAGCTCACCTTCTCGGTTTGTTACCAAAACATGCAAATACATAATCAATCATAACACCCAAACTAATAAACACAAAAATAACTAAATCAACATTAACTCAAAGTAAAACTTGAAGGAGAGTTTAGAACATTATCAACAACCCGAAATCAATTTCTATACAATCCATCTCAATTTTATACATTTAACTGAAAAAGGAATTCAAGAGAAAATGGAACTTAAATTGAGCAAATTGGGAAGGCAGCGGTGTCAGGATACCACCTGATCCGGGGAGCAGCAGCCTCAGGATCCACTTCTTCTTCCTCCTTCTTCCTGGCCTTCTCTTCTCTCTCTCTCTCTCTCTCTCTCTCTCTCTCTCTCTCTTCTTTTTCTCTCTCTTTAGGGTTTCCAAGAGTGACTGAATGTAAGGCAAGAAATTATATGATTTTGTATAAATAGAAGAGATATAGGGTGAACAAGGGGAAATTAGTCAAGTAGTTCTGAGGGAGTTAGCAAGGACATTCGAAGGCTGAGATGATGGTTAGAGTGGTCAAGAACATATCAAGAAAGAAGCACCTTAGACAAAAGTTCAAGATTATATCAAGATTTAAGATCCATGAGAACTTGTTCTTTTATCTTATTTTATTATTTATTGCTAGATTTCTTTGTCTTTTAATAAACTAAATTGGGATATAGATCTACGTGTAATGAACTATTAAACCTATTGTTTGGAATTATTTCTCTCACGATGAAAATTTCAATTTTTCTTAAGAATTATTTATAAGTTTATCTTGTGTTGAATTGAAGTAGCAAACATAAAAGATTGAACTTCAGATTTAATATATAGAAATTGAGTTAAATCTATCAAGAGAATTCAATAAATGAATTCATTCATTCTTGAGGGATTTTATTAAAAATGATTTCAATGAATCAACTTTAAGGAAAGTGGTTGTATGTTTTAAGAAAGAATACATTTATAACTTTGAAATTCCTATCGATCCAAGAAACTAGGGCTAATCAAATGTAAGAGAAATTCAAGCATAGGAAAAGTCAATAGAGCAATTCATCATGTAGATTTTATTTATTTAATGATTGTTTTCATTCTTTTCTATCCTTCAATTGGTTGTTTCTTATTTTTTATTTTAGTTTACTTAATTATTTTCTTTAAAATCAATCATTTATTTTACTATATTAGTTAATAAAAGGAAGTTTTTTTATAATTCAGTGAATTTTATAAAATAAATTAAAGTTATGTACAATCAAGAGATTGCCAAGATGCAAGTCTCTTCTAAACTTAAAGGAATAACCTTTCATGACAGCATGAGGACCCTAAAAGATCAATCCTTATAGCCATAAAAACCACAACATCGAGCATACACATTCTACCAAACCGAGAGGGCCTATAAACAAAGATCATCCTACCAAAAGCACAATCACTTTCAGATAGAACACTAGAAAACATATCCTAATCAATCTTATCTCTAAAAACATAAAACCCATACTTTAAACCAGTATATCATAAGAAGAAGAAAATTCTTCGAGTTTTCCTAGTTCCCTGAATCGAGTGTTACCTGCATTGCTTAGTGAATCAATGTTGATGAAGGGGGTAAATACCCCTTGCTACTAGCTTCCATTTAGTCCCTGATCTCTCTTTCTTATATTTTCCAAACACACCCAACCATCCTTTGTAATAGGAAATGTGCTAGCATAACTAACCATCTTCCTTTACTGCTGCGATAGGGAGACCATGTCTAAAGGTGTTTCCCCTGTATTTTACTAGAGGTTGAAGCATTCTCTGGAACTGAAGTCCCCCTAGCTGAGTATACCGAAGAGGGATTTGGTAACCCTCCATTTCCCTGAACCTGCAATCAGAAACCGCAATGCTAAGAAAGGAGAGATAGGTCAACTCTCATCCAACTTCCTTTGGATCAGTGATCTGGTCCTCCAGCTTTTAATATGTCCACTAGGGTTTTAAGCTTTCCTATTGTTGGGTTACACAAGGAGAGAATTGTTGATATTTGTGACACATTGCTCTTCAAAACTTCTTGGAGATATCATCCTCTCTTTCCTGAAGTTAGTGTTCGGTGTACCCTCTATTGAATTAATTACCAACGAGGGAGTGTGCTTATGAGTGACTACTCCAACCAATACCTGCAATACAAGATAGAAGAAAACAAACTAGAAACACAAGTTACGTACTCTCGATGTTTGAGCAAAGTTGTTCCATTACTTGAAAGATCACTTTAGTGTTAATGCCCTCCACTTTCATGGCTTTTTCTTTGAAGGTTCTAAGGTTTCTCTCAGACCATATGTTATAAACTACAACAGATAGTAGGATAATAAAGGTATTGAGGTCAATATTTCTGTGGCTTGGGGTTTGGTTGAACCAAATGCTTCTTAATACACCTAAAATGCAAGAAAGTCAATCTCAATTGATGTTTACAACTTAATAATCTTTGCACACTCATTAAATGCTTAAGGGCTCTCAATCACTTCACAATCAATGAATAAATACTTGTAAATACTCAAAAAATTATGTAAATGTGTTATTGTAACCCCAAAAGTCCAACAGCTAAGATTCGAAATATTTATATTTGTACTAGCTCTAAAATGTCGTTAGACACAAAAATCAGTCGTTGTAATGACTGGTAACAATAAATATTGGAGAACCAATTTGGCACATTAGTTTACTAACTTGTCATAGTTGACAAATACATTGACCAATGTCACATTCAAACTCAATATACACAATTTTTTCAATGTTAATCACAACTAGATATCAGTTAGCTAGTGTCTTTAAAAACAACGTATTTGTCAACTACATCTATACATTGGTCAATTAGCGTGTAAGTTTTCAAAGAATGTTTCAAGTTCTTTTAAAAGTTCAAACCACAATCCTTTAACTAAAATTTGATCCAAAAAAATGAATAATGTTTGAAAAGGTATTTTAAAGATCAAGATGATTTCTTTTGAAATCAAAACGTTGATTTCTCTTAATAAATGAAAAGATTTATTTATTAAATTCAAAACATTTCATACTTGTATACGAAGACCTCCTAAAGCATTAAAATAATCAAATTGGAGATACAGGAAAAGTTACAAGTAGATTTATAGACGTATTATGTTTTGACCTTCCTTAATCTGGATCTTCAGTGCATTTAGTCCCACATATTATCGTTTATTTTATTTCATACGCTTTCTTAAAACATCAAACAATAAATTATTAGCAACAACTATACTTTGTTATTATCAAAATACTGATTGTTATCAAAATACTGATTGTACCTCTTTTGGTTCAATAATAAAAGTTCTGAATATTGCCAAAACGAAGAAAATAAGTATATGTAAAAATTGTATGATTAAAAACACAGCCTCGTTTTTATCCTCAACATATCCCATAATTTTTGAAACAAGAAGACACATATCTGACTAAGACAGATGAGTTTAGAGGAGGACTTCAATCAGAACCTACAAAATGGATAAAATCGCAAAATTGAAAACTCTATTGACTGAGACGTCGAAGTATCTGAAAATTCATGATGACTTTAGAGGACTTCAATCAGAACCTACAAAATGTATAAAATCGCATAATTGAAAACCCTATTGACTGAGACGTCGAAGTATCCGAAAATTCATGAAGTGCAATTTAAGAATAAGGGAAAAGCACCAGTACAGAATAGGAGAATAAGCGAAAACATGAACAGATTCACCAAAAATAAAAGGAGAATGATTCTTCACTTACACAAAGGAGAAATAGAACAATTAAAAAGAGACGAAAACCAACTAAAAAACAATTAAAATTAAATTATAAGGACAAACAAAAAATGATAATCACAAATGAAAACTAAAATTAACAACAAAAATAAACAGACTATAACAACAAATCGACTCATTGCAAACTTCCATATTCTAAATTCCCTAAACCAAGCACTCAAATCCTAAATATTAAGGCCATTAATGGAGACAAAATTCAAGGGTCTACAATATAAGAAGTGTGGAGAGATGGCAACTTCCGTGGAAAAGAACGCTTCTAATTCCCTAATATTTGGGATTCCAGTTATACATGTATAAAGTCATGAAATCCATCTCTTACATGATGTGTCCACAAGATTTACTTTTTCCAGAAGAAGCTATATCAAGAGCATCTACACCACTAGTAAATTTTTTATATGAAATACAAAAAGTCTATAACAACTACCGCTACACCAAGGGTACAACGCATGGCTGTAAGTACTGCAAAACCTTCGATAATTGATCATGAAACACTGTTTAGTTTCAAATGCTCTTCTGCAGCAATATGCTCAGTATGTCCGGAAACATGATCTCTATGATGCTGGCTGTCATCCATGCTAGTCATCATAGGCAAAGAAGAGTGTAAATCTGGCTGAGGAAACATAAGCTTTAGACGAAAAGCATCAACCCCATTTAGATAGTAGCGAAAGAGTCGTTTTGCTCTGATAAACCCAAGACGTCCATATAGTGCAAGTGCTCCTTTATTTGTCACTTCTGCTTCCAATGTAACCTTAACAAAAATGTAACAAGAGGTCACATGTATTCGTTTCAACTTTCTTATTTCAAAAGACAAATCACTTAAATGAATCGTCATACAATGATTACGGCACAGCAGATTAGGGAAAATACTTTGGAAGTCCCCAACAAGAGAGTATTTCATCCAAAACCATACACAAATAAAATTCTACATCCATGGACCTTGGAATTCAAATTACATTATCTTAAAGTCCGAAACCTTATTTGAACCACAAAGAACCATTCACCAACAAAATAAAACCATATGGGAAAATGTGTTTGGGAGCTAGGAAACAGGAAAATCATTTTTGCAACTGTTAGACTTCCCAGATTTCCAAGTTCTGAATTTTCTGGTATTTGAATGTCACATACATGATACATCATTTTCGCAACTGTTAGACTTCCTAGCTTTCCAAGTTCTGAATTTTCTCGTATTTAGATGTCACATATATGATACACACACACACACACACATGTGCTGCAGGAGAGACACAAGATATGGAGTCAGAATGTGACATGAGAAAAATGGTCTTGACCATGTGTACATGCACCCACATACAAGCAGCCGACCAAAATATATATAGTAGGGTTCTTGACCAAGCAACTATTGTAAATTGTAATGATATTTGACTTCATTCAATCCCCTAATAGTTAACTCTTAACAAAAATATAAACATTTGTTGAGCATCAACATGCAAAAAGAGATGCCTACCTTGCTATAAACTTGAATTTCAATTTGCAGCCAACAGAAAACTTCTAATGCATTCAGAACAGATGTCTGTAATTGACTTTAAGGTCTCCCCGAAAAAAGATATTGTAATTGAAAATTATCCAAACTTTCCAGGATATTATTAACATCACCCTTATAGGGTTGCGGGACGGCATATCACCAAGAATTAAGAGATATTAAGAGCTACAAAGGGAAAAGTATAAAGAGAGATACCTCTTCACATCCTGACTCCATCATCGCGTTAATAGACCTCGTAACAAGTTCAGTAGCTGCAATATCACCAGAAGAAAGCCAAACTGAAATTGAACAAATGACCAACAGAAACTAACTAATATACAGATAAGAAACAGCACAAATCCAAAAAGCAAAGATCCAACTGACCGAATTATAAACACTATCAAGGTATGCAATCACAAAAAGTGGCCAAACCCATATCACAATAAGAAATAAAAATGATAAATTACCAATGCCTTTTCCTCGATAAGGTTTAATAACAACCAACATTGCGATGTAGCCTCTAAACGTAGTATTCCGATGCTCTCCCATCTTGCATACAACAGTTCCAACACATTTATCTCCATGAAAAGCCTTCGAAACAAGTTAACAAGCATCCATTGGAACCCATATTAAGAAAAGGAGGAAAAGAGAGAAAACACGACATAGAGAGTTAGGGCACCAACTAATACCAGGAAACAGAGTTGGGGCCACAAGTAGACAAAGTACCGATAAGTGAAGATAGAGTAGGGCTCGCTTAACTCTTGGTCGACGAGGCTCATGATCAGCGGCAGGTGATGTTCGCCGTCGTAGCTGATGTAATCGATCTCCGACGCGTCGAACTCTGCGTTTCTCTCTCCATCTTCTGCTTCTTTCGATGCTTCCATTGCCTCCTCTTGCGAGAACTCGAAAATAATTGACTTATTTCTCCCACTGGACCAAGGGCCCAAAATATTAATTGTTTTTAACAACATTAGATTATTATTATTATTATTATTATTATCATTATTATTATTATTAAATAATATTTTCTGATATTTATTGTGAATACAAATTTAGAGTGAGAAACAGAATCAAAAGAAAAGAGAGAAGAAGCAGGAAAGATGTTGAGAGCTGCAGCGAGGAAGCTATCCTCAATCCAACAATCATGGAGGCTGTCCCAAGCCGCCGCCACCTCGACAACTCTCTCTCGTAATACCTTTGACGGTTCTGGTTTTTCCTTCTCTGCCGATTCTAAATCGGGACCTCTCAACATTTCTCTTGCTTTCTGGTCTCAATTCCACCTTCCTCACAGAGGTTAGGGTCTTACAAATCTGAGGCTTTCTTGAAGTTGATTTTATTTTCGATTTTTTTTTGTAAGGTTGCTGCCTTGATCGACCTCAGTTTGCATGATTAAATAAGGTGTGCGGTGAAAAAAATCTAGGTTTTTATTCTCTTGGGATCATTTTTTGCGATTTTGTTTTTGTTCTTCGTTCCAATTGGGGTTCTCTAATATTTGGTTGATTTTGTTGTTTGGGAGCTTTGTTAATGGTTTCTCCTCTAAGGAGCTCTTGACTGTGTGTTTTGATTCAGAACTTAGCAATTTGATAGTTGGCACTTTGGGATGGTTCTGATTTTTGGCTGTGCGATCACTAAAATATTTTATATTTCATTACTAGATGATAGTGGAGTTCGTGATTTTGCATATGATTTGTGTTGCGTAGAACTTCTTCTTTTTATTCTGTTTGTTTGGTTCTTGGAATTGGATGACAGGAAGAAATATATGTTTAACTGGTGATTGTGGCGTTCCTGATTTTGCATATGATTTATGTTGAGCACTTTCAATTTTTCTCTTTGGTTGATTCTTGGAATCGGATGGCAAGAATTAATATATGTTTACGCATGGCAGTTTTGACGTTTGAATAGCTTTATCATCTATTCCATTTCTTTTTTTTTTTTAATAAAGTTGAGTTTTGTTATGGTCTTGAGAGCAAAACAGGGATTTGGTGGTTGTCAGATTGCTTTAATTGTCGCGTTAGAAGAGTAAACTTGGTGTGCCTTTGAGGGAGACATGTAAAGGGAAAGGATATATAGGGTTGCTGGCACCACAGGCAAAACTTTGGAATTGAATGTCTACCGAATCTCTTATTGACTATTAGGAAATCTAAGACCAGGCCGCTAGATAAGGCTCATAAGAGGTTGTAGACTGACCTACAAGGTAGACAACTTGACAGTCCTAGGTAATTAATAATTTTTTCTCTGTAGAGCTTCATTATTCCTAATAAGATTTTGGCAGAACTTTTATGTCTCCCAAGACATAAACTGATGTGAAAACCAAAGCAATAACGCTTTATTTTCATCTCTCAACTTATGTATTTCATGGGTAATACAAGCCTACTTACATAATCTTCAGTTATTTGCACAGTGCATCGAACATCACATCTTGATCCAAAGGAAAAGATATACCCTCTTCCTATCTATTGAAAGTGATGGGTTTTATTTATAAGATTGTAATGCCTCTGAAGATATGTTTAAGGTGTTTCTAGTAGTCAAGTTATATAGACAAGTCTATATCCAAAAGAAAAGCTATATCCAAGATCTTGCACTACCCTTCAAGGTAAGCAACTCGTAATCAGAATTAGGATTATATAGTTGATTGATGATCTGCTAATATTAACTTGGTAGTTGATTTATAAGTCAGCATATTCATGGAAAATAGCTGGGAGAATTGAATGAAAAGTGGCTTATCAGTTGTCTCTTTTTGTTTGATACTTGTGTTTGTCAAACTCAAATCTAGGTAATATGATCAGTTCAAAGATGGATGAAGAGGTTAATGAAATATAATTCATGTCATCATGGAGATTAGACAAGGTGTTTTCTTGTGTTCCTTTTGAGGAATGCTGGGAAATTCTCTGTTAAAATCGGTGCAGAACCAATGATTAACATTTCGTTTGGAGTTGTTGCTCTCAATTGAGTTGCCATTAAATTCACCCCAATCAATTACTAAAAGGATTTAACAAAATACAATGATCCTTTATAACACACACACTTAGTTAGGTGTACAGGATCTATATTGAAAGGCCAAATAAAAACTTAATAGTTAAAATTAGTCATTCGTTGTTGTTTCAATCCATGATTGATCCTTGCAATTTCTAAAAGAGTGAAGGTAAACAACTATTAAAGTATTTGTTTTCTTGAAGCATTGAGAGGTTAGTAAGTTGGTTGTTTTCTGGATTCCTTTGCAGCCTTAGTAAATGTGACTGTAAAGTGATTCATCTCTATCCTTTTTTCCTTATTTTATTGGCCTCTATTGTTTTCTTGTCTTCTTATTTTATCATTTTATGTGATAAAATAGTGAAACTAGTTTTATAGCATTAGGTTATCAATCTTTTCTTAATTTCTAATCTCTTTTTCTTGAGATGAAACTTAAGTTTTCTTTGGGTACTTAAGAAAGCATAAAAGGTCTAGAAATATTTAAACCTTAGTGGATGAGAAAACTTTTAATCTCTCTACCTCTGAGCTACTAGCTGCAGTGTTTAATCTGTGGTTTTAGTAGATATGTTTTGATCAAAATAAATAACTGTAACCTGCCTTCTTTATTTGAACTCGTTTCCTTGATGTATACATTTCTAAATTGTTTTGTTCCCAAATTGTGTCATTATTATGCATAGAAATAACTAGAACTTTGCTTTCCCCTTCTTTACTAACTTGACTGAGGTCCACGTCTCTTATAGTATGTTACTATTTATTCTTATTTTGTGTTTCTCTTTTTAAAATCTTCTGGGTTTTGATTTTTCAAATCAAATCTAAGCTGTTTAATAATTTTTTAGTGCCCACTTTAATTTGACACAAAGTAAATTTAGGATACCCTTTTGTCCAAGTCAGATGGAAAAAAGTAGTAGGAAAAATATCATTTGCACCATAATAGCCATATATCCTGCCCTTTACCAAAAGTAATTATCTCTGATAATACATCTACTTTACTAATTTCCAGAATGATCTGTACAGAAGTATTAAAATGGGTCATTTTTTTATTTTCTAGTTTTTATGCTATCTGAAAGCCAGAGAAAACATTTTACTGCTGTGACTTGTTGAGGTGGTAACAGAGAATAATAACCTTAAATTGCCTAGAAAAGTTTTGTCAAATTTTTCCGTTGAAGAATGTAGAAAACAGAGTATGGACATTTAAGTGTGGAGGAGAGATGAAGATGAAAAGCATTTTGTTAGATCAATGTTGGTAGTTATATTATATAGAAGATTAAAATTAATTTCCAAGGATTCAAAGTCTTTGACTGACCTCTCAAGAGTGGACAAATATGGATGGGTTTTGAAGTGCACAATTATATGAACAGTGTTCACTCTATCTATCTACAGAAGCTCTATATGGATATGATATGAATCTTTTCCTTTATGCCAATGGCAAACTTTGTCCTGATATGGCTGCACCAGCTACTTGCATTCCTGGAGATTATAGTAAGGAGATTACTATTCTTAATTTCAGGATTTTCTTCTGAGTCACTTACCCCGAGAAATGAAGATATCATAGTTCCAGATGTTCTAGCGACCGAGGTAGCTGTTAAGAACCCCAGTAATAAAATAACGTATGATGAGTTCAATCATGAGCGTTATCCCCCTGGTGACGCCAGCAAGAGGGCATTTGCCTATTTTGTCCTCACTGGTGGCAGGTTTGTTTATGCTTCATTGATCCGTTTGCTTATCCTTAAGTTTGTACTAAGCATGTCTGCAAGTAAGGATGTCCTTGCACTGGCCTCTCTTGAGGTTGATCTCTCCAGCATTGAGCCAGGCACCACCGTGACTGTTAAGTGGCGAGGAAAGCCAGTTTTCATCAGGCGCCGAACAGAAGAGGATATCCAACTGGCTAACACTGTTGATTTAGGATCTCTTCGAGATCCACAGCTAGATGCTGACAGGGTTAAAAACCCAGAATGGCTTATCGTTATTGGGGTCTGTACACACTTGGGTTGCATTCCTTTGCCAAATGCTGGTGATTTTGGTGGATGGTTTTGCCCGTGCCATGGCTCACATTATGATATCTCTGGTAGGATTCGTAAAGGGCCAGCTCCATACAATTTAGAGGTGCCGACTTATACCTTTTTGGATGAGAATAAGCTAATAATCGGTTGAGACTTTTTAATGTGCCCGGTGTAATTTTGTTTCTGTTACATTTGATGATGTCGAAGATTTGTTTCACGCCTTGCTTTTGCCCCACAGTTCTTTGGGCTATGTTTGGGCAGGGTCCTGTAATCTGGATTCTGTAACTGCTTATTAATTCTCAATAAGTTGCTTTGTATGGATGGATGCATCTACTTCTCGAAGTTGAATGTTGATATTTTTAATTTAATTGTGGTATCAGCTGTGTTGTGGCTCTTGCATTTGCAGCTTTTATGTTTAGCTTAGCCGTTGTTGCATGTGCAACAATTGTAAGGAGGCTACTTTCTTTTGTCAGACAATCATATCTCAACTCAGATCAAAGTACACAAACTCGACTTCCAATTTAAATCCTGCCAAATTTCTTCACACGCTACGAAATTGGAAATTGCTTTAAATGCTTCTGTTGATGAAGAGCTTTAGTGATTTGTAAAATAAGTTGGCTCGAGCTCTGTCATCTCTCAAATATGCCCTTAACATACAGCATTCCTTTCTCTCTGAGGTTAAGTTCCTTTCTCATTAGGTCTACTTGCTGATCATCCCCTTGAACTATAATCTCTGATAAGTTCCCATCATCTCCAACCGTCATTTTTACCTTGATCTGTTCCTTTCTGGATGCCCTCTTCCAGTAATATGCGCCTCTACAAGCACACAATCTCAGAAGAATTAGTTACTTACAAGTGATTACTTTTAAGGGATGCAGTATGACACATAATAGTCATCACTTACGCCAGTGGACTAAGAATAGTGATCCAGAACCAATTGTTGCCAAAGTCTGGGTAAGTTATAGTAAGCACAAGAGCAACACTCCCCAAACTGATGCAGGTGCAGAAAGTAAGCAATGCTGCTTGTCCTCTATTTGGAACCATCATGCCTTCAAATCTACACACCCCATTACCAAGAGGAAATATACATTGTTAAACTACTTAGGATAGTACCAAGAACCCATAAAACTGGGAACTTCAGAGTAATAAATGGCTTACGTAATGGTCTCTCCTCTATCAGCAACCACAAAATTGTTACGAGTGAAAAAGGATAAGATTTCGCCTGCAACTTGCTTAGGTACTTTGCACTTTTCATCTTCACTAACAAACGTCTTTTGGACAATCTGAAAATCAAAAGGAAGTGACCCAGTAGATATTAGCTAGCTTGGTAATAACTGTCAAGCAATAAATAAGATGAAAAATTATTATTGTACCTTCGATTTAACAGAGCGCTTGATAAGAGACCAAAGACCCGGAACAGAGAGGACAAAGAGACCCAGAGAAGTGTAGTAGCTAGCCAAAGAGTAACCTACACTCTCCGCCAAGGAAAACACCTGGTCATGGTGCTCAAGAAGAGCAGAAGAAGATAAAAGTTGGTGTTGGAGGGAAGCTTGGATGACATGTCTCTTTGGCCTTGTGGGTACTCCTTGAGCCAGTCCTTGCCCTTGCCATGGTTGGTAATGATCGGAACGACGAATTGTTGAAGAAAGAGGATAGGAAAGCTTGTGACCAGATGACGGTAACTTGAGAGAAGCCATTTTGGAACTGCTGGCAGACAAAGGTGTCATCTTTATCGGTGGCCACATAACCATTTGTAACTCTTGCTCTGCCACATGGATGGTCGTACTATTTTTCTTCATCCCTGCGCTGCGCCTTTTGTGTATTGTTACCGACTTACCTCTATTTTCCGCCTACTAAACTCGGAATATTTTGACCCCCGTAGTATCTTATTCCAAGTGTTACACAAAATTTTAATAAATGAAACTTTGTAAGTTATTCAATCATAAAACGGTTTGGATATATTTGACTTATGGTAATAACAATTTGAAAAATATCATGTTAAATACAAAATCTTATAATGTAATAGTTGCGACAACTTTATTTCTACAGTCAAATATTTCAAAACAATTTAGAATTTAATAATTAATAAAAGTTTTTTTGTTAAAAGTCATATGGAATTTCAATAAAATTCTTAACATAGATTAATTAATAAAATTCACTGACTGAAATAATAATATAATAATTAAAACTAAAATAAACGGATTGGAAATATAACTATTCTAACATATGAGAAGATTTTAGGATTAACTATTAAAGAAAATTTAAACTATTGGTAATGAACATAATTTATGTTACTTAACCATCATAAGGAAATTACAAATTGCCTAATTTACCTTATTATCCGCTCAAAATTATATTATTGAAGCCATCTTTAAAAGTTTGTGTTACCTTTTTCAATATCAAACAAAGATAAATTAGACTTCAATCCCTTCGAGCCAAGCCTATTAACTACTTCAATAAACTAAGAATCTTGAATAAAGACAGGTGTTAATTTTATGAAATTACATGTGATTATAAAAATAAAAATTAATTATTAAAAAATCTAAACTTTAGTTTTTTTTTATTATGGTTCAAATTTTAAAAACTAACAATAAAATATTTACTATTAAATTTGTTTTAATTATAACCAGACATGGAAGCAATGGTTGCATGCATCTGGGGAGTTTCCTCAGCTTTTCGCCATCTATAGCCTCTTTAAGGCAAACCGTTCAGTAGGGGCATAATCGCCAATAATCTTTCTACGCTTGGTCTGAAGGTGAAAGAGTGAGGTGATTACTACTGGGTGTGGGCTATAAAAACTTTGTGCATACACGAATAGAGTAGACAATGAAAGTTTTTTTTGGTACATCAGAGGGGGGAATGCAATCCCATGCGCATCTGCGCGCAAAAGAGAATACAATGCAAGGGGAGAGCTGTGCCACACCTGTTCGTCACGTACAAAGCCCAAGCCCAGACAGGCTAGTTGATCAGTGCATTGATTACCTTCACGCAGGATATATGCGGTAATATACCTTGGGCCATGTGCTAGAAAAGAGCGGATATCATAGATCACATTGACTAAGGGATGAAACTATAGATCCTCCTGAGAATAACTTAGGCATCTAAGCGCTTCCTTTGAGTCGGATTCAATAATCAATCCGTCACACTGAAAATTCCTGACAAAGATGATACCAAATCGGAAAGCCTGAAGTTTCGCAACCATGATGGTAGTGATCCCAACACAGTAAGAAAAACCTGCTAGCCAATGAAAGTGATAAGGATTGTGTTCTTGCTGCTGCTAGTTCTAGTGGCTGCAGAAATAGGTTACAGATTGCAAATAATTGTGCGAGAGTGAGAGTGAGCTAGAGGAAATTAGGGATTTAGGATCGATAGGACAACTGTGTTATTCTTCTAAAAATGAAACGACGTACATTCAGTTTTATAATAAAATGATGTAGTTTTATTAATCAAGCACTTTAACATTTAGTTGTGCAAGTCAATTGAGAAGATCCTCGGAACTCGGAAGAAATACTTGTATAGCATTTTCAATATACTAAAATATGCCTAAATCAATATATTTGAGTCAATGCGTAAGTCTAAAGAATTCAACTACTCAAAAATTATAATATACACCATCTTGCACCCACTGTGGAGCTTAAAATATATTTATACATCACTAGATATTTTGTTATGTTTCCCATATACATTACCATGATTTAATTGATTTATATTATATTTTAGGCTATTGTTAAAAATATTGATTTGGGATGACTTTTATCAATAATTAGAGAGAATTGCAAGCAAGAGCGTTCGAAAAATTGTTCTTAATTGAAAAAAACCTAAAACAGGCATCTGTGCTAACTCGTGTCCATCAAAGACATAACATAAATTACAACCTAAAGAGGGACCATTGGAAAAATATATATACAAAATAACACAGACTGAGTCATTATTGTACCACAGATTGTAGGTATAAGAGAAAGACTACTTGAGCATTGCTTAATAAATTGGTCATAACTTTCTCATCTGAACTAGTATTGAAATTATTTAAACGATTATAGAAAGAAAAGAGAGACATTTAAGACTTTTATGTTTTGGGTTTTATAAGTTCCTTATAGCCAAGATTTGAGCTACGACCATGAACCAGATCGTGTCTAACGTGACAAATTATAAATAGACACAAAAATCCTAATTCAGAATGCTTTTTCATAGTCGAGCATTTTAAGATTAACTGCCAAAGGAGAGAAACAATCATTACGAGCATGGAGCAATAATTTTCAAGAGAAAAGAAAATCAAACTATCCCAATAACTCAAAAGTCTAAGGTTATGTTTGGTTGGATGTTAATTAATAAAATAGAATGTAATGTGATGAAACGAAATAGAACAGTTTATAGTAAAATGAGATGTAATACGGTGAAAAGTTGCTTGGGAATTATGGAAAAGTTCATAATGCAATGTAGTGAAATGTTATTTGAAAGATGAATGGAATGGAATATAATATGTAATAAATGACTAGGATACCCTTTATATTAAAATGATTATTGCAAGAGGTTTATTATTTTGGTATTAATTATATACAATTTATTATTAATTATATAAAATATTATTATTTATTATTTAATAAATTTTATTTTGTGTGATTTATATTTAAAATAATTTATTT
>JANIPM010000007.1:41159287-41169758 GCA_027478405.1 Erythroxylum cassinoides
ATGTCCGTTAAACGGACATCCTCGGGTCAACTTTAGTAATTTGCGTTTTTGACCAATTTCGAGGCCGAATATCGTTTTTAGGCCTCTAATACGAGTTGTAGATCTCGATGTTATCTTTCCAATGGAACAAGAAGGAAGGCATTTGGATATTTGTAGAAAAAGTTATGGAAATTGCGCCAAAGTATGTTCAAATTGATTTTGGGGAATGAGCATGGTATACTTTTTTTGATCATAACTCCCTCATTATACCTCCAATTGAGTTGATTGTTGAGGAAATGGTTTTCTAAGACATGTAGTTACCCCTCCATAAAATCTTGTAGCATTTGGAGATGATTTGAAGAAATTTGTATTAGAGCAAGTAAGAAGTCGGTTAGGAGAGCATGATTAGGATTTGTGCACATTTTAGTATTTTTTGATGATATCTTGAGCTATAAAGCTCCAATTGAAGTGATTCTTGCTTTAAAATGAACAAGAGATATATAGCTATGATTTATACGAAGAAGTCAAAAGG
The DNA here is from genome assembly GCA_027478405.1 of Erythroxylum cassinoides. Lineage (NCBI taxonomy): Eukaryota > Viridiplantae > Streptophyta > Magnoliopsida > Malpighiales > Erythroxylaceae > Erythroxylum > Erythroxylum cassinoides. The sequence continues at coordinate 41,159,799 of JANIPM010000007.1, forward strand.
AATTGAAGATGTTGAGTCTTCCAAATTCTATGCACAAATAGGAGAAATGAGGTTAAGCATAGTGACTGTTTTGTTTGGGCACACCTTGGAAGATATTGTAAGTGAATTTTGGATTGTTATAAGCATGAAGATAAATTGACGATGTCTAAATGGATTAAGAATGAAAAAAAAAGTTTAACCCTCCAAGGTTATGTTCTCACTCCCGTTTCATGATCCAGAATAAGCGAGGCTTCATAAGTAAGCAAGAGAGTTGGGTTCCGGTAACGGGATCCAACAAGGTATGTGAAAATTATTGGTTTCAAGATCCTTTAGAATGTAGACAAAATCAATTTCTCCTTACAGGTGGTATCAGAGTCGGGTTTAAAAACCTATAATTTTCCATTGCAAATAGTAAATAATTATTGTTGAAGAACCTATCTATGATGAATATTGTCTGCTACCTATGTTTCGCTTATGAAAATTTGCCTCTATATCATCTTTGTGAATTACGTGATTGAAATCTAAAATCACTGTCCATAAATGCAATAGGAGAGGGATATAATTAAGCATTTGTAACAATATGAAGAAGTATGATCATATTGCTATGAATTTTATTTTAAGTGCTTCTTTCAAACTATGTGATTCCCTAGATGTGCCTATTTCTATATTTCTTATGTGTTATCTTTTTGTCTTATATGCATTTAATATGTGTTGTCTTTTATCTTATATGCATTTAATATGTGTTGTCTTTTTTATCTTATATGGATATAAATGATAAAAAATGATTTATATGTATGATCTGAAGTCGGAATATATAGTTTGTGATCACCAAAGTCACCAAGCTAAAATGATTAAACTATCATGCATAAGATAGTCATTTTTTCGTGACACTCATAAAATGCCAGTTAGGAAAATTGATGAATAAATGACATTCATTAATTATTAGAACTTTAGGATTTTCCCAAAGAAAAAGCATTTATTCTATGATCAGTGAACATAATTAAAGAAATTAAATTTCTTAAGTTAAATATATTTTGTTTATCCAGAGATGACATATGTGTTTGGTTAAGAATTTTAATTTCTTGCAAATGATGAAAAGTGACATTTATTTATGATTGTGTGTTGTAGTTTGTACCTAAAGGTGTTTTATAATATACTTTGGCATTTGATCTAAATTTATAATAGAATTAATTATCAACATCTATGTTTATTTGCAGCAATTTCGCTTCATTCGTAAACTTCTTTTGTTACGTATTTAATGGTTTGAACTTCTCTTAATAGAATGAACAACTCAATTTCCACTTAGGTGCATTGGATCTTGACTTGGTAGTTTTGGAAGAAAAACTCACTGCTATTACATAGTTAAGTAGTGAGGAAGAGAAGTCCAAATATAAAGCTTAGACACGGTCTAACAAGTTGAACCTTATGTTTATATGAATGACTATAGTGAATAATATTAAGACTAATATTCCATAAACAGAAAATGCAAAGGAATACCTAAAGTTTGCGGAAGAACTTTTTTTGCAAGAACTTACCATTGAGATGACTAATATTGTAGCAAGATTGAAGCCATTAGGTATAGTTATAGATGACTCCTTTTTGGTTCAGTTTATTCTAAACTCACTGCCTCCTGAATATGATGCTTTTCAAATTAACTATAACACTATTAAGAAAAAGTGGGATGTTAATAAATTGATTGACTAGCTTACTCAACAGGAAAACAGACTAGAGAACATAGGAAGTTATTTAGTCAACCTCACATTTCAAGGAGCTAGTAAAGCACAAAAGGTAAAAGCTAAAAGTTTTAAGAAAAAGAAAAGACCTGCTAAAGCATCTCAGGCTGAAAAGAATGAACAAAATGATGATAGGTGACGGTTATGTAAGAAAGAAGGACACTATCAGAAAGATTGCATTAAACGTAAGGCATGGTTAGAAAATAAAGGTATATCTAAGACTTTTGTATGTTTCAAATCTAATTGATGCTCCTTATAATACTTGGTGGCTTGATTCTAGAGCTACTACTAATGTATTCAATACGATGTAGGGATTCCTTACAATCCAAACCACAAGCCCAATTGAGAATTTCCTATGTATGGAAAATTGTAACAAGGCTTGAATTGAAGGCATAGGGACTTATTGTTTGGTCTTAGATACTGGTTATTATTTATACCTATTAAAGACTCTTTATGTACCTTCAATTTTTAGGAACCTTATTTTTGTTTCAAAGTTGGATGACTGTGGTATTAATTTTAATATTGGACATGATTGTTTCAATTTATATAAGAATTCTAGACTTATTGGTTCTGGTAGTCTTGTTAATGGTTTACGTAAATTGGAATTAAGTGTAGCATGCTTAATGAAAGTTCAGCTTTTTGTGGCATAAACATTTGGGTCATATATCCAAAGAAAGATTTTTAATAAAGAATGAGATTCTATAAAATCTAGATTTTACTGATCTTTTTTAATGTGTGAATTGCATTAAAGGAAAGCAAACCAAACATAGCAAGAAAAGAGCCACAAAAAGTACTCAACTTCTTGAAATTAGACACATTGATGTATGTAGACCTTTTGATACTTCATCTTTTGGTAATGAAAAGTATTTTTATCGCTTTTACTAATGTTTTTTCACATTAAGGATATATATTTTCTCTTAAAAAAAATCTCAAGCAGTGAATGCTTTAGAAGTATACATTAATGAGGTTGAAAGGCAATTAGACAAGAAAGTGAAAATAAAGTTTGATAGAGGTGGTGAACATTAAGGAAAATATGACGAAACGAGACAATGTCTAGGCCCATTTGCTAAACTTCTTGAAAGAAATGACATATGTGAACAATACACTATGTTATACACACCTTAACAAAATGGTGTGATAGAAAAGTGTAATAGAATGTTAATGGATATGGTAAGGAGCATGATGAGTAATTCATCATTACTCAAATCCTTATGGATGTATGCACTAAAAACAACCATGTACCTACTGAATAGGGTTCTTAGTAAGGCAGATCCAAAAATTCCTTTTGAGTTGTGGATAAATAGGAAACCTAATTTAAGGCACCTACATGTTTGAGGTTGCCCAGTAGAAGCAAGAGTTTATAATCCATATGAAAGAGAGTTAGATTCTCAAACTGTTAGTGGTTACTTTGTTGGTTATCTAGAGAAATCTAAGCGGTATATATTTTATTATCCAAACCATAGTCTAAGAATAGTTGAAACTATTAATGCAAATTTTTTTAAATGGTGAAGTTAATAGGAGTGAGGAACAACAAACTGTGGACTCAAAGGAAGTAAAGATGAATATTCTCTTATTTGTCAGTGTTCCTTCAACCATTATTATTCCAAGTGTTGTTCCAATTGTTAAAGAATGCATTGACAACAATGAACAACATTTAAATGACGAAACATCCCTTGAAAAAACTAACTCACACAGATCTGAAGAAAATGAGTCACATGAAATACCTTTGAGAAGATTTTAAAGAATAAGGAAAATAGCTATTTCAAGTGACTATCAAGTTTATTTGCAAGAATCAAATCTTGATATGGGAATTAATAAAGATCTAATTTCATTTTCGCAAGCCATAGAATGTGCTGAGTCAGAAAAGTGGGTAGATGCCATGAAGGAAGAGTTAAAATCTATGAATGATAACAAATTATGGGATATTAGTGAATTGCTAGAAGGTTCCAAGCGAGTTAGGTGTAAATGGGTTTTCAAGTCCAAACTTGACTTGAATGGCAATATCGAGCAATATAAAGCTAGATTTGTTGCTAAATGATACACTCAAAATGATGACATTGATTATAAAGGGACATTTTTACTTATCTCAAAGAAAAACTCATTGCGTATTATTATAACACTGGTAGCTCATTTTAATTCAGAGTTACACCAAATAAATGTAAAAACAACCTTTTCTGAATGGAAATCTTGAAGAGGAAGTTTATATGGACCAACCTGAAGGTTTTTCAATTGAATAAAAAAGTCATATAGTGTGTAAACTTAAGAAATCAATATATCGACTTAAACAAGCTTTTAGGTAATGATATATTAAGTTTAATAATACCATCGCCTCTGTCGGTTTTGAAAAAAAATCTTATCGATCCTTGTATATACCAAAATATTAGTGGGAGCAAAATTTTATTTTTAATCCTATATGTTGATGATATCTTGCTTGCTACTAATGATTTGGGTATATTGTGTGAGACAAAATATTTTTTCTAAAAAAATTTTGAAATGAAAGATATAAGAAAGGCATCCTATGTAATAGGAATTGAAATATTCCATGATAGATCACAAGGATTATTAGGATTGTCTCAAAAAGCCTATATTGAAAGAATTCTATAGAGATTTAATATGCAAAAATGTTCTTTTGGAACTATTCTGGTTCAAAAAGGAGATAAATTTAGTCTTATGCAATATCCGAAGAATGATATAGAACAAAACCAAATAGAATCAATTTTTATGCTTCTATTATGGGAATTCTAATGTATACACAAACTTGTACAAGTGCAGATATTAGTTTTGAGGTTGGAAGGCTGCAAAGCAAGTTTTAAGATATCTTCAAGGAACAAAGAATTACATGCTTATATATACAAGATCTAATCACTTGGAAATGATTAGATACCCAAATTCAGATTTTATTGGATGCATTGACAGTAGAAAGTCAACTTATGGTTGTTTATTCTTTCTTACCAAAGGAGCAATGTCATGGAAAAGTGTTAAACAATTTGTCATTACCTCATCCACCATGGAAGTAGAATTGGTGGCATATTTTGAAGTCACAATACGTGCATTATGGTTGCGGAACTTTATTTCAAGACTTGGGGTTGTTGACACTATTACTAAGCTGCTAAAAATTTATTATGATAATTATGGAAGAGTGTTCTTCTCCAAAAATGACAAATACTCAAAAGGTGTCAAGCATATGGAACTAAAATATTTTGTCGTTAAAGAGGAGACTAAAAAATAAAGTGTCTATTGAGCATATTAGAATAGATCTTATGATAGCAGATTCGTTAACGAAAGATTTACAACCAAAAACGTTTAAAGAACATGTACAAAGAATGGGTCTTAGTTGTCCTTTTGAATGATGTATCTAATAAAGTTGACATTTTGAGCTCATTGATGTGTTTCTAATATACACCATTTATTGTTTCTAGTTATAATTTGCTCATAATTGTATTATGACATGTCATAACTTGAATTTACTAGAAACATTATTGTGGACCAAGTTGAAATTTATGTGTCAATTATAGGTCTACTATGGTAAAACACCAGTGTTTGTGATATATGGAAAGGAGTATATTAAGTAACAACCGCCATAATCCACATTTAGCATTTTATCATATTTAGATAAGTATGATATTCTGAGGATGAGTTTTGGTGCTGAATTGTAAATGCATCATACTTATGCATTAGTTTCATTCAATTTTAGGCCAAGTGAGAGAATGTTGAAAGTTGTTGTGAGGCAAAATTTTCAAGTGGCCTAAAAATTAGGGATTGAGGTTATTAACTTCCTATTTAGACACAACTACTCAAATATGATATTATTAGGGAAATTATTAACATAGAAAATTCTCATCTGTTAATTAATTACACATTGATCCTTAATGGACGTATTAGACTAAAAGAAAGGCATAAATAAAATTGGTCCTTTTTTTGCCCTAATTTATACGTTTAAGAGAAACTTACACATCCATAAAAAAAGAACGTGTAAACAAAAGAAAGGGAGAGGTGGAGAGACACCAATTTTTCTACACAGAGAAGGTAATTATTATCAAGATCAAGCATCATGTCTTCTTCATCAAATCTAGGTATGTGAAAATTATTGGTTTCAAGATCCTTTATAATGTAGACAAAATCAATTTCTCCTTACATGTGGTATCAGAGCCAAGTTTAGAAACCCATAATTTTCCATTGCAAATAGTGAATAATTATTGTTGAAGAACCTATCTATGATGAATATTGTCTTCCACCTATGATTCCCTTATGAAAATTTATCTCTATATCATCTTTGTGAATTACGTGGTTGAAATCTAAAATCACTGTCCGTAAATACAATAGGAGAGCGATATAATTCAACACTTGTAACAATATGAAGAAGTATGACCGTATTGCTATGAATTTTATATTGTGTTTCTTTCACAATATGTGATTCCCCAGAAGTACCAATAACTATATTTCTTACGTGTTGTCTTTTTGTTATCTATGCATTTAATATGTGCTGTCTTTTGTCTTATATGCATTTAATATGTGTTGTCTTTTTGTCTTATATGCATTAAAATGAAAAAATGATTTATGTGTATGATTTGAAGTCAGAATATATAGTTTATGATCACCAAAATCACCAAGTTAAAATGATTAAAATATAATGCATAAAATAATCATTTATTCGTGACACTCATCAATGAATAAATGATGTTCATTGATTATTAGAACTTTAGGATTTGCCCAAAGGAAAATCATTTATTCTATGATTAATGAGCATCATTGAAAAATTTAAATTTCTTAAGTCAAATACATTTTGTTTATCCAAAGATGACATATATGTTTGGTTAAGAATTTTATTTCTTGATAATGATGAAAAGTGGCATTTATTTATGATTGTGTGTTGTAGTATATACCCAAAGGTGTTTTATAGTTTACTTTGAGGTTTGATATGAATTTATAATAAAATTAATTATTAGTATCTATGTTTATTTACAACAATTTTGCTTTATTCGTAAGCTTCTTCTGGTACTGTATTTGATGGTTTGATCTCCTCTGAATGGAATGAACAATTCAATTTCCACTTGGGTGTGATGGATCTTGACTTGACACTTTTGGAAGAAAAACCCACTGCTATTACTTGTAGTAGTCGATCTCTAAAACAACTAAGGGTTAGAGTGTTAGAAGCTTTCTTTTACTCATAATATACAGAGAAACATAAGTTACATCATTATATAATTAATTTGGTGCATTTAGGATATGATTTTATAATTTCATTCACATGTATAATATTAGCATACACATATGAATCATGATTTAGAAATATGAAAATAAAGTGACAAAGAATTTAAGTGCATTAAATTGACATATTTCGGGGTATGAAAGTTGCAAAATGAAGTTGACATGTGAAGATTTGGGATGACTAAGCCTATGAAATGAGTAGCATATGGCTTAGAGAATTAAGTGACATATGGCAGTCATAAAGGACATCTGTACCATCTAAAAAGGGGACATGTGTCTTACTTTAATACATGACAATTGTCCTCTATATGACGTATACATTCGATGGTCATTTTCTTTTGTCATTTTTCTAGTTGTATACTCTCCATCTCCTCCCTCCCATTGCCGAAACCTAGACCTAACTCACACCTTTGAATTTTTGCCTTAGTTATGTATATTACCACTCCAAAACCCATGCAAAATCCTTCATAAAGATAACTATAGAGGCAGAACATTGTTACATGTACTGCTGTCTTTTTCTTCTAGTCATGGCCAAACTCATCACCTAAATGTTGTTGAAATGTTCTTGCATACAAGTGTGGCTAAGCAAGTTTGACATTTGAGGTGGCATTCAAGCTAATCAAGTAAGTGAAACACTAATCTATTGTGGTACATGTTATCAAAATTTTATTATGGCTAATTAGGGATGGATTGAATGGGTTGTTTGTGTTAATGATGTGCTAGAAAAAAAATGAATGAATAATGAATTGGTTACTTTTCTGTCCTATTTTTGGATGTACGAAAATAGTAGCTTATGGGTTGTTGCATGAATGATTTAAGTTGGGATTTAAATTATAATTGATGAGGAATTCATGCTAAATATAGGTGATATAAAGGTTTCAACTATAGAAAATTTAGGGTTTTAGGTGTGATTGTAAAAAGTGAATGGTAAAGGAAAAAGTGAGCAGAATTTTGTGAGCCTAAATGTAACCAATATGGAAGTTGAATTAACTTGAAATGAATTAACTTTAAAGGACATGAAATCTGGAAAAGTTTAGGTGTTAGTGATGTCTTTAATCTTGTAAAATTTCTGAAGTATTGAAGGATGTAAAGTTACACACATTAGTGATATTGATAAAAAATTCTGGAACTTTAGTTTCAGCCTTGTGTACATATCAAACTAGCTAAGAAAATTCAGTCTATATTGGTGTATTTGGACTTAATTAAGGCTAGGAATGAGCTTAGATTGTTTTTTGATTAATTGGTTAAGAGCATGACAAGGATATGTAGTTAATTGATGACATAAACTAAAGAATGGGTTGTTTTGATGTGGTTGTATTCAAAGCTAGAAATTATGATGTGTTAAAGGAATAAATGTGTTCTTTAAATGCAAATATGATCTTAAGGACATGTATAATGTGTATAAAGTATGTATAAATGAGCATTGAAGAACATGTGGTAGTTATGAATGAGAATTTGGTAAATGTATAAATACATATTGCTGGAAAAAGATTGGTGAATTAAGATATCTAATTTGCTGAAATTTTCATATTTAAAGTAACAATTGTGTGATATAAAAGGCTAATTGATCATGAAAATGTACAAGGAGAAGAGTAATGTATGGTTGATGAATTTGAAGTAAATCATGCTTACTCAGAAGTATAACCAGATTGCAAAATGATAGTATACAAACTGTAATGTTTGAATGGTCTTAGGGTATATAAACACACTGCAGACACGTATAATGGAGAGATTGATTTACATTGGATATGGTAACATGTATAAGTGATTTGTAAGGGTTTATGATACCAAGTTGGTGCTAATTTAAAACTCAACTCATAATGGATAAAATGTGGAATTGAATAGTCAAGAGCTATACATAAGAATACATACCCGAAAACATGAATAAACAACTTAGTGATTTGAGACCTATATGTGTATGTATTGCATGATGATAGATGCGCAAGGTCATCGTCAACATCCAGACGTCGCCAGAACATCGAGACAATAGCATTTCATGAGAGTATTGTGAGTCAACTTAGATGCAAACTTGCATATATGTGCTTTTGTATGAATTGTACATTTTATATGAAATGCATGTACAATTGATTGATAAATGCCGAACTTAGGTCTAAGGAGTTAGTTATATGGAATGAGCACATAGAAATGAAAAGTAATGAAAGCATAGCACATGAAATGATGCATCTCACCATATTGAAATGCATAATCAAATAAAGAAGTTGTAATTAGATTGACTGATGTACAGGAAAGAGCCTTGAGCTCAGAATTATGAAAAAGAGCATGATGCTTTGATAACATAGACTCGGTATCCACAAGGGGTATGGGCCAGCCATAAACTCGGTACCCACAGGAGGTACGGGACAACATATTGCATTAATAGGCACTTGATCATAACAAAATAAAATGAAAATGAAAATGCCTATGCATTGACATTTGCATCCCTACATATATAATAAGATTGAATTGAAATGATTAATTAAACTGATTTGAAATAGCGAAATACATCTAAAGTCAATGGAGAATGTGATGTGATTACGACACTAGCTTATATGATATATGTAGCATCCCACTCCCGTAAGACCCAAACTCGACATCGAGGGTGATATCTGAGCTCGTGCCTCACGAAGGTGGTATGCTAAAGCACTCAATTACAGTCCAAAACGCAGAAAGACATTTTTGAAATCATCGCAAGCGCGGAGTTCAATACACGATTGGGTCCACTTTAGTTCGAAAGCATTTTCAATCATATCACAATTTCCAGTCATAAAAAGCCCACAACAATATTGAACGCTTTCAGAAATTATATTACAAATACGGCTTTAGCCAATTGGAACCCACTGAAATAAAAGCACTAATTTGTGGAAATACAAATTTATACAAAAAAAGAATAACTCTAATGCAGACGCGAACTGATCCCGACCTCAATCACTGACTCGCATGCAGTAGCCATACTCCCGTTTGTCTAACGGGGTACTCTTCAAATCCTGAAAAATAATTGCAATGTTGGGTGAGTTTGCGAACTCAGCGAGAAACCATCATC
>JANIPM010000007.1:41187807-41198119 GCA_027478405.1 Erythroxylum cassinoides
TAATATATTATTAACAAGTCATAATGTTAATACATGAATCACAAATATCCATTGGCCTAGGGCACACTACTAACAACATAATCAGGCAATAGATCCCCACCTAAAAGATAACAACTTGATTTCCTAAATAATAAAAATCCTAAGTGTATCGAATATGTATTCAAATTAAAGTCTGCAGATAAATTTTCACTTTGCATGTGCCCACACTTAGTCAAAAAAAATTTTGCCAGGTGAGAATTCAAATTTTCTTTGCTTTCTGTTCATCTTTTTTATTCAAATTCATCTCCTGTGTGTTGAAAACCATATGAGAATAATTAAGAATTAAGTTCATTAATTTTAAATAAAAATTTCAACATGTTAAAGAGATTTATATCCAAAGCTAGCACAAAATGATCTTTTACTCGTCCTCTTCAAAGTATATTTACAATCAATTGGCCAACTAATCAACTTCCTTTATTCCAAGTCTCATAACAATAAATAGTGCACACTTCAAGAGTCAAAAAATTGTAACTAATGGATATCCCAGAGTTAACCATTCAAGTAATATAAAGAAAGTCAAATTAGAGCAATCATATTTCAAAAACTTGCACATAATTGTAGCAAACTTTCACGGATTGGATTTCACTCAAATCACTCAAGTGTTTGTTGGTTCAGTATTTCACTCAAATTCTTCTAATGCAAATATTTTACCACATGCTTGCTTTTTCACCAACTTTTCACCACTTGAAATACAAACATGTACAAATCAAAAGGACTTTATTCAAGGTTATATTGGGCTATAGGTAAAGATAAGGATTGATAAATGGAAAAGGGCAAAAATCATATACATTAGAAAAGCACCTAATCACTTATGGAGACACAATTCAGTCACAAAGGAGTCAACAATGTTGTTCTGTAGAGATAGATTACTCCGTAACTTGTGTTCACTGCTGTATTGTTATTTTTCTTTTTTTAATCGATGTATTGATATTTAAAGATAGCAGTATAAGGCACCATTCAAATCTAAATCTCTTCAATTTCCTTTCATCTTTTTCTTTTCCTTGCTTTCCGTATCTTTCCAAATAAGTTTGACATAAATTGTGGTTAGAATGCCCACTTACATTTATGATGGGGGAAGATACGAGAGGTTTTAGTTGTTTATTGTGAGTTTATCAAGAAAAAGAGTTCAACTCAAAAATTTTAACAAAGGATATTGAATTAGGTTTGCTTTTTAAGCTAAAGGTTAAAACAAAGATGGCCTTTATCATTTTTGTGCAAGCATGTATAGAAGTGGTCTCAACTCGATTCCAAGCAAGTTCTAGAGACAAATTCACTGTGGAAGATAATCACACATCAAAGAAATACAGATTAATATAGATTTTTCAATCTTTTGGGCCAAAAAACTCATAGGTTAATGCAGTTCACCATAATTATACACCATGTTTAATCACATGATTGCCAAAACTTGACTAAATGACACACTTATATTTCTTAATTAAGTGACATCTATTGTTCTAAAATAAATTTGACTCAAGTTATGTGCACTACTTAAGTCATTAAAAATGGAAGTCTAGAAAGTGTTGAAGTTGGCTAATTAATTGCAAATAAGTCAATAAGCACTCAAAAATTTTCAACAAAGATTCCTAGCTATCGGTTATACGGAACATACCCCACCCCATACCTAATTCATACATTGTCCCCAATGAAATGAAATAAGATAAAAGAAGCAAAAATAGAAAAGAAGAGAAAAAAAAGAAAGTTTCTCTATTAGTTGAATGCTGAAATCATAGGGTTGGTGGGTGAGGAGGTTGGAATCCTTTATGTGCCCAATATGCTATCAAATTGTGCTCTATTCGATGCATCTGGTGTTTAGGACGAGCTAGATGAGCATCCAAATTAGCTTGGTAAGGCTGGCTACTACTCAGTGTATCTATGACGACTCTTTGTGGTTTCATATGGGTTGGGAGGGATAGCTGGACCCAGATTGGTGAAGGATATCCTTCTATGACTGATATCCACGATTCCCATCTTGCATAAACATTCCATATCCAAAGGTTCTATGGCACAAGCCACAATCATGTTAGTATTGTTAGGGTCTAATAAATTCAAATTGACAGCCAATTAAGTGATGTAAGACCCTAATATTAATGGTTTGGATTTTTTGTTTAACACAGATTGAAATTGCGTCAAAAACCAAAAACTCAAATTAACAAGAATTTGTTTATCTATACATCACAAAAAATAAAATTTAGCCTTAGAAAGTGTACTCGCAGAATCCCAACACCCTGAAAATTATACGCTAAGAGTCGATGTTTGATTTTGAAAATAGGGATTTTCAAAATACAAACACTTAGATGCACTGGCATTATATGGATGAAGGTCGACGAACTTACAAATGGCATTATATGAATGTAGTCAAAGTGGGAACTTGCAAATGGTTCATTTTTAACATCATCAGCTAATATAAAACCCATGACCACATTAAATTCAACAACAAATAAAGCAAATTTCTTACCAATAAGTCTAAATTCCATAATTCCTTTAGTAAACATGTCGAATTCTTTAGTTAAATCCTAGCTTTGAAAGTGAAGAACAGGGTTTCGATGTATAATACATGCAAAGCAAATTAAAGAACAACAAAGCTACAAAATTTTGCCTTTCAAAACCACGTGCTTACTTGTTTCCTTAATCCATTGACACATGGCTTTATTGCATTTGAGCCATTTGTCATTTGAGCCATTTGTCATCCACTTATAAGTGTTACATGTAATAATTCCATTTGCTTATTTTTCCTAATCTAAAATATCTCTAAAATTTCTAAAAATTTTGAAATATTACTAACAATCTCCAAATAAATTTCCACAATTTAATCACATTTATAAAACCATTTTACCTAGAATAATGTCAATACATGCATGTAAATTTATTTTGTAAGTATCAAAAATACAAATGCACATTTCAGTGAATACTCGATATGCAAAGCATATAATGTACTATAATTCCTTAATATTTTAACCCATAACATAGGGTGTTACATGCTTCAATCCCATTGAACCATTTGTTGACTTTAGGCAAATTTTACATTTAATCATTCTTCTTCGTTTAGTTCCCACATTGACATATAATATCATTAATTGATTTCATTCTAATTCATAGTTCATGTATAATTATGCATGTCAATGCTAAAATGAACAAATTATCAATTTATCCATGCCTTTTAAATCAATCACCATTATGTCCCTTATTATGCTTAGATGCACTTAATTTTTTATAGTCACTTCTTAATACACTCTAGACATATTATAATGCTTCGAGGGTATATGATGGGGCTAGTTTTTCTTTTAAGTTACTAAACAAGCTAGTTTTTCCTTTAAGTTACTACATTTTGATATTTGGGTTCATGTCCCATTATGTCCAAATTAGGGTTTGAAAGGTGTGAAATGCATTACATTTCAGGGTATAGTTTGATATGTGTTTAGCCGTTTATTCGATTATTTAGTATATGTTTAGGTTAGAATTGTGTTAGTTTATTAATTATTTGTGTTTTAAGTATTTTATGAGTTAGTACAAGCTTTTGAGATTAAATATTATGTTTATGAGATACCTTGATGTGTTTGCTAGTGTTTTAGGGTCAATATCGAAGAATAGAGGAGTTTCGGAAGACATTCCATGGTCGTGGCCTGCATCGGGCAGATATGTGGTCACTTCCAAACTTCACATTTCGAGGGATGTTTTGGACCTTTCGGACCCCTTAAAAAAGTTCAACCCTAAACACAAAAGAATATAAATAGAATAAGTAGAACAGAAAGAGAGAGCTTTTAATCAGCCACCACAACGAAACTTTAAAGAAGAAAACTTTGAGAGATCGAGAAAGAGAAGAAGGAAGAGAGAAGAGAAAGACGACGTAAACCTAACGTGCTTCCCAGAATAAGAAGCTTTTCGAAGTCACGGCCTCTCATTGTCTATTCGAGTTTTATTTCCTATGTATTTTAGTTTTATTTGATTGTAGAATTAGGATATATAGTTTAATGATATAATTAAATTGTTGATTGATGTTCTATACTCACTTTTGGAATATTATTTTTTATTTAATGAAATATGATTATTTTATATGTTTATTAAATGAATTGTAGTTTAATTATGCACTTCATATCTCAATAATAAACTGAGAGGGTAAATCAAGAAAAAACGATTAAATTAGGTGAACGAGAGTTAGGTAATTTAAATCAGGTTGGTAAATCTTGTGTAGAGAGATCATGTATAGGTTTCCAATTGTTTATTAGAGAACTTAAGAATTGATTAGGTTTTGGATAGATTGTTAATTGAGAGATTAAACCTTCCCATAATCTAATTAGAGTTTATGCTTTAGGGTTCAATTATAACTTGAGAGAGAGTAATTGACCTTAGGATCATCTAGAACTATTAATTCGATAAATCATAGTTGGTTAGGTTAGCATTGAAGATAGATAATTTTCCATTTCTCTCTTTTAGTTAACTCACTAGGTTGAATTCAAGGTATGCTATCATCGTTCAACAAATCAATCAATTTTCATTATTTTCTATTCATTTTTAACCTGAAATTGTTAACATTGTTCGTTGATTGTTTTCGTTAAGTGTTAATTGTCAATTATTGTTTTGTTATTTGATTTGGTTTGTTTGATTTATTTAGTTCTCGTGTTTAAATTCAGTGTATGTTAAATTTATGTTTAATAGTTTCCGACCTTAGATTTTAGGATTAGATTAACTCTCCTCGTAGGATCGACACCTTAGGTACTACGCGATCGACCCATACGCTTGTGGAATATCGAGGTTAAATATTAAAACTTACTTATATCGGAAAACTGCAATCAGGGTTTCAATAGTTTATTAATTTTATTGATGATTTCTCTCATATGACTTGACTTTATTTCGTGAAAAATCTTTAAATTATTTTTCCATCACTATTTTTTGAGCTAAAATAAAAACACTATTTAATGTATTTATCCATAATTTGAGAAGTGATAATGACAAAGAATATATTTTTGCATCATTCTAAACCTACATAATCCATAAAAATATTATTCGTCAATCCTTATGTGTTGATATACCATCTTAAAACGGTGTGATTGAAAGAAAAAAAATTAACATTTCCTTGAAATCATTAAGACATTCTTATTTCAAATGCATATTCCTAATAATTTTAGGTCAATGTGGTCTCTATAGCCCTTTTTTTGATCAATCGAATGCTTTCATCTATTCTTCAGGGTGAGATTCCTTATAATATTCTTTTTCCTACTAGGCCCTTGTTCCATATTAAGCTATAAATATTTAGTAGTGCTTGTTTTGTTTATGATGTTCATCCTTAGGTTACTAAGTTAGATCTTAAATCTTTACAGTGCATTTTCTCTTACTGTTCTTGTTTATAGAAGGGGTATTAGTGCTACTGCCTTAATTTTAATAAATATCTTGTTTCAGTTGATGTTATTGTTTTAAAATACAATATGTCCTTTCCTACTTCTTCAATTTTTGATAAGAACGATGATGATCTATTAGAGAACATATATTAGGTTACTATTTTACCTCTACATATGATACTTATAAACAACTACAGCCTATTCTCTTAGTCTATTCTAAAAGAAAATATTATTCTAATTTAATTTCATTATATGTCTCTTCTTTGATATTAGATCCAACATTCAATAATCCTAATTTCTCAATTATTCCTCGAAAAGGTATGTGTCAATGGACTTATCCTATTTCCTATTTTGTTTTCTTATGATCACCTATCTTTTGTTTCTTATTCTTTGGTTACATCACTTAACTTTGTGACTCTCCTAAACACTATTCATAAAGCCTTATCCCATCTTAGTTAGCGTGATGCTATAACAGAGGAGAAAAATGCTTTAGATGTTAATGGTACATGGGATTCAATGAACTTACCTATAGGAAAGAAGGCCTTTAGATAAAAATGGGTGTTTGTAGTCAAAGTCAAATTTGATGGATCTATTGCTCGACTTAAAGTACGAATTATAGAAAAGGGTTAAACTCAGACTTATAATGCAAATTATTCTTATACTTTCTCTCATTTTACTAAGTTGACCTCTATTCATTTATTTATTTATTTGGTAAATACTCATGATTGACCCTTACATCAGTTAGACATTAAAAAAAGACTTTCTTATATGATGACCTTCAAAAGGAAGTACATATAGAGCAACCATTTGGTTTTATTGTTTAAGGAGAGTATGCAAAAGCTTGTCATCTTCAAAAGTCTGTTATATAATTTAACATAACTTCATGCTTGATTTAGAAATTTAATCAAGAAGTGGAAATGTTTAACATTAATAAAAGTCAATCTGAGCACTCGATTTTCTATAAATAGTCCACGTTAGGTAACATTTTCCTTAATATGTATGTAGATGATATCATCATTATTGAAAGTGACAATATGGACATTTCATCTTTGAAGTTTGTCATTCACAATTAATTTTACATGAAATATGTAAGGTTTTAAAAGTATTTTTTTAGAGCATAGGTGACAATAAGAAAGAAAGACATTTTCTTTTCTTAGAGAAAAAATGTACTAGATATATTATTTAAGATTGAAGTTGGGGACTAAGCCATGTAATTCTCTAATGCTCCCAAATTTGCAACACTCTAAAGATGTAGACTTATTTGAAAACCCTAAGTAAAATAGGAGATTGCTAAAAAATTGAACTATTTTACGTTAACTTGTCTTGAGATTATGTATTCTACATAAGTCAATGTATGTCTTCCCCAACCATTCATCATTAACAAATTTTATTGTACTTAAACAAAGCTCTTAGATAAGGGATAATGTATGAAAGTCATGGATATATTCATATCGATTGTTTCTTAGATGTTAGTTGGGTAAACTTTAAGATTGACTGAAAATTTACTATTGGTTATTTTGTCTTTATTGACGAAAATCTGGTCTCATAAAAAAGTAAGAATGCCCAAGTCCATTGCAGAATTTGAATATAAAGTTATACAACAATCAACATGTGAGAATGTGAATACATCAAATCTTAATAGAAATAGGTCTTAAAGCCTCTTTATCATCAAAGTTGTAGTGCAATAGTCAAGATGATCTACTTATTGTTTTTAATCATGTGTTTCATGAATAAGCTAAATATGTTGAGATTGATAGCCACTTCATTTACGAAAAAGTGCAACAAAACTTGATATCTACGAGATAAATCAAAACTGGAAAACAATCTGCAGATATTTTATAAAAATTCTAAATAGAAATAAAGCATTGTAACAAGTTGGGTGTTATTAATATCTATTCTCTAATTTGTGGGAGAATGTTGCAGATTTTATAGATAAAATTGTGTAATTGATAAAATATTTAAGTGCTTAATGATCTCATTACTTAATCAGTTATTGATTAGTTACTATATATATGTAGTTATTCTTCGTAAGCTCGAATATATCAATTACAGAAATATATTTTCTTTTTAATTTACAATAATATAGAAAATAATTTAAATAATATATTAATCAGAAGGACTATTAAAATGATTCCAACTTACAACTACAATGATATGTTTGAAAAGTTATAACATATTCATATTCGACATTTGAATTTTAGAACTTTGGACCGCTATAGAATAAAATAGTTTTGAAAATAATATCATGCTGATCCAGCTAACGAAATTTTTTATTTATTCTTTCTTTGGACATGATTGAGTTGAATTGGATGTTTGCAAAAAACAATGAAGTTTTCTACTTCTTTGTAACCAGAGCAGGTGGACGAATCTGTGGGTCTGTTCTTTTTCTCAAGAGAGGACGATATCCTGAGAATCGATTGGTTCTCAAGATAAATTTTTGTTTAGAATCGATTGGTTCAATGATCCCAGGGATTCAGAAAAAACTGTGGGCGGTGCACCACTTTGCTTATTCCATCGTGAGCGGTTAGCTTGAGGTGGAAGGTATTCTTGCCGTCTAACGTAAATACATACTATTTTCTTCTACACTATTAATATAAATTTGAAAGTGGATCAAGTTGTGTTTTGCTCGACTAAGTTTACAATCCAAACTCAGATTAAAAGTTAATATGGTCTGTCTCACCTCGAAGTTTGGAAAAATACTAAATATTCAGTTTTCTAATTAAAAATTATTCTTCTTTAAATTACAACTCAAGTCTTTTTATTAAAAAGAAGAACTTTCAAATTCTAAATTATTTTATTTAAGGTGCATTTAACTTATCACTACATCAAGTAATTATCATTTTACATTCATTTCAACGTAGGCATGAAATTAGAATTTGAAATAAAAAATATTTTCACTAGGTTATATGATTATGAACTAGGCTGAAATACATTAACATTTATTCATCTTATAAAAAATTCCTATTCATCAAGACTGCCAAAATATTCAATATCTACATATGGCACATCTAAAAAGTTAGTTGTGTAAAATGAAATCATTGGCGTGACAAAGTATTGGCATATTATCTTCCAAAGTTTTGAGGCGTGTGAGTCCTTCCCGGTATGGACAGTAGATGTGCTTTTTTCTTCTTTCTAGAGATTTTGCAACTGATTGCACTTTCAGAACCCCATTCTCTGCTTCTGGTCCACCATCACACTCAAGACCCATCTCCCATTTGCCTCCAAATTTCTCAATCTTCACCATTCTTGGGCATTTAAGAAATGCCCATGCTCGTGCATAGACCGGAAATTATTTATATGTGATGAATATCATAATTTTTTATTGGAAAAAAGGGATATAATCTTATTCTTTGTAGTGAAAACCATCAACAACCACAAAATAATCATGTCAAATCATCAAGAATACTTAGATCTATAGTGGAAGTATACATGCGGATCCTTGAGAATAATGTGATTCTTGAGTCTTACTGTTATCCGTCTTCCAAGTCAATATGCACATCTGTCTTCTCTCAAGGACTGTCTCTTATTTGACTGATGGAATATCAAAAAAATCAATTATTCATATGACTTGGGGACTATAACCCTAATTTCTTATATAATTGGTCTTATTTCTATTTTAGTCCATCATAAAATAGAAATTAAACTATTGGGACTCTACACATTAAAGTCCATACTTTATTACATATCAAATAGCCGAAAGCCTTTAACCTTAATAGATCACTTTAACCGAGCTTAACTTTATGTTAGCTCATAATATACAGTTAATTCATATATATATATATATATATACCCACACGTATGTCGGATTAAATCCTACAATCTCCCACTTGGGTCATATATATAATTCCTTTAATTGTATATCATGTCAATAACCTTATAAGCTCAAAATTTGCTATCACTACTAAATACATCTTTAATTAATCTCGTTCATCAATTATAATAACGTAGGATCAAAGTGGCTTTCATTATACGCATATCAGAACTAAACCCATCAATGGTCACTTATGCTAATATAATTGAACAACATGGATGTGTAGCATGAAAATTACATGTAAGGTGATCTTAACATGCCTACTTTCAACTGGTCCAAATTCTTTATTCCTTAACGAGATCAACCAAATAGACTTTAATGTTCAAATAAATCAAAAGAGTGTCTATAACTGAAAATCATTCGAAATAACAAACTCCCACTAAAATAACATATCTTCAATAGATACAACACTCATATGAACGACCTGCTCATGAAAGACCTTAAGTGCTAATCCCTTAGTTAGCAGATTAGCTAGCAGATCCACAACTATGGAGTTTGTCCCAATATGTTCAATAGAAAATTGACCACAGGAAACAACCTCTCTAATATGTAGGGGTAAGGCTGCGTACTATCATACCTCCCCAAACCCTGCTTCATTGCGCGATTTCGGACTGGGTGATGATGATGATGTTTAATATACATTTTACCATCTTGAACTCTTTCTTTGACAACTAGGAACTTGAGATCTATATGCTTTGACTTTGTTGAGCCCCTATTGTTATTGGAGTATAGCACTGCTGACTTATTATTACAAAGTAACTTTAGTGGTCTTTCAATACCATCTACAATGCACAGCTCAGTAACAAAATTTCGTAACCATATTCTATAATTGGATGCCTCATAACATGCTATAAATTCTGCTGTCATAGTGGAAATGTTGGCCCCCGAAATTTTCTTATTTGAATTAAGCATGATTTAAATAAATTTTGAGGTTTGATGGATAAAGTTTTGGAGCTACTTGTTATGTAAATGTTACTAGGATTTTATTATATGGTTTGGTTGTATTAAAAATGGTAAGATTTTATGACATAGATTAAGTGAATTGAAGCATTAAAGTTGTAAGAATGCATAAAGGGCATTCTTGGTAAGTCACTTAAGATTATAAGACTTAAGGCTTAAAGGAAGGGGC
>JANIPM010000007.1:41209503-41219781 GCA_027478405.1 Erythroxylum cassinoides
AAAATATAATAAAGATATATATAAACTAAAATGGATAAGATATAAAAAAGCTAAATTAAATAAACTACAACTATATAATATGATATGAACTATTTTGTAATTTTTAAAAAATTTAGGGACTATTCCATAAATTTAAAAAATTACCCGAAACGGTACCTAATATCTACCGATATCGATACAGTTCTGTTCCAGTACCAAACCGGTACCATGTCCAGTACGGTATTCATAACTTTGCTTATAACTCCTTAGGAATTTCAGTTGGGCTTATATTATCACAGTAGGGGTCAAGGCTAATTAAGTGACCTTTTCCTCTTTATTATCTCTCTTTCATTATTATTTTTATTGCTTAGGCTTAATCAAAGTTGCAAATATTGTTCCGAACTTGATACCGGATTAAGTTATGGTACAGTACTATACTGATACCGGTCAGTACCGGATACAATTTCGAGTAATTTTTTAAATTTATGAAATAATCCCTAAAATTTTTAAAATTTATAAAATAATCTATTGGTATATTGTACAGTTGTACTGTATACTTTACTAGTTTAGCAAACAAATCAACCATATTTTCAAAAATCATAATAATAAATAATAATGATAATTAATATGAAATAACAATAATTTTTAAATATTTCACATATAAATAATAACTACAATTAATATAAAAAAAGACAATCATCATCATACAAATATAAAATTAAGAATAATTCAAAGTATTTAAAATATTACAATAATACAATTTCATCATTTTAATAAATAATTTTACATCAAAAGATTCAAAACATCCAATTAAAAAACAATAAATATCCTTAAATAATTTACAAAAAGAATTGATGATGAAGAAACAATCAAGTAGAAGTTGAACATGAAACAAAAATATTGCAGTTACATTACATATATAGAATTTAACATAAACATCAAATACAAGTAAAATTAAAAGAAGAGGAAAAACAAAATCTAGAACGAAATTCAATCGTCAATAGGAGGATAACCGCTATAACTGCACTGACCCCAATGATCATTTGGAACAAAATCCTCATCATTGAAAGGAGCTTCATCATTATTATCATTCAAATTTAATGCACCAAATGACACGTCAATACTTTCTCATCCAAAATTGTCTTCCAAATCTAAATCATTCACATGAACCAAATTTGATTCTTCAAAAATCCTATCCACCAAAAGATCAATATTATCAATGGAAATTGGATCAGTTGAACAACTTGTACTATTAAGACTCCTAGTAAACAATAAAATTTAATTATTAGAAAATTATACGAAATTATATCGAAATTAGTAATGATAATAATGAAAATAGCATACCTTTCTCAAAGCTTTAAATTGTAATAAATAAAAATCAAGTCATTCAACCTCTTACACTCCGATCTATTCATTTTCTTTGAGTGGATAAATTCAAATGTGCTCCAATTTCGTTCACAACCTTTTGCATTCACACATTGACTTAAAATTCGAATCGTAAACATTTTCAATTCTAAAATTTTTGAAGTGATCCCACTAAGAAACTGTAAGTTACAAGATAACAAAAGTAGCGTTATAAACAAAATAAAGTGATAATTAATTTTCAACAAATAAGAAAAAAATAACTAATATTTGGAGAAAGTTTTCCTCTTTGTTGAATAGCAATCAACATTTCAAAATCTCCATAAGACAACTTATAATGCTCCATTTGTGAGTTTAAAAGATCTTGCATCGCATCAATGCTAACAATTGTTGTAATTGTTAAAAGCATTTCTCTATTAACTTCAGCTTGCTTTGTAAGATCCAGTCTAAAATACATATTAGGATTCAAAAATGCCTCAGCTACAAACAATGGAGAAGAAAGTTGTCTTTCCCTTCTCTCATTAATGATTGAAAGATATGGTGTGTATAAGGCCTTTTTTTAGATCGGCCTTGATTACTTCCGCCGCTCTCTCCATGGCATCAAAAATATAACCCATTGTTAGCTTTTCGTCACTATCAGCCAAACGAAGCACTCTTATCAAAGGCTCACAAACTCGGATAACAAATTGACATTAAGACCAAAATTCTCTATCTTTCAATATAATATTACAATCCTCCATTCTAACATTAGACCTAACATACTAAGATGCAATCCACTTATCACTTGTAATCATTTGTCTTAACTCCTTTAACAAAAAAAACTGAAGTGATAAAAAATTTGAGGCAAATCCTGTCACGACAGGACGATACAAATTCCTACTATTGATAAATTCCTTTCTCATTAAATTCAATACCCATGCACGATTATATATGAACTTTGTAACCTTTTTAGCTTTCTACATGGTCTTATCAATAACAAGAAAATACCTAGTATCCCTTATATTCTCCAGGATTAGGTCAATGCAATGTGCAATACAAGGAGTCCAAAAAAATAAATTATACATATTCTGTAACATTTTTCCTGTCGCTTTATAAGCAGAATCATTGTTATTAATAAACTGGACAATATTTTACGACCCTACTTCATTTACAACTTCATCAAATATCCCAAACAAAGTCTCAGTATTTCTAATAAGGTCAGATGCTTCAATAGATTTTAAAAACATAAATCCATTTAAAGAATAAACTAAAAAATTTATAATAGGCTCTGGTCTCCTATTTGTCCAACCATCACACATAATTGAACATCCATAAGTACCCCAATTCACTCTTCTTTCAGCCAAATAACTTCTAATTTCAGAAACAACACAAATCAAAAGTTTACCTCTTAAGTTATCAATGGAAGGACCTTTGTATCCTGGATTATAAGAGGTTATTACACCCATCATAGGTTGATAATAATAAGACTGAGAAGCATTGAATGATGAACCTATATTATCTAGCTACTGTCATATCAACATTGTGAGTTGCATCTCTTGATTGCATTGCACTATGAATTGAAGGTTGGGTTCCAAGAGTCGTTCATGGTGCAAAAAAACTAGTCACCTGCCTTTTTATCTTTCTTACATTAGATTCAGGTACTTGTTTTTTAGCTTAAGATGGAACACTACCAGTACCACTACTACTACCACTTCTACCTTCAACATTTCCAAAATACTAGAAAGTGAACTTCCACTTCTAAATTCAAAATTCAACCTTTCTCTTTTATTTCTCTCATTCTGATATTCATCAATTAATGCTTTCATCTGTCACTTCACATCATGACTTACTTTTTTACAAGATTCCACATCTCCTTTAACCCTAGCTAAATGTTTTTTTAGTCGGGTGATTTCTCCAACTCTCAAATGCTTGTTACAAAACAAGCAAATTGTATGGTTCCTCATACCAGGAACTAATGTAGCATGAGCCCAAGTTGGATCATTGAATCTTCCTAAAGTAGGTTGATCAAGAGTACTTGAACTTTCTTCCATTTATCTGTACACATAAAAATAAATAACATATAATTTCAGTACACAATATGCATATCCATCTTATATAATATAACTCATTTCCAATTCCAACAATTTTCAATTTCAATAATCACAAAATATTCATAATTTCATTTCTAATTCCAACAATTTCCCATTCCAACAATCACAAAATATTCATAATTCCATTTCCATTTCTAACAATTTCCAACAATTTTCAATTTCAATAATCACAAAACATTCATAATTTCATTTCAATTTCTAACAATTTACAATTCTAATAATCACACAACATTCATAATTCCATTTCCGATTCCAACAATTTTCAATTCCAAAAATCACAAAATATTCATAATTCCATTTCCAATTCCAACAATCACAAAACATTCATAATTCCATTTCCATTTTCATTTCTAACAATTTCCAATTTTAGCAATTACAAAACAATTATAATTCCATTTTCATTTCCTTCCATTTATAACAATTTTCAATTCTAACAATCATAAAACAATCATAATTCTATTTCCATTTCCTTCCATTTACAATAATTTCCAATTCCAACAATCACAAAACAATCATAATTCCATTTCCACTTTCTTCCATTTACAACAATTTTTAATTCCAACAATCACAAAACAATCATAATTTTATTTCTATTTACATCAATTTCCAATTTCAACAATCACAAAACAATCATAATTTTATTTCTATTTCTTCCCATTTACAACAATTTCCAACTCCAACAATTACAAACACAATCATAATTCTATTTCCATTTCCTTCCATTTACAACAATTTATAATTCCAATTCCATTTACAACAATTTTCAATTTGTTCTTAAATATATATGTTACTTTTACAATTTTTAATTGACATTAACAAGTGTAACTATAAATGATTGGAATCTACAAGTCTACAACATATTCACAATTTGACAACAACAAGTTATTTTCGGATACATTTATTACATCACTACTTTGTACGTTCACACATTACCAATTATAAATATTTATGATACCCTGCACATATATATTGCTAAATAATTAAAATTCAACATATTTTATACTCAATTAATTATTTACCCAAAACTAATACCTAAATAGGCAAATATTATCATTAACTATAACTAAATTATTATTAATTTCCAATTGCATAATTTTATACTCAACTAATTATTTATATAAATTCAATACCCAAATATTAAAAATAAATTACCATTTCACAAATATTAAGAATGTGTTAATTAATGATTTACGTTTTTACAATTTTACATATTTTGATTATCAATTTTACATTTGATTATCAATTTCACATTTGATTATCAATTTTACATTTAGGTTTAAATGTTGATTATCAACTTTCAATTTTAATAATCAAGTAATCAACACTGTTAAGCCGTGCATACATACATATCACCACCACCCTATTTTACAATTCTGTTTCCAATTCCAGTTCTAATTTTCATATCAAAAATGACAAAACCCAAATCAATTGCTCACGGTATTCAACTTTAACAATTTCATTCCAAAATCAAACCAATTCACATACACACAAATCCAATACCGTGAGCAATTCCATTCCAAAATAAAACCAATTAACATATATGCAAATCCAATACCATGATGGGCAGGAAATTCATCATCTAACCGAATTCATCATCCAACAATGACAAAATCCAAATCCAATTCCAATCCAAATCCAAATCCAACAACTCCCAAATTCATCATCCAACAATGACAAAATCCAAATCCAATTCCAATCCAACACAATAAAATTTGTAATTAACCAGTAAAAATTCAAAAATAGAAACAACAAACCCAAATACAAATTGAAACCATCGAGTCTTCGAGTTGTTCGTTCGGGTTTTCGGGTTATCCACAGGTCATATGCATCCAGTGGTGTAGTGGATGTACCGATGTGCCCGAGCTGCCACGGTGATGAAATGTTGCGGTGGTGCGGTAGTGGGGTGGTGCTGTGGCATTTCACTCGTCTTCCAGAGATGCCAAACACAAAGCTGAGGTCTGACTACAACGAGGATGAGAGAAGGAGGAGAGAGTGAAACAAACATCGGGAAGGGCCGGAGGGGACAACTAGAGAAGACAGAAAGGCAGCTGCAGCTGTGAGAGAAGTACGAGAGTGAGAGGCGAGACGGCGGTGAGAGTGAGGGTGAGAGAGAGGTGAGAGTGAGGGTGAGAGAGAGGCGAGAGTCGAGGGGCTTTAGGGTTAAAAGTTTTAAAATTGCAAATTAGTCCTCCAATCTTCCGAAATTCACATTACCCGTTGGTATAACCACCACCCTATTTTGCATACCGGCCAGTACCAACCAAAAAAAACCGATACTGGCCAGTATTTACAGCTGGTACCAAAGTAACAAGTACCGTTTTGTTTTCCGGCCAGTATGGAATGGTATCATGAACTCTGGCTTCAATTACTATGTAAAATATGTATCTGACCAAGAGTTCAAACAATGATAATATACTTTTTACAATAAAGAACTAATTAAGCTTAGAGGTACAAATTAAACATTTCAAAATGTTAAAATTATTTTTAAACTTGTCAAAAAATTTTGACTTTAGATTAAATTATGATAAAAATGCTTCGATTTAATTTAACCTTTTTGGTACAAGTGATTGAAAGGTTTGCTTAACATAACAAAGTTTAAATTGTAAAAGAGAAAAAGGGAAAGTCTATACGATCAATCTTCCTTTGAATTAATATAGCTAGAGAGGTAGAGATTATAGTGAGAGAAAAGGTGGCGAGCATTGTTATTTTCCTCTTTTGTTAATTCCAGAAGATCAAACTCCTTCATGTTATTCCAGTTTGTTTATCATTAATAGTCTTTGTCTTCACCACATATCCTTTGGGACTCATATGGAGTCCCTCGACCAAGAGGGACATCTGCCCAAACGTGGGAAAACACGGAAGAGGGAGGAGGAAGCTCCGCCCAAACCGCAGCTATCATAAAGTGCAGTCGTAATGGGAGGTCCGATAACTGACTTACCTATAGAAGAAAATGTCTGGCCAGTAGAGGTAACCATCGAACTCGAGGAAGGGGACATTGTTCCAATAATCGGGGAGCTCAAGGGTGGTCTGCAACTTTCTCAAACATTTAAAAATAAACTTGATAGTCAATGGACAACAGTCGTTGTGGTGAAGCTCCTGGGACGCCAGATTGGGTTCCAAACGCTCCCCACTCGCCTGAAAACTCTGTGGAAACCATCAGGCCCTATGAAAGTCGTAGACCTAGAGCACGACTTCTTCCTCATTAGATTCATCGACGAAGCCAACTACCTCCATGCTTTAACTGATGGCCCGTGGATCATCTACGGGCAAACATTGTCGGTGCAACGATGGGAGTCGTTCTTCCAACCGATGCAGGGATAAGTAAACTGAACGGTAACGTGGATTAGATTAGCTGACCTCCCCATTGCATGCTATCATCTCGGCATCCTCATTGCCATAGGTAATCTGATTGGAAAAACTGTTAAGATAGATGAGCCAACCTTGCAAGCACAACGGGGAAGATATGCATGCCTTGCCATCAACATAGACCTGAGCAGTCCATTGAAAACCAGCGTGGAGTTAGATGGTGAGGTGATCCAGGTGATGTACAAGGGGCTGTCGTAATTATGCTATCAGTGTGGAATGGTGGGGCACGATATCAACGCCTACCCTTAACGTCTCCAAGTTATTAACGAGAGCTCCAATACTGATGAAGGCATGACGGGACAAGCCCCGGAGGGAGCAGTGGTAACCGATGGAGTTATGGGAGATAATGCAGTGTCGACACAGCCAAAGGTTCGATCCTTCAACGACTACGAGCCTTGGGTTCAAGTTCAACGTAAAACTTGCCAGCCCTCCCAACGGATACAATAGCAGGTTAATCCCCCCATGCGATGTCCGGCTCCTATGGGAAGAAACAGCAAGTCTTCTCATATGGTAGGCTCCAAGTTTGCAGCTCTGACATCACAAGACCTGATGGAGACTGAGCAATCAATAGAGGACCAATATATAAATATTAGGAAAGGGATGGGCCAGAGAGTCCAAATTGGAGAGTTTATTAGTACTGGAAAGCCCACCCAACACAGCCTGCTTTTTACAGCCATTGGGCCCAAACAAATTTCCAAAAAGGGGCCCAGAGGATAAAAGGTACCCCACACACAGCAAACCCGGGAGGAAAGTTCCTAGGCCAGTAATATCTAGGAAAACGAATCGGATAGAGTCCCTTACATGCAAATACAACCCACCAACCTGGACAATAACGATAGAACTATCTTCACACACAGAAATAGTTTGTAATAACCAGGTCCTAGAGGATTGAGAGTTGGAAGTTGAGGAGCAGCTCCAACTTATGGAAGAATTAAAGGACCAAGCGAGGGTTAGTTACAGTTGAGAGCTTACCGTATTTCCGCATACAGACCCCTGATATAGCAGGCGAGTCAGTCATACTAGAAGTTATGCCTCAGATGGAGAGTAATGAGGTTCAGTCACTGCAACCCCTAGAAGGTGAGCTCAAGGATGCTCCTACAGGAGGTACAGTTTCTGGTTAATTTGTCAAATTTTTATGTCGATATTGATTTAGAATTGTCAAAGGGCAGGGGGACTAGTTTCCATGTCATACTGCGTAATTGCCTTCAACACTATAAACCAAGAATCCTTGTTTTGCTAAAAACTCGTATTAGTAGAAATAGGGCCTACGAAGTAGTCCGTACTTTGGGATTCGACTACTCGTTTAGAGTAAAAGCCAAAGGTTTGTCAAGAGGGCTATGGATATTAAAGAAAGATAGTTTTAACATTGAAATAATTTTAGCTCACCGTCAATTTATTCATATCACTATCCAGTATGGATCTTACTCGTTTGATTTTACCGCTGCTTATGCCAACCCATAAGTCTTGTCTAAAAAAAATATTTGGTCAGCATTAGATTGGGTAGGTAGATCCACCATAGACCCTGGCTCGTAGGCAAAGATTTTAATGCAAAACTAGAGGTAGAAGATAAAAGGGGAGGGTCCAAGGCAACGAGGGTAGTGAACAAAAATTTCCAAGATTGAGTGCACGGGAGTAACCTCCATGACCTAGGATACGTAGGCTCCAAGTTTACGTGGCATCGTGGGGTAGTCCAGGCTAGGTTGGATCGAGTTTTTAGTTCGACGGAGTGGGTTCATAACTTCCCATAAACCATTAATCACCATTTACCCTTTCTAGGGTCAAATCATAGACCTATGTGGATTATCTTCCATCATCCGACACCCAAACATCTAAGCACCCTAGTTTTTAGATTCCAAAATGCTTAGCTAACTCATCTCAGGTTTGATGAGATAGTAGCAGAGTATTGGAGACCAGACGAGGCAATGTTGAGTACTTCACTAGTCCAATTATCCCAACACCTCACGAGCCGGAATTGCTCAGATTTTGAGAACATTTTCAATCGAAAAAAAGGCTATTAGCAAGGTTACTGGGCATTCAAAGAGCCATGACCGAGGACAACTCAGCGTACCTGTTGGACTTGGAGGAACAGTTAAGAGGGGAACTGATGCAGGCTCTAAGTGAGGAGGAAATCTATTAGCACCAAAAAGCATGATGTGAATGGATTGTGAAGGGTGATAGGAATACTAGATACTACCACACCCTCACCCTTTTCAAAAGAAAGAAATTGAAGATAGAGAGCCTCACTAACTCCCAGGGGGAAATAGTCTTTGACTAAGGACAATTAAGCAGCTTAGCCAGAGACTTCTTTATCAACCTGTATATAAAAAAGGAGGGACCCCTACGTCGGCTCAACACTTTCAAGAACTTTTCCTCCTCAACGGACACTCTCCGAGAATTAACCCAGCCCATCCACCACACTGACATTAAAAATGCATTGTTTAGCATAAATCCAAATAAGGCCCTAGGGGTAGATGGGTTCAACGCCTTATTTTTCAAAAGCAATGGGAGCGGGTCGACCCCAAAGTCGTAGAGTACATTCAGGACGTTTTCAGGATGGAACGTTGTGAGAAGGAGTTAAATCACACCCTCCTAGTCTTAATCCCCAAAACCCCCTCCTTGACTAGTATCACCCAGTTTCGACCGATTAGTCTCTATAACGTGATGTATAAGATAATCTCTAAAGTTATTATTAATCGGTTGAAAACTCACCTCGACCATCTAGTATAGGAGAATCAATGCAGTTTTATTTCAGGCCACCAGATTACTGACAATATTATCATTGCTCAGGAAGTCATTTACTCGATGCGAAAAAAGCAACGGAAGAAGGGGTATTTTGTGATCAAAGTAGACCTGGAAAAAGCCTACAACCGGCTTAGATGGGAATTCATTCAAGAAATCTTAGAGGACATAGGGTTACCGGAACATCTAATATATTATGCAGTGTGTGACGACAGTAACCTAGCAGGGTACAGTTTCAGATCCGTTTAGGCCATCTCGAGGTATTAGACTGGGCGACCCGATCTCCCCTTATCTCTTTGTCTTGTGCATGGAAAGGCTAGGCCAACTTATTTCGAGAAAAGTGGGACAGGGGCAATGGAGACCACTAAAATTGAGCCCTACAAGGCCCCCTATCTCCCACCTTTTCTTTATCGATGACTTGCTTCTGTTCGCTGAAGCTACGAAGTCCCAGACGCAAGTAATTGCAAGGACTCTAGAGGAGTTTTGTAAAGCTTCTGGGCAAAAAGTTAACTTGGATAAGACTATGACTTTCTTTTCTAAGAACATCTCTCCTGGAACTGTAAACCGAATCTGTCAAAGCCTAAGCATCAAGAGCACGAATAATCTAGGTAAATATCTAGGAGTATATACATGAGCGTACAATGCGATATGAAGTGAATCACACATTAATACAATGATTAAGTACGATATAGAATGCACGAGAAGGGGGGGTTGAATTGTGTATTCCCCTTTTTGAAAACTT
>JANIPM010000007.1:41241733-41254494 GCA_027478405.1 Erythroxylum cassinoides
AATCATGGCTACACCTGGATTCTCATCACTTGATGTTCCATTAGTGATTAAACATTGCTCAAGAAAATCAGCTGAATGTTGGTTAGACAAATGAGCATTGACAATAGAATCAACAATATCAATTCTACAACAATCATCAGACAAACTTGGAAATTTTGTAGCCTTGGAAAGATCAAATTGAACACAATCCTCACCAATTTCAAAGGATAATTTGCCATTTTTCACATCTATTTGACATCCTGCTGTAGCCAGAAATGGCCTTCCAAGTATGATTAGGGTGCGGGTGTCTTCTTCCATTTCCAAAATGACAAAATCAACAGGCACATATAGATTACCTACTTTAATAGGCACATCCTCCATTACACCAACAGAATATTTAACAGAGCGATCAGCTAATTGCAAGGCAATAGTAGTTGGTGTCAACTCCCCTAAATCAAGCTTTCAACACAAAGATAATGGCATTAAACTCACACTTGACCCCAAATCACACAAAGCACGTTCAATTGTAACTTTACCAATTTGGCAAGGAATTGAAAAACTACTAGGATCTTTGAGTTTTGGAGGAAGTTTATTTTGAATGGTAGCACTACATTCAATAGTCAAGGCAACAGTTTCATGCTCTTTTAACTTTCTCTTATTAGATAAAATTTCTTTGAGAAACTTAGCATAAGAAGGCATTTGAGAAAGTGCATCGATAAAAGGAATATTAATGTACAACTTTTTAAGCACTTTTAAGAATTTCCCAAACTGAGCATCTAACTTGGCTTTGGCCATTCTATAAGGAAAAGGAATTGGTGGGGAGTATGGTTTCGGAGGTGGTAGACTTAGTTCCTCAGAAATATCAGCATCCTCTCTTTCATTAACTTCCTCAATTTCTATCCTTTTTCCCTTATCTTGAGTTTCATCTATCCTCTCGTTTGCAACCTCATTCCTAGGATCATTAGGTCCTGCTAATTGTTTTCCAGTTTGCAATGTCACAACTTTACAATGCTCCCTAGGATTTGCTTTAGGTTGACTAGGTAATTTTCCTGGTGGTGGGTTTGATGAACCAGCCTGATTTGCTATTTGATTCTCAAGAAACTTATTATGAGCAGCCAATAAGTCCACCTTAGAGGTTAATTGCTTGATAGTTTCATCTTGTTGTCTTTAGGCTAGTAACATGGATTCCATCATGCTTTTCAGGTTCAATTTTGGATGTCCCGATGGATTAGGTGGTCTTTGAAATCTAGGTGGTTGCCTAACATTTTGCTGGAAAGGAGGATTTTGATTATTCCTCCCGGAGAAATTTGGATTATTCCTCCAACCTGGATTATAAGTGTTTGAATGCGGATCAAGTTGAGGTCTTTGGTGAAGATTGTTTATGGCATGAACTTGATCACTACTCTGATCTTGGGCAAAAGGATTACCAACTTGACAATGAACAGATAAATGATCAACAGATCCACAAATTTCACAGGCAGAGGTAGAATGACTAGCATTCACAAAATTAACATTCAAACGATCTAACCTGTGAGTCATGGCATCAACTTTAGCAGAAAGAATTGTGAGTGCATCAACATCATACTTACCTGGAGTGCGTTTGCCGCTCCTCGTTCATTGGACCATTGGTAATGATTGAGAGCCATTTCTTCAATGAGATTGTATGCATCCGCATATGTTTTATTCAGAATTGCTCCCTCAGCTGCAGCGTCGATTAATGTCCTCATTGACTGGAGCAATCCATTGTAGAAGTTATGAAGAACCATCCAAGATGGTAAGCCATGGTGTGGGCACAACCGAAGTAACTCTTTATAACGCTCCCAGGCTTCATACAACATTTCATCATCTTTCTGCGTGAATGTTGAGATTTGATTCCTTAGATTTGCTGTTTTGCTTGGAGGAAAATACTTGGCTAAAAATGACCTCGAGAGTTGATCCCAAGTAGTGATTGAGCCTGCTGGAAGTGAATGAAGCCATGCTCTTGCCTTATCCCTTAAAGAGAATGGAAAAAGGTGAAGTCGAATAGCATCAGAAGTAACTCCATTCATTTTCAAGTGTCACAAACTTCAAGGAAAACTGTTAAATGCATATTTGGATCTTCAACAGGAGACCCTCCAAACTGCGACTGCTGAACCATAGAAATAAGAGCTGGTTTCAACTCAAAATTATTTGCTTCCACAGTTAGATTCCGAATCCCCGAAGTGTTTTTTTGAATTCCTGGCTCGGCATAATCATGGAGCCTAGGTCCTACTCCTTCTGCCATTGTATTACTACCGCTGGAAGTTGCCACCTTCTTCTTATTTTCAAACCTTTGTTTCTTCCGTCTGTGGTACGTTCTCTCGATCTCAGGATCAAATGGGGCTGTGAAAGTAAATTGCATATAAATTGTGCTTCACCACTGCACGAACAACACAAAGGATAGTGAACAAACTTATGGAAGAAACAATTACCAAAGAACCTATAATGAAAAATTGAAATAAGAAAAGCTTAGTCAATTTTGTTCGGAAAAATTCAATATTTGACATAGGTCCCCGACAACGGCGCCAAAAACTTGATAGGCTCTGCAAATGCACAGGTTTAGTTGCAATAGTCAAGTGTTGATCCACAAGGACTAGGTCAAATTATTAAATTTATACCTTCTAAATTTGCTAAGCAATCAAATAAGAAAGTTCTGTAGTTAAGAAAGGTGCAATGCTCGATAAACAAAATTTTTGCTAATATTCTAGGAATTCATTCCAATGAAAAAAAATCATGTACTTCCTTATGAAATAAATCGCTGATCTTGTACATTAACTAACTATTGTCAATTAATTCTTTTTAAGTAATCAACTTGTTTATTTCAATTTTTAAACCAATATCTTATGTTAAAAACCAAATTCAACCCAATTAACACCTTTTGATTCTTCCAATACTCCTAACGAAGAAATCTATTTCTTGATTTTCATTCAGTTAGATCTAATCTAGCAATTCAGATATTAAACATCACTTTTCAGTACTAGTTTAACACCATCCATATTCAATTTAGAACCCTAGAATAGAAAGATCAGATCAATAATTGACGAAATAACTTTACTGGAATTTAATCAACATTGAATTTAGAAATAAAGACATAAGGTTCAATACATAATTACTAAGTTGAAACAAACATCCTAGAATAAGAAAATTTAAAGATCCATAACGGAATTAATCATAAAAGCAAAATGAACTATTAACATCAACATGAAGGATGAAATAGAAAATGGAAAAAAGGAAAGAAAAAGGAACTCCAATTTTGTCTTGAATCTTGATCTCTCAATCTCCAAATTTTTCTTCACTGATCCTTGTTCTCTTCTTCTCCTTCTCGATCTTCTTATTTCTCCTCCGTAAAAATTCTCCCCCTTTCTCAAAAGCTAGCCCCCCTCTTTTAATATTTCCGAAACTGTCAAAAGTAATCGTCATACACGGCCCGTGTAAAATCACAAGGTCTGATTGTGTAACCTTCGGGTGAGTTGAGCACATCCTGCTACAAATCACACAGGCCGTGTGAAATCACACGGGTTGATCGTGTGATTTCACAAATTTGCAAATTCCAAGAAACACACGGGAGCAGTACAAATTTCACAAAACTAAAGAAATTCCACTCCAATTAATGTAAAAACAAGGACAAAATAGATCTAAAAATTAATAAAAACTACAATTTATCACAATAGTTTAAGCTATTCAAGTTCAAGTTCAAGTTTAGCGTTTTCTAAGAACAATTTGAAGCCCTTATTTACAAAATTCATGAAAGAAAAAAGGGCAAAAGACTTCTGACAGTAAGATGGAGTAAGACAAATATTTGACAACAAATTGTGCAATTAAAGTTAAAGGTGTGGAGTCTAATGTATTGTTATGATAGAAGAACCATGAAAATGACTTTTTTATTATGCAAGTAATTGTATGAGACATTTTAGCAATTATAGCTTCTACTGTTATTACGGAGGCTACTTTTAATATTGTCAGTCAAGTTATAAGTCCTTATCGTATTCGACTTTATCCCAATACTATGGAAGTCCATATGTGTGTTTGAATTTGGTTAGATGATGAAGATATTGAAGGTAAACTCTATTCTTTATAATATATCAATTTTGTTTATTTTTTATGATATTATCTTATCTTATTGTCTTTTTAGTTTTTATATCAATACAGGAATTAATATGGATAAGACCAATTATTCACTGAAAAATATTTAAAAAATATTTGATGATGAAGGTATGATTACGTGTTTAATATTAATTTAACGCATTACATTATTAGGTATAGTTTACATAATAATATTTCTACATGCAGATGAAATAGTGCAAACTATAGACAATCCTTGTTATAATGATTACCTATTCTCTATTGTAGGTTTATTATATTTAATCCTTATTTGTAGAATTACTTATGTTTTTTATGTGATTGCTTTGGTTTTTTTTATTATTGAAGATATAATTATTTACTTATCTATTTTTTTGCGGGTTTTACATCATTGTCTCTATGTGCTTTACTCAATTTCAACATCTGCTCTTCAGTCTCTACTAGCCAACATTAATTGATAATTTTATTTTGACAAATTTTAAATTGTCTCATTAAAAAATTTGGATAATATTATCATGTCTGTTCTAATAATAAAATGATTTTTATAGTATTGCTATTTTATTTGTTTATTAAATAAATGTTGGATTCTCATATATAATCTTTTTGTTCACTTACTTTTTTAATAAATTTACTTTGAACTTATTCTTTTTTTTTTTTAATTTTGTGTACATTTAATATATACATTTTTAAAAAAAACTTGTTTTTGTTAAGTAATTGTGTTAATTAAATGAATATTACATTTTTCATATATAATCTTTTGATTCATTTTTTAAAAATAATATTTAATTTGAATATTCATTTCAAGATTTTATGTATGTTCAATATATACTTATAAAAACTCATTTTATTAAACAATTGTGTTAATTAAATGAATATTACATTTTTAATGTATAATCTTTTTAGTTAACATTCTTTTATAATAAATTGGTTTGACCTTATTCATTTCCAACCTTTATGTCCATTTAATATATAAGTTTAAAATTTTTCATTTTTAGTAGGTAATTATGATAATTAAATGACTATTATATTTCTCCTATATAATCTTATGGTTCACTTTCTTTAAAAATAATATTTAGTTTGAACTTATTTATTTTAAAACTTTATTTACATGTAATATATACAATTAAAAAAAAACTCCTTTTTATTAAACAATTGTGTTAATTGAAGGATTGTTGTATTTCTGGTTTATAATCTTTTGGTTGATTTTCTTTAAAAATAATATTTAGTATAAACTTATTCAAATCAACATTTTATTTTTATATATATTTAATATATAAATGAAAAAAACTCATTTTCGTTAAAAATTATGTTAACCAAATAAATGTTTTATTTTACACATAAAATATTGTGGTTCAGTTTCTTTTAAAAATAACATTTAATACGGACTTATTCATCTTCAAATTTTATATACTTTAATATATACATTGAAAAAAACTCATTTTCATTAACAATTGTAGTAATTAAATAAATTTTACATCTTATATATACACTTTCTTTATAATAAATTTAATTTAAACTTATTTATTTTAAAATTTTATGTTCTTTTAATACAAGCATTGTTTATATAATTTTTTTGGTTCACTTTTTTAATAATAAATTTAGTCTAAACTTATTAAACAATATATCCATCTTAAAATTAAAAATAGTAACATTTTTAAAATTAAAAGTACATCAAGCCCAAGCACAAAATTAAAAGCTTCAGGCCTAATTTCTGGTTCACTGTCCTGGGGCCATTTAAACTGCACCAAGCCCAAAACACCTAAAGCCCAACCCAACCAACCCTAATAATTTTTCTAAAATCTATGTACGATCTTACAATCCAGAACTTGGGCATTCTTATTTTCAAAATATTGTCTAGTATAATTGTACCCAATATAAAATTTTACCTTACTCTGTAACTACTAAGGTCAAAATCATCTCATTAAAAATTTAATAAATGTTCATGGCCTCAATTTTGTTCCTTGAATCTATTATCTCTTCATTGAGTACAATTTTGTTCATAAGCTACGAGGACCTCTTAACACCTCTCAATCCTCATGCTCATGTAAACAATGCTTATTCTCTTGACGCCTTTCATATTGTGCAATATATATGGGTCCCTTTCAATCAAATCAAGAAAAAAAAACTATTCTTTATGCTTATTTAATACCTATCTTCTAAAGTTTTCACTCTTCCCACACTATTCTTCATTAGCACACAAGGCCCCCCCTGAATGTTAGTCCTGATGAGCATTTATTGGAATTACTACCCCTAATGGTCGTTTAACTAGTAAACATTAAGGTGAACTTGAAGTTCCTATTGCTAAATGATGAAACTAGGTATTAAATCACAATGATTATTTTGACATCTTAAATCTAATTTGCTAAATCACAAGTGAGATGGTTGTTTAACCTCGAATCAATGTAGATCAAAGATTATGGTTAAATAATCTAACATTATTAGACTTATAAGATAAAGTTTTTATAAAAGAAGACCCCTACCTTTAATTAGTGAAAAATTACACTATAATGTATTCTTTTAAACATGCAAGTAAAATAAAGAAATGACTAGAACTAACTAGTGTCAAACATAAGAGGTAAAACTGGAACCGGGTCACTTCTTCCCTAAACATAAGAGGTAAATGAATAGATCTTAGTAAGAACAGAGTTAACACAAGCTTGCTCCTGCCTTTTTGGAATAGGTGATCTGAACCCAAAATCTAAAATCCTTCGAATACTAAAATGAATGAGGTTAACCCTTCCTCAAATGAGTAAACCTCAACAGAGGCTTATGAATCCTTATATTTAAGGATGAGGTAAGTTTCTAAGAAAAATTCTAAATCAATACATAAAACTTAAATTAATTCCATTTTTTAAATTTAAACTCTTAGTAATGACAACTTGTATAAAAATATAAGACACCCAATGACCCGATTGCAATTCTTGAATGGTTCTAGAATCATATACGTATCATAGGAGTCAATTATAATCACTAACCATAACTTCTTTACTTGACGATCATTCTATCCTGATTCAGGAGTCAAATTTCAATCAATTGCAAAGAAAATAGTAACTAATCCATGTAGCCTTCATATGAGGTGAAGCGATGATTTCTTTTTACATGAGATGCCATTGGAGCCCAATATAGCATTAGGCTACAACAAGACATCATTCAAATCTCCGTTCTTGTTCAATAAATCATTAGGCTATTGGTTCAAAAAAATATAACAAGTTAGAAATGAGATATAAACACAATCCTAACTACTTTCACGACAGCCTGCAGGTAGTTCCAGTTTCTTCAACAATAGATAACCACCATAGGATCAATATATTACTAAAAAGACTACAAGTTTAATTAGTCATCTAAAAGCAGGAGATGCAACTGAAAAATTAAGAATAAAACAAGTTACTTCAGTAAATGAAGGCTCAAAAGCAAGACTTTATCACCAAACCAACCGTCCAAAACATGGATCAGATAAAATTCTCAAGTTGTTAAAATCATAAAAGACGGAAGATCAATGACTGCCCTCAGAGGTAGTGACAATAGGAAGGATATCATCACTGGTGTATCTGATAATACGTGCATCTTGATTGCATCATTGGCAAATCATTGATCACAAAGGAAAAACAGAACAGAAATATCACAAAAGTAGAATTTCTTTTCACAGCAGTTGCTCATATACAGAAGAAAAACATTCCAACTCATCAAAAAAGAACTCGAACAACAAAGTACATTCAAACCCAAAAATGCAAGACAACTAAGAAAAAAATGAAAAAAAAGAAGAAAATTTCAGAGAAATGCATCAGAGAGATTCCCATTTTAGACTAAGTCATCATCCTCCAAAAAGGAGTAGCTGATGTCCCTGTCTATTTTATCATCACTTGCATTACATTGCAGCGGAAAACATTTTTCTACTCGGAAATAGCACTTTTGCAGCTCTGTTTGGTTTCCAGGAAATATACAACATGCCAAACAGAGCCAAGATCTAACGAATGTCCCAAGTAATCTCAAGAGTAAACACTAAACACAGCATCAAGCAAGTAGAATCAAAACTTGAGTGCCTCAGAACAAATATTTTTTCATAGAAAAGTGAATCTCATAGTATATTTAACACCATCACAGGCACTTCCTCAACTTATTCTTCACAAACGCAGGCCCTACACACCGATTAAAAGAGAAGCAGCCTAAACGGGGAAGACAAAGCGTACAAGGGAAGAGAAAACACACCTTACAAGATAAACCCTACATAGAATCCAGAAGCGGCTCTCAGGGTTTATATACAGAAAGCGAGTCTGTCATTTAGGGCTTCGTTTAGGGTTTACATGGGTCCCACCACATAAATTCATTTTATGTTAATAATACAGCCCGCAGGCAGAATGGCCGCCATATTCATGTTGCAATTTGGATACGATGAATGAATGGGTTTTTCAGTCTACTGAATTCGATTGCTAAACCTTTTAATATAGATCATGTTAAAATGTTAGATGGGCAGTATATATCTTATATATAAGCCCAGATGAACAATTGGGCCGAGAATGAACGGGGAAAAGGACAGAGAAGCCGAAGGAATAGGAGTTCAAGGTCATGCATGACGAGTCCAACACAAAAGTTTACAACAAGACAAATGGTAAGGTGATGGGTTTCTTATCCTAAGGTGCTCAGTGGAAAACAACAAAAGCCACCGCAAGGTCTCCGCCCTCCAACTTTGTCAGAGAACCTCGAAAGAATGCTTGCTCTATTAAAACCAATACCTTTTCAACTTTTCATTTAATTCGTCAATATCAGTGACAATGTCTTATAAGTCGTATTCTCAATTCTAGCACCCTTGCCCTTCATGGGACTGCCCACATTTGATGTTGCGAGAAGCAGTTTCAATATTTCAGTTTAACAAAGATAGTTTATGTGTAAACGAAACAAATTACTGAGGGGATGTAGCTCAGATGGTAGAGTGCTCGCTTAGCATGCGAGAGGTATGGGGATCGATACCCCGCATCTCCACTGAACAATTATTATCTTGGCTTCTTCCTTTTTGTACTCTCTACCATCACTCCGCGGCTGCTAACTGATTATACTTTATTTTGACTTCAAAATGGATTTCTGAACTGTTTCTTTTCAAGTTTCAACACACAACAATATAATGAGAGAGTAAACCTAGTACGAATAGGCAGACATACATCATCAACATTAATTTCAAACGTACCGTGAGTAGGAGGTGTTGGCTGGCAGTGCAAGTTTGTGACAGCAGCACCATGACACATAAACGGACAACAAAGGAGAAATCAAGTTTGCCATGTATGCTTTCATATTCATTGAGCATCCACTTATTCAATTTTTGTGGATCCTATTTATTCAATGTATAGATACTCGTCGTTGTAGTTATGGAATAATAATATCAGGTGACATGTTCCAGTAAAAGACACAAGTACAGATAAAGAACTAAGCAAAGAAGTAAACAAAGGAGTTTTAAAGTATCGAGATAAATTAATGATTTAATTGAAAAGAACACAACGTGTTTTTGCATTTGCTTCGGCTGTTCGATTCAAATTTGTAACGGAGGAATTCATTGTCAAGAGACTCAGGATATCGGCCTTAACTTCCAAGGATGTTAAGTCATACAGCTGTTATGAACTATTATCTGGTTTCTAAATCTCGAGTGAATATATCTTCCAGATACGTCCAGTGGGTTTCTTTCGTTTAACGAAGACATCATGGTGCAATTATAGATTGAGATGAAGGCATGGTAACTATTGCATGAATCGTTTAACACACATCAAATGCTATGAGATTGAATATTGCAGAAGTTGTAGCTTTCTTAAAAGTATCGGTAAATCTAGAGAAATATAAAATGTTGTTTGAATTTTTGAATGTTCACCCCCACGATCTATTTACAGAGGTGCTATATATACATAACTAAATATGCTATATATACATAACTAAAGATAAGGTAATAGAAACTAGTTTGCATGAAATAAGGAAGACAACAAATATAGGAAACTTGAAATGGCAAGAAGTCGTTGAAGGCAAATATGAGAAGATGTTGAGATACTAAGATGAAGATCTGCAAGGAGTGGAAATGCGGAAATGATATATTTCCATATTGTCGTTAATACCCTCCCTCAAACTAATGCTACGTGTCACGGAGCATAAGTTTGGATACTAGGAAATTGTGACGATTCCGTGACATAGCCTTAGTAAGGAGGTTGGCAAGTTGTTCATGTAGAATATAGGATAATTGGACAATTATGTCTTCAACCTGTTCACGAATGTAGTGGCAATCAACATCGATGTGTTTAGTATTTTCTTGGTGCACAAGATCGGTGGCGATTTGAGTGGCGCTTGTGTTGTCACCGTGAAGAGTAGTGGGCTGTAAGAGAGGTTGATTTAATTCTCCTAATAAGTGACGAATCCACACAATTTCAAAACAAGCTGCAGACATTGCTCGGTATTCAGCCTCAGCTAAAGATTTTGATACTTTTGTTTGTTTCTTGCATTTCCAAGAAATGAGAGAAGTACCTATAAGCATGCACCATCTTGTAGTAGATTGATAGGTTGATGAACAACCTGCCCAATCAACATCAGCATGGCAGGATAATATCATGGAAGAAGAGGACGAGAAGAAGAGTCCGCGGTTAATGGTGGTTCGTATGTAGCGAACGATGCGAAGAGCGGCACTATAGTGATGTTGGCAAGGTTTATTGACGAACTGGCTAAGGACTTAGACCGGATATGCAATGTCAGGCCAAGTCATGGTCAAATATATAAGACTTCCAATAAGTCGTCAATATAAAATGGCATCAGGCAGGGGTGTACTATCTTCAATATAGAACTTAATATTTTGCTGCATTGGAGTATATGCCATCTTATTATCACTTATGGGTGTGAGTTTGATAAGTTCTTCAGCATACTTCTTTTGAGATAGCTTGATTCCATCTTGAAAATAACATATTTCCAAACCCAAAAAATATGTTAATAGTCCAAGGTCTTTCATTTTGAAAGATGTATTTAGTAAAGTTTTAAGATGAAAAATTCTATCTGTATTACTACCAGTTATAATAATGTCATCGACGTAAATAAGCAAAATAGTGATACTGTATTTAGAGGGTTTGAAGAACATGGAGTAGTCACATTTACTTTGTTGGAATCCAACCTGAATAATAGTTTTTCGAAATGTTTCAAAACATGCTCAAAACAGGCCCGTGGAGCCTATTTCAGGCCGTATAAGGACTTATAGAGGCGACATACCAGATTTGGATCCGATGGAGCGAATTCAAGAGGTGGTTTCATATAAACCACCTCTTGCAAGTCACCATGAAGGAAGGCATTCTTGACATCCATCTGGTGAAGTTTCCATCCCTGCTTTGCTGCAATAGACAAAATTATTCAGAAAGTTTGCATTTTAGCAACTGGGCAAAGGTTTCATCATAATCCAGGCCATACTCTTGCTTGTAGCCTTGAGCTATTAATCTTGCCTTATATCGATTAAGAGTGCCATTAGCGTTGTATTTTATTATGTATACCCATTTACTGCCAATC
Source organism: Erythroxylum cassinoides (assembly GCA_027478405.1). NCBI lineage: Eukaryota > Viridiplantae > Streptophyta > Magnoliopsida > Malpighiales > Erythroxylaceae > Erythroxylum > Erythroxylum cassinoides. Next base: position 41,253,323 of record JANIPM010000007.1, read on the forward strand.
AAGGACGTATCTGGAGGTTTTGTTTGGAGGCTCCAAGTCATGTTTTCTTCAAGTGCAACCATCTCATCTTTCATAGCTTTACGCCAACATTCATGTTCGTTTGCCTGTTTAAAAGAAGTGGGAACAGTAACTGTTGGCAAGGTAGTTACTAAGGCATAAGATTTACCATATTCTCCTGGGGAGTATCCGTAACGAGTTGGAGGATCTACATGACGTTGAGAGCGTCGAATCGGGATGGGATCTTGGATAGTTCCTGTCAAGTTAGTACTTGGTGCAACAATGGAAGAAATCATACCATCACTAGTATTAATTGGAGGCGGAGACGGTGGTGGCGCAATGGGCGTAGTGTTATCATGTTCAAAAAAGGTGGGTAGTAAACAAAAGCGAGGTTGCGAGTCATCTTTTGAAATCAGATAATAAAAATTTTGTTCAAAAAATATGACATGTCGAGATACACGAACAAAACGTTTAATAGGATCATAGCAAAGGTAACCTTTTTGCGTATCATTATAACCTAAGAAAATACATTTTGCTGCTTTGGCAGAAAGTTTATCTCTTTCGTGACGTTGGAGATGGACAAAACAAATGCAGCCAAAAACACGTAAATGATCATACTTTGGTTTCTTTGAAAAAAGTTTTTAAAAAGGAGAATCATTATTATTAACAGTTGTCACTTGTCTATTTATTAAGTAAACAGAGGTTCGAAGAGCTTCAACCCAAAATATATGAGGCATGTGTGCCGTGTTTAACAAAGCAAGGGCAGTTTCAAGGATATGTTGGTTCTTCCGTTCAACCACCCCATTTTGTTCGGGTGTGTACGAACAAGTAGTTTGAGAAATAGTTCCGTTTTGTTGAAAAAAATTTTGAATGTCATCACTTATATACTCACCACCATTATCCGATCTAAAAATTTTTATTTTTGTTTGAAATTGCATTGCGATATAGGCAAAAAATTCTTTTATAAAACATCCTACCTCATATTTATGACGAAGAAAAAATATCCATGTGTATCGTGATGCATGGTCTATAAAAAGTAAAAAAATATTTAAATCCAATGCGAGACGATATAGGGGATGGACCCCAGATGTCGCTATGAATTAAATCAAACGGTTTGAAATATTCGGTATTACTTACAGAAAATGACAATTTATGACTTTTCGAAAGAGCACTAT